>OX375868.1:39252518-39302964 GCA_947359475.1 Heligmosomoides polygyrus bakeri
CCTACATCTGGCTAAAAAAAATACGATGAAATGTATAATTACAATTTTAAAATTTCAAACAACGTGTTCACTTATTGGATCGTGAATTGGCACGAAAAATGGCCGTCTTCCTGCTCTTTAAAACATGTTTTAAACTATTAATAATTCAAACAACGTGTACACTTATTAGGTAGGTGAATTAAAACTTTAAAGAAAGTTATACCAGAATTTTCCTTGAACGAAGATTATTCTAAGCCTTTTGAAGAATCTCTAGTTTAATGCAGGAAAAGCTCGTTTCGATTTGGGAGACTTCGCTTTGATTTCAAATGCTTTAAAGCTAGCTTTGAAGAGGGTCCAGTTCGATTTGAAGTGCCTAACCAGGATACTATCTCAACGGTAGGTCGGAACGGCGCAAGTGTTGTATATGGGCAGAACCGCCTCTCCCTGGGAAGTAACAAACTGCAGGTATCTCGACCCCAATACAACTCTGCGCGGAGCTAGAGGCGACGGAAGTCGCCGTTGGCGCCCTGTTGATTCACGTGCTCCGCAGCTGACGGGCGCGCGGGGATGAGGGCTGGTATCGCCACTCAACGCAGTGCACAGGTGGCGTAGATGGGAAGTGGTCGGGCTCGTGAGCAAGGGGTCGGGGGTTTGGATCCCGTGGACTGCGTTTGTTTTGCACTTTTGCAAAATCCATGTTTATCGTATAGGTAATCCACCTAGGGGTATTATAGTGTGTTATAGAGCATGTTTACATATAACATATGCTTCAAGCTACAGATTAGCTAAAATGCTTACTACTAAAGAACCGAGGCAGTTATTCACAGCACCCATCTGCGAAGTAAAAAGTAAATCAATTACAAAATATCTAAAGTTACATACCTACAGCATAACACAAAATAGGTTTACAAATAAGCAAGCATTCACAGGCAAACAAGGATACTATATTCAGCTGCCTCCCAAACCTGAACATATGTTCTTCAGTCAGACCTTATTCCTCAATGGTACCCGCCATATTCTTCAGTTCAGAAACACACCCGCTCCTCTGGAATTTCCTGACCTCCAGAAAGGTGATCGTTTTTGATCCAGCTGGCTGATCCAGGTTCAGGTCGTCCTCCTCTTCAGTTATGTTCCATTCGCCGTCGACCTCGTCTTCGTCGATTTCCAGGTTCTCTTCATCATGGATTTCCTCCAACTGTTTATCTTCGAACAGCCTCAAAATTCTTGCTATCCTATCTGCTAACTTCTTCTCCTCCCTAGATGGAGGCGCATCCAAAGGCGATCCACACTCCAGAGTTAGCAGGTGGATAACAACGGGTAAACTATAGCGTTCAACATGTGTTGTTACGGCTGTGGAGAGTGAAGAACTGCCTCGGTTCTTTAGTAGTAAGCATTTTAGCTAATCTGTAGCTTGAAGCATATGTTATATGTAAACATGCTCTATAACACACTATAATACCCCTAGGTGGATTACCTATACGATAAACATGGATTTTGCAAAAGTGCAAAACAAACGCAGTCCACGGGATCCAAACCCCCGACCCCTTGCTCACGAGCCCGACCACTTCCCTACTACGCCACCTGTGCACTGCGTTGTAGTGGCGATACCAGCCCTCATCCCCGCGCGCCCGTCAGCTGCGGAGCATGTGAATCAACAGGGCGCCAACGGCGACTTCCGTCGCCTCTAACTCCGCGCAGAGTTGTATTGGGGTCGAGATACCTGCAGTTTGTTACTTCCCAGGGAGAGGCGGTTCTGCCCATATACAACACTTGCGCCGTTCCGACCTACCGTTGAGATAGTATCCTGGTGAGACCTAAGTCGACGAAATGCACCGAAAAATGCATCAACTTCAACCAGTGTTGGCCAACAGAAGAGGCCCGATTGTTTTGCACGATAACGCCCGCCCACACGTTTCGCGAATCACTATTCGAAAATTGAACGAATTAAGGTTGAAGTTCTGCCTCACCCGCCACATTCTCCAGACCTCTCACCAGCCGACTACCACCTGTTCAAACACTTTCAGAACTTTCTCGCTGGTAAAATCTTCACCAATTAGGACTAAGCCAAGCCAGCTTTCGTGGATTTTGTCGGATCTTGATCACCTCATTTTTTTGCTAATGGAATAGGTCGACAGGTACCCGATGGCAAAGGTGTGCTTATTCGAACGGTGCTTATTTCGACAAATCCGATAAGATTTGAGAAAGTCATGGTACTTCAAAGTGAAGCACTCAACACGCTGAGAACTTTCCGTACAACCTAACAGTTCCATTTTTCGCAAGCCGTAGTGTGTTTTAAATTTTAAACTTTAAAGAAGCACAAATTAATCAACACGGCCCCTTCAAGTAGAAATTACAATTATATAAGTGAAACACAATCAATCAAGTGTAAAAATGGAAGAAATCAGACGAGTGCTTGGCGCAATCCACACCACTCATATGTGAGAAAATTTATATTTTTAAAGCATTCATTCTTGTCCTTAATCTCTTGAGTATCTTCACTGTGAGCGAGGTTATCACCTTTCAAACAGTGTACACATTTTTTCAGACACCCTGTATATTGACGACAAGTGCCCTACCACAAGTGCCCCTGTACGTGAGCTTCGCACTTGCTCGCCTAACTTGATATCCGTCGCTAATATATGTATAAGATAAGATGTATAAAAAACATATTCATACACTGGGAGAAATTAATAGCTAATATGTGAGTAAGATCACCAACACTAATTGTATCGTGCAACCCATGAAGTTCTTTTTGGTTTGGGTTCGTTCGAACCCGTTGTAAAGATTACAAATTTCAAAGTTTGGGCAAATAGACTTCTCAATGCGATCGTCACATCATCAGATCTTTTCCATAAATGGCAGCTTCCTCACCTCCCCTCCTCTTGCTTTCTTTTCATTTATACTGTAAAATAACAGTCCGGTGAGCAATCTTATACGAAACATTGAGAGAATAACACACCTCGCCTTTCGCCACCCCTCTAACCTTTATTTAAAATTAACGGCCGTTAAGACCTGCCATAACCCTTACCGCTTATAATCCCAGATGTGTTTTATCAGGTTGGTTTCCGCATACTGAGCGATAAAAGAAAACTAACCGCAGCATATTCTAAGCTTCTTTTGGAAGCGGATCTGTCTTCGAAATGAAAAAGGTGTCAAAAGCACAACTCCATTTCAGTTTTCAACTTCAACTCCTCTTTCGAAAGTGATAATGCATCAAAACCAATTAAGGGGGGAAGGGTCTCAGGCGTAGGTCTGAGCGGGGAAAATTTATAGTACTGCGAGAATTTCCACCCTTCATTTAGTAGAAAAACATGTTTCCTTTTTGCTGAGTCCTTGAACCAAAACAGCTACGGACCCTCGAAGGTGGTACAGTAACGCCCCGTCAGCGCGTGCCACGTGCATAGTGCGCGCGTCGACGTATGGGAAGTGGCGAAAGGCGGTGCGGCGAGCAAATCGGTGGCTCAGCAGGGTGTGACGCTGCCTCACAGGTGCTAGGCCAAATGATCGATTCCCGTGCTATGCACAATTTTTGCATTTTTTCATGTCTGCTGCCTCCTTCAACAATTTGCTTCCTACACAACTTCTACACATTTATTCCACCCTAAATTGTCAAAAGGGTCAGATTTGTGATCAACACCCCAGATAAGCCCTATAGACAAAGTGTGGACGAAAACGGTGACCATGACCTTACCATTAGTCATCCATGCCTACTGTAACTTCCCCTACTCCAGCGTAATACCAAAACGATTCGTGGTCAGCACTCAAATAACCCCCCTGGGAGAAGTTTGGGCGAAGTCGGTGGTTATGACTTGACAGTCCAAGTCACCCGTACCTGCTGTGAGGTCACTGTTTAACATTCGCTGAAAAACACATTACCTTGCATAATACAAAAAGTGAGAGATGTGAGTGAAGCAGAGCTCAAAATGTAATCTTGTTTGACAATTTTTTTAAATGAGATAAATGTGTAGGAGATGTGTAGGAAGCAAATAGGTTAAGGAGGCAGCGGTCATGAAAAAATGCAAAATTAGTGCGCAGCACCGGAGTCGAGCATCTGGGCTAGCACCTGTGAAGCAGCGTGGCACCCTGCTGAGCCACCGACTTGCTCGCCGCACAGCCTTCCGCCACTTCCCATACGTCAGCGCGCACACGTATGCACCTGGGCACTCACTGACGATGCGATAGTTTACCCCACCTTCGAGGACCCGTAGCTCTTTTGGTTCAGGAACTGAAGGAAACATGCTTTTCTACTGCATGAAGGGTGGAAACTCTTGCAATACTATCCATTTTCCCCGTTCAGACCTACGCCTGAGATCCTTCCTTGGTTTGTAAAAATTCATCAAAACCGGTCAAAGTCGACTATTCAAAGCTTCTTTTGGGAGCGGATCCAAACGATCCCGCTTCTGTGCATAGGCGAATCGGCGTTGGGATCTGGTCTCCTGGTTACGGGATGCCTTTGTCACAGAATGTCCCAATTTGAATTCGTAAAGCGTGATGACTCGATAGTTGCGTCGGTTCATGATTTTTCGGGGCTATGGAGAAAGTCGACTAGAAAAATTAGAGCGAAAACTACATATATTTTTTGAAAGAGCAGGAAAAAGCCTATCGAACAGTATGTGTGGCTTTCCCTGAGATGAGATGTGACTTTCGCTGAGATGTGTGACTTTCCCTGAGATGGGATGCTTTGGGATAAAGAAAAAACTTATTTATCTATCATACCTCGAAACAGAAATTAATTTTGCGACAGCCTAACATTATTCTCCCTCGTCAAAAAAGCAGCTTTATAAAATTTCAACCAATGTGTGCACGTGTTGGGTAGTGAAATGAAATTTCAAAAAGTTATGCTAAATTTCCTTGAACAAAATTTATTTATTTATTTATATAAGGCATGATACATGGTACACCCAATGATACATTATACAGTGCATGCATATATCAGGAACGAAATACAATTTAGAAAAACGCCGAAAAGATCAAGGCGGATCGAAGATGACATTTCTCCTGATGAAGGTTTTAAATGCACCTTTCGACAAACTAAGAAGGTTGTCTTGGCTAGTAACGAACTGTTCTAACTAGTCACGAGTTATTCTTTTATTTAATCATTATTCTAACCCTTTTGGAGAGTCTCTAGTTTAATGCAAAAAAATCTCGTTTTGATTTGGAAGATGTTCCGTTGATTCCAATAGAGTTATACTTGTTGAGAAGAGTGTCCAATTAGTCGTGAAATATGTCCAATTTGATTTGAAAAGTGTCCAGTTTAACATTGGTTTCCACATTCTGAGCGACAAAAGAAAATCGCCCGCAGCGATAAAAGAAAACCACCCCTGGAGATGTGCCTCCGATGCTGATAACGTGCCTGCGGAATCACAAGACGTTTGGGCGGCACACTGGCGTTGATTCATGCGAGGGAGGTCTCTTGCGTTGGGAGATTTTTGCATTTCAACGGAGTGGTTGAGGTTTCAGGTGTCTGACGTCTACATTATTCGCTGGCGTTTTCTGTGCATTTTCCAGCTGTATCCGTTTCCGCGCTCGAGAGCGCAGAACCCAGCTGCGGATTCCCCTGGGTGACGAAAGCAGTTCCCACACGAGCAGCTTGGATGGAACACACCCTGGAGTCCCTTCCTTAGCCTGGTTCTGCGCTCGAAGAATATACGGCCCCTGAGTTCCCGATGAGGGCGCGCACTTTTCTGATTGGAGCGTAAATTATTTGCTTCTGGGATGCTTGAAGCAGGAAATATAGATTACTTTGTTAGATCGCAGATTTCGTAGCAATCGAACGTTCGAATTCGAATGTTTCGAGCATTCGAATTTGAACATTCGAACACGAGCGTTTCGAGCATTCGAATTCGAATACATTCGAAAATCGCATTTTTTCGAGCAATCGAATTCGAATACATTCGAAAATCGCGTCTTTCGAGCATTCGAATTCGAATACATTCGAAAATTCCGTTTTTTCGAACGTTCGAATACGAATATTCGAATTCGAATAGAATTATTCGAATTCGAATGCTCGAATATTCATTCGGGCGCAACTATAGCTTCAACGTCCTTGGTCAACACTTAGCACCGTACATCGTTACCGGCCGGTCGACGGTTCTATAGATCTTTGATTTCAAGCGCTCCGATATCTTCCTATCGCAGAGAACTCCAGTCAACGAGCGCTACCTGGACCAGGCTGCACTCACGCGTGAGTTCACTTCAACCATCAGACCGCCGTCAGACGCTATTGCTGATCCTAGGTATTTAAACACCGTAGTGCGTGCAAACTCAGTTCCGTTAATCTTAATGGAGCCGGACTCGTTCACATCAGTAGTTAGGTATTCGGTCTACTTGAGTCCGAACCTCGCCAGACGGTCGCACCAACCTTGCACCTGCCGCTCGAGATCACCTTTATCATCGCAAGCGAGCATCACGTCATCAGCATAAAGCAGCGTCCATGGAACAGGCTGCCGAAGATCTCGCGTAACGGCATCCATGACGACAACAAAGAGGGGTGGGGAAAGCGCAGAACCCTGCTGCACTCCAACAGAGATTGGAAACTCCATTGTGGTTCCAGCTGCAGCTTGCACTCTATTCTTTAGGCAAGAGTAGAGCATTCGGACCCACTCTATGAGTTCCTCAGGTACATTGTGCTGTCGTAAGGCGTACCATATAAATTCACGCGGTACGCGGTCGAAGGCCTTCTCCAAGTCGGGAAAGGCTATATGCCCCGGCCTCTGTCTCTCGCGATGCTTCTCCACCAGGAGGCGGGCGGCGTGTATAGCATCAATGGTCCCACAACCAGACACAAAGCCGCACTGGTTGTCGGGGAGTTTGACGATTTCACGAATTCGTCTATCGAGGATTCGCTCAGAGGTCTTCATGCTGTGCGAAAGCAAGCGAATCGGGCGGTAACTGGAGCAGTCTGCAGGACTGTCTTCTTCTTCAAAATCGGAATCGTTGTACTGTTGTGCCAACACTCCGGTACTTTTTTTACTATCTGGTTGAAAAACTCAGCCAACCACTAAGTAGGATACCATGGCTTCGACTTTCAAACATCGACTGCCAGATCATCCGGTCCTGTCACCTTACCGGGCTTACCATCTTTAGAGCTGCTTCTGTTTCCTCCACGGTGATCTTGTGAACGGGGCCGTGGACAGAAGCCACAAAAGGGATAGCCAGATTAGGAAATTCCATAGTGGAAATTCCCTCAAAACAGTCGCTCCATCGCTTCAGCGCTTTTTTGCGGTCCGTCAGAAGATGATCGTTCTCATCTTTGATGCCAAAGAACTTTTCAATATCTTCAGATTCGCGATGGCCGGTCTTAGCAAGCCGGTACAAATACCGCTCACCTTCGCGCGACTCCAGCTTTCGGTAGACATCACCATAATGAGTGGCTCACGCAACAGCCACGGCTTTCTTTGTATTCTTCTTCGCCTTCGATACTCTTGCCAGTTGTTGGCTGTTCTGTCTCCGAAAAACACATGATAAAGCGAGTTCTTTTATCAAACCCTCGCTTTCACATGGTCCGTCCACAGCCATGTCTGCTTGTCGACCTTGCGTCGTCCAGGCTTTGTAGTGTCGAGTTCCAACCTTGCAGCTTGGCGTATCGCGTCGGTTGCTCTCTTCCAAATTTCATCGACAGTCGTGACTGTCGGCAAACGTACTCGAGAAATCACAGCTGCCTCCTACTTTCTCCACTTGATTCTTGCAGCACCGCATCGCAAGACCTGCTTCAGCCTCGGAGAAGTGATCTGAAAGGTGTAGACCAGCGGTCGTTGCTGTTGGGCGACCGTCTTATACGGCACGACCTTCGCGTCTGTGACAATACTTCGGTCGCGATCCTTCACAAGCACAGTCTATCTGAGACTTGGAGCTCCCACCGTAGCATGAGACGAGGTGGGAGTCGCGTTTTCGGAAGGCGGTGTTCAAGATGGTGAGGCTGTGCGATTCCGCATACTCAAGAATACGCTCACCATCGTTTCGTGTTCCGTATCCGAAACCACCATGACAGCTGTACCCGTCCTTTGCAGCACCTACGTGCCCATTAGGGTCACCAGCGACTATTATGACATCTCTCGAAGATACTTCTGCTGTATTCTCATCACGCAGGCTCTAAAACTCGCCCTTAGCTTGATCGGAGCAGCCGCTCTGCGAAGCATACGCAGAGAAGAAGTGATAGAGTCGCTTCTTAGCGGAGACAACGATCTTCATCAATCGATCCTTAAAGCTGTTACGACGATGTTTTGTTGCGATCAAAACTTCTAGCGCCAGGCGGGACTCGAACCCGCACCTCCCTCTAACCGGGCGGGAATGCTCTACGCCATTACACCACCGGCGCCGTTTGATCGAACGCAACATCCACACCTCGTGGGACCCATCAGCACTCACCCGTACATCGGGATGAGCCGGCCGCTGATACCAGCATGGAACCAGTTAAGCTGTAGGTCTTGATAGAAATGATTCAAATCAGTTTCTTTTAAGCCTCAATTGGCTGGTACCGAGGATGTAAGCTGTTACGACGATGTTTTGTTGCGATCAAAACTTCTCTCTAACCGGGCGGGAATGCTCTACGCCATTACACCACCGGCGCCGTTTGATCGAACGCAACATCCACACCTCGTGGGACCCATCAGCACTCACCCGTACATCGGGATGAGCCGGCCGCTGATATCAGCATGGAACCAGCTAAGCTGTAGGTCTTGATAGAAATGATTCAAATCAGTTTCTTTTAAACCTCAATTGGCTGGTACCGAGGATGTAAGCTGTTACGACGATGTTTTGTTGCGATCAAAACTTCTTTCCAACATCGCTGGTGGCCCTGGGACTTCCACGTAGAAGCCCTTAAAGCCTCGTCCTATGTCTCTTGACTTGCAGCAGGACCACCTCGTCTCCTCCATCGCATAGAAATAAACTCTTCTTCTCTCCAGTGCTTCAGCCAACTTGCATGAGCGGTCCATCAAGCTACCAACATTCATCGTTGTCAAACCGGTCCTGCTCACGCTACCGGACTTCTGGACTATCTTAGTTGCGCTCCGACATCCTCGCACCAGGACACTCGCATACTTCTCACACACGCCTTTTACCTCGACAAACAAGTTACGTCATCAACCATGTGATGTGACATGGGCCTTCGTAAGCCGGCCTGTCACAAGGGCCTGTTTCCTGCAATCGAGTGTCGGTGTTCAGCTTAGCTCACCAAGCGAACTGTTTCCAGTGGCACTACGTGGAGGACGCGCATCGCCACCACGTACCCCAATAAGTAGACAAACTGCTTAAAATTTTGCAAAACTTTATTTGAAAATAGTGAATTAAAACTGGTTTTGAAGAGCAGGAAAGTGCCAATCATTTAGTCGGATCGGGCCTATGCGCTCAACTAGGTTATGAGTTTATCGAAAACTCTATTTGCGTGGAATCACATACTTATCCACCCTGCATCAAAAACAAATCTATAAAACACACATCTCTTCACTTTAAAGAAGCTGTATTTGCACTACTGCTGAATGCGCGGACGGCGGGGAGGGACAGCCCATGGGCTTCGACCGCGTTGAGCGTAGCAGACGGACATGCTGTCATGAAATGTCCCACATTGTGCACAAACTGACACGTAGGAATGTGTAATGCAAGTTCCAACAAGATAGGCCTAGGCCAAACGGGTGAAAACTCGTACCTTTTGAGTAAGTACTGGTGGGCTGTTCACCCCCACCCTCCCCCCCCCCCCCCCCCCCTCGACGCTACACTTACAACGCTGACACTTACAACGCTGAACTTTTCACGGACGAGTTGTCTGGGGCGGAGCGATGGGTATGGGGGGCGGGAACTCACCGTGGAGCGCGCTCTAACTGATGCAACAGGCAGGGAACATGACATCTTGACTACTTTTTAAGTGAACAACTTGAAGATCCATAATGAGGTGTGATCGTACCGATAAGAAATGCAAGTGGAATGCCATTTTGACTAGTTTCTTTGCTGGCTGTTACTTTTTCATTCCGTTTTCCTGTACATAGGCGCTGTATGGGGTTTTAATGTGTGTTTATCACATTCACCTCGTTTCTGTGCTGCTGTACAACAATGAGTTGCTTCGAAGGAGAAACTGATGGCTTGCTTTCTCATCAATTATTCGTTCCTCTCAAAAAAATTCTATAGTAGTGATACAAGGGAATGCCATTTTGATGGCACCTTTCGGAAAGGCGCAAAAGTTTTGCTGCACGTTTCCATTCTCTTTTCTGTCATTTTCTTGCTTCCGTGGATTGACACAGGACTGCTACGACGAGGAAACATAACGTACGTCTCCTTACCTTTGATAACCTACTTCCTGCACAGCTCTTCCCACTTCAACACAATCTTTTTGTAGCCATATGTTTTTCAAGTATATTTTCAACCTACCATCACAGTTCTATTTCTGTTAACAAATATGAAATCATAGTTAATAAATCAGGTGTTTTAGGACATGGGCTCAAATGATGTTGAGTGTTCCGTTTGCGGAAAAATGTTGCTGAAAAGGAGTATTTTCGTACATCATCGCGATGTCCACGGCGCCTCTCCAAAAACGATAGAAGAAATAAAAAAGCAGACGAAACTAGCTGAAAACCAGAATACGGGAAAGTTCACGCTAATCTGTGAATTATGTGGAGCAGTGTATACATCGAAAAACGGGCTGAAAAAAAAACATGAACTCGAAGCAGTCAGAGGATTTATAGTCTGACGACTGTGCCTTGTATACGGCTTAATATACTCGTCATAGCTACTCTATGCAGCTCTGACAATACGTCCAGCTCAGTGCAATTTCATTATGGCTAGTAATGTACAGAACAACATTTTCCTGCGAATTAGCACACGAGGACAAATACACGCAGTGTAAACCGATTTTTTTCCTCGTTTCCAAACGCTTTTCAAAGCGAATAGGGCGGGATGGTCCCCTCTCCACAAGTGCTCCGTCACGCCTATCGGCGAGCCTCGCCGATAGGCGTGACGGAGCACTTGCGCGCTTCGCGCGATGTTTCACTAAGCTAGGGACAATCACATCGAGCTAGCTGCTCTACGTGTACAGCTTTTTTCCTTACCTGGGAGTACAAAAGGCTCGCAGTACGTACAGTGTACAGTATGATACGGCGACCTATTGGTTCCTCACTACTGGTCCTCCTTTAGTGAAACGGTCCCCCATTACTGGTACTGGTCCCGCTAAATGATCCACCCTTAACGGACAACGTCTTCGGCACAATTTCTTAATCCCCATGCACATTGGACGTCTTCGGCACGTCTACCTGATACCCGAACACGTTGAGCGACGTCTTTGGTCTTTCGTCTGAGCCCCAGGCACATCATGCGACGTATTCCGCACGTCTTCCAAATCCCTTGGCACATAGAAGACGTCTGGGTATTTTCCGCTATTTTCGCGTTACGTAATTTGATCAGTATCGATTAACGGTGATCGATACTGCAAAAATAAACTTAAAATTCGTGTTCAGCGACCTCGATTGCCCCAGGGCCGAAGTTCCCAGGCAGGGAGAAGACGTCTGGGTATTTTCGCTATTTTCGGGTCGTAACTTTCCCCCCATTTTTCCCCTGAATTTTCCCCTTTTATAATTTCTGCGGCCCTGCCGATCGAGAGGATGACTCATCGCTAAGCGCGTTATTATAGAGTATTATGGTCGTGGGACATTCAAATAAACACAAAACTAGGCAAGGTAAGGAACTCCGGAATGTGGCTGATCTAACATACCCGTTTTAAGAAGCCTTGCCGGTGTACAGCGGGCACCAGCCCGCTTAGTACCGCGAATAGGTGAGATTTCGACAACATAAGTAGTTCTCGCCCACAGCAATGGACGACTCCTGCGTCCTGCGTATCGTAGAAAACGAAGGGTAGGTGTGTAAGATGGAATCAGCCATCGATTTCTCTCCAATTCGGTAGGTTGCCCGAATCGATGCATGTCGCATCAGTTTGAGTGCGCTCCATGGTGAGTTCCGCGCCCCAAGCCCATCGCCCCGCCCCCGAAAACTCGTCCGTGAAAAGTTCAGCGTTGTAAGTGTAGCGTCGAGACCCCCCCCCCACGCACTGCGCCACACTATCAACCAAATTAAAATTGCAACAAGCCAGACGACTGTATAGCGCGGTCTCTTTCTTCAACGTACTAAAAACTGCTCCCTTTTCTGGCTTGTAGCAAATTTTAAATCAATTTTTTTTCTCGGAAAGAAACATTTTATGAAATGTCGGTATTATTGTGCTTTCAGGACTTCAGAGCTCGAAGAAAGGTCGAAAAAAAAAATTTCGCTTAAACTTCGCTCAGGAGGGTTATTTAGGGTGCTGATCACGAATCTGACGTCCGTTTTCGACCAATTTCGACCAATTACGGTAGGTTGCGGTAGGTACGGGTGACTAAGTCTGTTGAGGTCATAATTTCAGATTTCGCTCAAACTTCGCCTAGGGAGGCTAATTGGCGTGCTGATTACGAACATTGACATTCACTTTTCGTATTACGCAGGAGTTGGGGCGAAATCGGTGACCATGACCTCAGCCACCCGCACCTAGCGCAACCTCCCATACTCCAGCGTAAAACGAAAAACGGATGTCAGGTTCGTTGTCAGCATTCCAAGTGACCCTCCATGCGCGATTTTTTGAGCTCTCTTTGACCTCTGGAGTCCTGAAAGTACAGCAGTGCTGAAATGTCTAATAATTGAGTTAAAAAAATTAGGAGAAAGGCATGAACTTTCCCTAGACAAAAATTATTCCTTCCGTTTTTGAGAGATTGTGTTTTAATGTGAATGAAGTATGTTTCGATTTGGAGTATGTTAAGTGAGATTTCAGATTTCAAAACGTTAAGCTTGCCTAAAAGAGCAAGCTCCAAGTTCCCTCATCTTAAAACCTCAGCATTCTTGTGATGTATATTTCAGTGTTCCATGTTCGACTGTCGTTCAATCTTGGCATTTTTTTCTTGTGCTGTAAGGTCTTGTGTGAAGTTGTTGAGCCAAGATTGGATGCTTCTTTATTCGGCCTACGTTTCGGCTAACCGCCTTCTTAAGAGCCTGGAGAAGACAAAAGGAGTTGGGAGGAGACAGAAGGAGTAGGAGAGGTCTGCCCGTTTCGCCGATGTATTCTTCCTTGCATTCGGAACAAGTGATGCTCTGCAGTCACCTTCCCTACCGTATGGGCCGACCATGAAAGACGGCCTTGTGAAGGTGTTATCATAGAGACGGTTTCTAACAAGTCGATGCTTGAAGTTAGCTGGGGGAACGTCAAAGACCCTTACAAGGTCGTCTAATTCCGCCCTTTCCCGTACTTGGTTGCTCAGTGCATCACTAATAAAGGGCACAGAGAAGGAAATTTTGTTACGTTCTTCTTGAGCAGAGCGTATTGGTGCTGTTGGTGGTCGGCGACCTCTTCTAGGCATGTATTTCGGCACATATCCATTAGATAACGCAATGCGGCGTGCCATTGCCATTGACGAAGACTTCAAGTCGTCGTTGGAAGGTACCAAGGCAGCAGTACGAAACATACTCCGAACAGTAGGCCTTTTAGTACTGCGCGGATGTGCTGAACGGAAATGCACGATAATGTTCTTGTTAGTGGGCTTCCGATACTACCTGGTTTGAAAGGTGCTCTGAGAGAGATGGACTTCATCGTTTAGGAACGGTAACCACTGATCTGTCGGTTTTTCCCTTGTGAGCTTAATGTGCTTCGCTTGTTGATTGAGCAAATTGAAATAGGTGTCCATTTCGTTTTGCGTGGGGCACACGATGAAACAGTCGTCTATACACCGACAGTACAGTAAGGGTCTGCGCTCCAGCACGGGTCTCTCTATTTTGGACATAAATGCTATGGTCAGCACAGGAGCCTGACGCTGGTCCATAGCCAGACCTCTGACTTGCCTGTAGTATTCGTTGGACCACTTGAAGATACTACATTGAAGACATTAACTTATTACTCATTACTTGAGCAGTACTTAGCCCAAAAAACGCAATATGGTCCTGATGTTCCACAATAATTTCGTGTACGGCCTGCATAGCATCGTCGTTGGAGACATTTGTGGACAACGAAGTGACTCAAATGACTCCATCACAGAGTTATCTTCCAAGTGTATGTTTCGGAGTTAATCCAAGAATGCACCAGTAGTGGGAAGGGGGCAGGTACGAATTTTAGAAACTGCGTAAGAACTGAGTTCAACAGCCACGAAATACGATCTGCTGCTCCACCAATGCTACTTATGATAGGACGCGTCTTATACTGTGTGGGGTCCCTGAGGTCACCCCTTTGCGGTAGTTTGTGGGTCTTGATAAGGATGTACAGAACTGGGCAGACAGGCTCCTCGCACCTTAACCGCGCTATAAGGCTTCTTGGCAGTTCCGCTGTTTTTGCAATGTCACTCCACTTTCGGTTAAGAGAGCGGCATTGTTTAGCGAACTCCTCAGGTGTAGAGCGACTGTAGACGCTAGTGTCCTGTAGGTAATGTCTTGTGATACTCTTATCAAGATGATGTGGGAGAATCACAAACTCCCCTCCTTTATCACTTACGCTCACCTTAATGGCTCCCAACGCTCTTTTAGTCAGGGTGAAAGAACATGCAGATGGGTTGAACAAGTGCAAGGTCTCTACCCCCTTGGGAGAGTACAGACTGCGAATCCACAATGGCACAGCGGTTGGGGTGGAGGTGACGATCTTAGCACGCAAGTCCGATATCGCAGCGCGGAAAGACACTTGAGGCCTTGTGGTTGCATTCAAGAAGCCCGCAATTAACAGAAAAGAGGATCGGGTGGCCGTTATCCAGGAGCTGGCCCCATTTGCCGACCTTTGTGACCTTCACCCAGGAAGACGCCAACCAGAGGTCACTGGAGATGTGGCCCGAAGGGAGAGTCTCATTCATCCACGTCTTTTCCATCCGAGGATGACTTACCAGTCCCTCGGCTGTCCCCACAAGGTCAGTCGGGTTGCCTTACTCCCTTTTCGTCTCATTCTACCACTTGCTCCTGGAGCTCCTGTAACTTGAAATGATCCTTGGGCGGGTAATTTCCCCAACTCCTTTCGTCTTCTCCAGGCTCTGAAGAAGGCTGTTACGCCAAAACGTAAGCCGAATAAAGGAGCATATTTCAGTGTGTGCCAACAAGGCTTTTAGGAGGAAACTTATTGGCCTGATGTTTCGACGTTGTCGTCGTCCTCAGAGGCCTAAAAACAGCTCGTGTTTTTTGCTGTTGGTGTTTTTTCTTCAGAACCATGCAACTGAGATACATATTGTCGAACACCACAAAGGACTAAGGATGTTAAGGCGTTCTAACTCTGCAGCTTCTGCTTAAAGTCCCTACCCTGGTTACTGAGCGCCTCTTGCTTCTGTTATTGCCCTAAATTGCGTATTCAGTGCGCTTTAATCAAAGATTTCAAATTGCCTCTCACGAGGCGAACAATGGCGACTGAGTTCGCCCCGTCGATTGAGGGATTCTGAATGGCAGTTGGCGTCAAATTGGTTGGCAACGTGTCCTGTCCCCACGTAATATTCATGCGTCGCCGCCGGCCATCCACCATGTCGGCACGTTTCATCGCCACTAGCCCGCGTCTCGCACTAACCGGCTATTAGGCACGGATTTCCAGATCTAGCTTGCTTGGACAACTCTCCAACTGCTTAATCTGTCCTGCTGTGTGCTCTGTTCCATAAATCTCCCTCTTGTTCTATCTCGCAATCTTATATTTTCAAAGTGGGCACTTATGCTTGACTGCTTCCATTTTTTGAAACAGCTCCCTTCCTTCCGACTATAACATTTGACAAATTTGTAGCAAAACAAAAACTTTGCAAAGAAGACAGCGAATGAGTTAAATGTTAGGCAGATCGAAAAGCCTTGATGGGGTTTTCATGTTCTTCTTCTTTATTCCTTTATTCAGCATACAATGCAAATCAACCCACACAATACAGGGTGTCTAAAAAAACGTATACGCTCTTTGAATAGTGATAACTTTGTTCACAGTAAAGCTACTAAAAAAAGTTAAAAGCACATATGAAAGCTTAGGAAAATATAAATTTTATGACACGTGTCCACTATGGATTGCGCCATACCATCGTCTGAAATTTGGCGTTTTACGCTAGATTGATCGTGTTTCGCTTGAATACTTGTTATAATTTCTTCACGAAGTGGTCGTTTCGATTGATTTGCGCTTCTTTTAGAGTTGAAATTTTAAAAACACACTACGGTCTGCAAAAAATGCAGGCCATTCTAGAAAATGCATTACAAAAATTGATTAGACAACTTGAATGTGAGCAGGAGCCCCATTTTCCAAGACGGATTATGTGAAGTGATGAAAAATATTCAGGCTGAATGGAGAGGTTAATTGGCATAATTACAGCTACAGGTCGACGAAAAACTTTAAAAGGAACACAGCAATGTGGGCAAGTAGTAAAAAGATTGTAACAAGCATTCGACACATGCACAAACAACCGAGTCTGAAATGCAAGGTTCCAGGCGGAAGCATGGCGCAATCTTGTCTATTTACACGTCGCAAAAATGTCAATGATCTGTGCTTTCATAAGAGTCTTAAACATCATCAAATGCTTCACTAGCAGTAACGCTAGGGCCTTTCAAATAGAACCTGCATTTTTTGAGATTTCCTGCATTTTACCGAAGCTTGCATTATGTTTTTGAGTTTTAAGCGTTAAACGAAGCACAATTCAATTAACACGGCCACTTTGTGGAGAAATCGTAACAAGTATTCAAGCGGAACACAATCAACCGAGTGTGAAATACAAAATCCCAGACGAGTTCATGGCGTATTCCACATCGCTCATATTTCACAAAATTTCTATTTTTAAAGCTTCCATATGCGCTTTTAACTTTTTTGGTAGCTTTACTGTAAACAAAGTTATTACCATTCAAACAGTGTCTACATTTTTTGAGACACCGTGTATAATCACCTAATCATCGGGAGTCGAAAAAGTCGGCTGCTTCCGGCTTATGCCTTTATACTTTGCGAAACTTTTCTTAGCCAAGGGCCGTTAGGCGAAGCAAGTCTGAGGGCCTCTGTCAGGAGAATATGGCGGACGGAATATGGCCTCCCAGCCCAGCTCCTCGATTTTTCGGTGGGTGTCTTTAGTTACATCGGGGCTGGCGTTATCACGAAGAAGATGCATTGAAAGTGGTCTTGGTCGCTTTTCTCATGCAGCTTCATCGAGTTTCTGGAGCTGAGTGGCGTAAACGGCACCGGCGACCGTGTGCTCCGGCGCGAGCAGCTCGTGGTACAGTATTCCTTTCTATTCCCGGAACCACCATAGAATAACCTTCTTGAGGTGCTTGTTCCACTTCGCTTGCGCAGGCAGCTCATCTTCCTGAGGTAGCCGAACGGCACGATTTGGTTCGGAGTCGTAGGGAACCCAACTCTCTTTCCGGTAACTAGGCCTTCCAGGAACTTCTTGGGAGGCGATCGGAAAAGGAAAGTCTGTAAGATGGGAATGCGGACGTGCCGCATGCCAGCGGTCCGAAGTTGTCGGTTCAAGTGCTGCAGTGGTATTCACAAATAAACAGTTGTTATCAGCGCATTTGTTCATAACGGTAGGCTCCTACCTAGGCTTATCCTGTCCTACTTGGCCGTCGAACATATCAGCTCTTGTAGGAAGAAAGAAAAGAAGAAATCGTATGGGAACAAAAAAGAGGACTCAAGAACAAAGAGGGGAAAGGAGAAGAAAATAATCGGCTGGAGCAAAAGAAACTTTAAAAAGCAGGTTTCTTGTTTTATTGGTTTCAACACTATCTTTTTAAAACAAACTAAGACTTTTTTATAATGTATGGGGGATTCATCGGTGGAAGGCTGATTATATACGCTTTCTAAATATGTGTATAGAATTTAACTTGAGCCGTTTATTTAAAAAAATAATTTGGCTTTTATTTTTAGATGTCTAATCGTGATTTTCGTTACATTTTCCGGCTTTGGATGATGTCGGTGAGCTTATTTTTGGATCAGCCACTAGGCAAACGTCGCCTGTTATCATAATGTATCCATTTTCCGTCGTAAGTTACAGTCCGTTCGAGAAACGCTATGAAAAGAAAGCTTGTCAGAAAAAGAAAGCGAGTTAGCATATGCTCCAATATGGTGTTACACTCCAAGGTTGTGCATTGTTTGTACAAGGGCTTTTCGCCTGGCGGAGACTAACACTGCAGTTGCTATGACCATCCACACATTGAATTTTCTTTCAGTGAAGCATATGCTAAGTCGCGAAGTCTTTGCACCCGCTCAGCTTTTTTGGGAATTCTCGATGCTTTTTATATCCAACCAGAAGTACAAATCACATCTACTGGTCCTAGATTTACAGCGGATATCGTTTTGTAAATTAGAGGTAAGATGTTCTCATTACATCACACGTTGTTCAATGGAGGAGAAGATGCTGCAAAAATTCACATCTCATGAGGCTCTCAGTTTTTTAGTGGAAAAGTAAAGAAGATGAACATAAAGAGAGATGGAAGAGTCAAGATTAGTACTGACTCTAATTTATGTTGTGAATATCCGATTTTTCGAGTCTATGAGCAGCTACACCCTTAATTTGAACTTCCTTCTACTCTTTCTTTTATAGAGTACGGATAACCGTCATTGGACTGCTGCATAACTCAACGCTGAACAAACGGCAGCCTTCACAAGTCTGATGACAGTCCGATGGTCCTGACGCCCACAGGCGAAGCGTCGAGGTGCTGCGTTCACAGGAGCTTCTGTGCTTTGTCATCGATCGAATAATTACATGTTTGCCTTTTGTAGCGACGAGACCGTTAGTCAACAGTGTCAACGCCTGGCTGGTTTCGTTTCCGTCGACAGTGTTACGAACCACCGTGCAGTGTGGCGCTGTTCTTATCCACACATCCTCCTCATTCGGTCGTCATCATATGGTTCCATGCCCTTAGGTGACGTGCCCATCCAACGTTGAATCAGAGCACCCACGATCAATTCTCAGCAAACCACTGCATTGTGGAATTCCGCCGTGTTGTACTTCAAAACGCAGGCTTTTCCATGGAGGTGATGTAGGCAAAAGCACTGGCTCTGCTTGGTAAGCTCTGCACACAAGGAACACACGGTCTTATGGGCCAACATTTGGGCGGAACGACTCATTCAGAACCTGTTCAAGGCCATCGGTTTCTGCAGAGCTTCCTCCACTCGTCCCTAGAGCAGCGGTCAGGCTGTGAACTAAGCAATCTTGCCGGAGCGTTAGCCAACAATCCCGGGTACCATCCTCATGTGGAGCTCATCACAAATTAGCAGTAGATGCACCCCTTTCGTACGTTAAATTTTTAAATTTTTAACGACCATTTTTTAACGAAAAATTTTTGCGTCAAATTCGGTAAATTCATTAAATAAAGTTTCCGTTAGTTGCATTCAGTTTCACTGTATTTTAGAATGTAAAAAGCCAAATGCTTTTCTTTGCTGATTTTTTCGACTCCATCTACATGACAATTGTTTTTATCTTCACAACAATTAATAGCAGTCCACCTATCATCAACAGAATTGCTAAACGAGAAAAATCATTACGATTCTGAAACCAGACAGTAACAAGGAGACTTCTAAAGTAAGAAATTTGTTACTATGCCTAGTTCGTTTAGCTTCTGGAAAGACCCAAAGTGCTATAAAACAGTGCTATAGGCATCATAGCACGGTTCGTTTTTGAGCGTTTTCATTTGTCCTAACAAAATTTTTACGGAATTTGCGCTCGCTATGTAGACCTTTGGGGCCCAAGGTTCTTCTATATGTATTGTCATAATTGTTTCAGAAAACGGCAGAATGCTTAATGAAGAATTCAATCAGGCAGGGAATTCTTCGGTAAACTCCGTCTTTGGAAGATATTTAAGTCCATAGATCTGCCTATTTCACAGAATGGATATCTTTGTTCCAAAAGGCTCTGTTCTTACTGAAGACGACAGCAAAGAATAAAATAAACAGGCACGGATCGTTGGCCAAAATTTAATCGAATCGGATTTTACTGCAGTGAGTGTTTTGTCTTTGCCAACTAAACAACGTATTTAAATTTCAATTGTTAAGGCTCTTTCTCCTCTGTATTTCAAGGGAATGCATATGAGACACGAGCGCTTAACAGAGCATTCTTCGTGCTATATCAACAGCGCTCCATATTGTCTTTATCCTTTCCGATTTCTCCAAGTAGGGTTCGTCACACTCTGTTACGGTTTTGCAGTCCGAGAGCATGCAAGTCTCCGAAAATAAGCTTCTCCAATCGCAAAGAGCCCGTTAAAATCATTTTTGCCCACCCACTGCGAAAATGTTAGGTGTTCTGATAAGTTGTATACATTGCTGTGTAGATCTCGATGAGACGATTCGAACGGTACCAACCGTTTCTCAAAAAACCTAAAACTGAAGGAGTTATGAGCATTCAACGGTTTTCGACGACTTGCTACCGACAACTCGTCCGCAGCCGCCCTTCGCAATGGAGCGCCATTTTGAACGAAAAACTAACCTTTGAAAAAATTCGGTTGAACTTTGAAAATTTTGACAATTTTTAACGCCTTCTGAAAGAGCTTGAACTGCTGAACTCAAAAATGTGCTTGCTTTCGCAATTGGTTAACTTTGAAGGAAGTTATTTCGAAAGGCCGAAAAGGCCGGGAAAATGCGGCTTTTTCTGGATTTTTGAAAAGGCTACGGCCACAACTGTAACTCAGATTTTCTTTTTGAAGGACCATACTATGCAGCACATTTGTTTGAGGTTCGAAAATGTTTTGGTTTTCAATTTTTTTCCCATTTTGTGTGTTTTGTACATTTTGGATTGGTTAACGGCTTCACAGTAAATTCGCAAATTAAACGAAAGATTCATAGAAATAAAGGAAAATAAAAAATAAAAGAAAGAATTCGAAAAGAAGAAGAAGAGAAAAATAAAGAAACGAATTCTTGCTAGGGCTAGACCAGCGCCTTCAAAAATATACCTTTTCCGTAGAACTTCTAAAAAATCTTCATGCAATATGCATGTAAAGTACCAGTTTTTATACTAACCTCCTAAATAAATAATAACTGGCGAAGATTGATCATCGGCTTCATATCTTTTCTATTTAACTTTCTAGCTTCCTTGTACTTCACGAAAAATCGCTCCAACTTTCCGGAAAGCTTGCGCAGAAGAAGGGAGGAGTCATTCTCTTGTTTCGTTTCGCATCCTTGTTTTCTCACTCTATTTGCGTTTCTTAGCGTTTTCTTCTCGTTTTCTATGCCTTCTAAATTCCACTTATGAAACAAATATCACAAAAAACTGTGGAAAACTGAATCGTTGGTAAGTATGAAAAACCAATATATATCAATCAAGCGCAAGAAACGGACCAGGAAGTCGAAAAACACAAAACGGCATCGGAGAAAAGTTGGAGCGCATGCAAATAAATTGGTAAAAGATCGAGAAAAAACCCAACAACCCAACAGTTCTCAAAACACGAAGACAATATCGATTACCTACAATAATTCACGTAAGTAGAGGGTTTCCTTGGCATCGCAACAATACTGCGATGGTTCATCCAAAACATTCGTCTAAAATGCATTTACATGAAAAAAGAAACAAAATTTCAAAAATGGTGCGCAAAATGTCGTTAATGAAATTTAACGGAATTTTTCGTCGTTAAATTTTGTTAAATGTTTTAACGAAAAATGCCGGTAAATCCGGTAAACCAGTAAATCGTTAATCGTTAAACGCACACCCCTGGTCTCACATTGGCGTACTACAATGGGCACACTGGGTTACATGGGTTTTTCTCACACGACGAAGGTAACCATACCATTTCTCAAACACTTCTGCGTTTTAAAGCAGGTGAAAGCTGTCCCAATTAGTTCACTATATGCTGCCCTATTAACAGGCGAGACGACGACTAACTAGTTGATCGATATGTGGCTACACGCACAGTGATACCGTGCGATCAGCCTTCCACGTAAGATGGGTATCGTGTAGTTCCTGTTCCTCTTCTTTTCTACCCAATCATATTACTTTCGACACACTGTGATACGAGGCCAGAAGTCAATGTTGAGCTCAGACTTGTTGTTTTCCCTGTTTCATATAGGAGGTACCGAATCGACTCCGTTGAACGTCTGAACACACTTTGAGCAAAATTCTTGCGCCAGGCGTGACTCGAATCCGCACCTTCTGCTTTCCGGGCAGCGATGCTATGCCTTAGGCCTATGTCGTACTTCGGCGACGCGCGTAGCCTATAAAGTTCATCACGAAACGAAAAGCGTATTGCTTACTACGTCTCCGACATTCTTAGAGGTCGCAACTGCCGGCAAAAGTACGCAGTACTCTGAACAGTAATCCTTGTGGTGCCGCACCACCCGCCGTTGTCATTGCGGGTGCGTGGCACAGGCAAGACCCTGCTGCCGGCCTAAGGCCTATGTTATATTCGGAGACGCTGTTGTCGGCGAGGTCGGCGTCAGTTACGCGGGCTGTTACGCACTGTGTAGCTCCCGCTCAACGCTGTCTCCGACGTCGCCGACAACAGCGTCGCCACCTTGTATGTCATGGCCTCATATCGGTGTTATGGAATACGCTTTATGATGCTGCGGAGAACTCGTTGGTTTCCAAGTTGTTGAATTCTCTCTCGAAGAATCGGTGCCTATTTAGCAATGTCTTCCTGCAACATAATGTTTGAGCTGAGCGCAAGTTTCGCCTCGTTACAATGCGCTACTTTCGATACAAGGAAGATCCATGAAAACTTGCTTGATGCTTAATCAACACGAACTTTAGCTGACGGTATTATGCTAAATGGGTAGCAGCAGTGCTCGAATTTTGTGGCGCGGAGGACGCGGAGGAGATGGTGGCACATTGGAGATAGGCTGGCTGTAGACATAAGCGTAAAGGAGGGAGGAGCACCGAATTCTCTGCGATCAAACCTGCTCTGTTCAACTATGGGAAGGCTCTAATTAAATTTCTGGCTCACTGATTACGAGGGTAGTGTCAGACTGTGTTACAGCTCGGCTCTGAAGCACGAGGCTTTGGGACAGAAGTTTAAGACCAGGTTTGAAGTCAGGGATGCCTAGCCATTCACGAAATCTACTAGAACTTTCTGTTCCCCAATGCTGCAAGTGCTTCATCTAATTATCTTGTTGTTAGCAAATTTACAGCATCAACTCAATAACGACGCATTTCAAGTAGTCTTCTGTAATTGGCGGTTTCCGCCTCACATACAAATTTAAGAATTTAATAAGAAATTCGCTTGAATTGGATGTTATAGAAAGGCTATAGCAGGAAGTGAGCAATATGATGCACGCAGTCCACAAACTTTTGAACGGAATGTAGTCAAAGGCTCAAAACTTTTGACTGCGGAATGTACGTTAACACCTTACATTCTTCATTACTGACACAGTTGAAATCACTTGAGCTTTAAGAAAGCCCTCCCAAAATCAGATTTCGCTCGTTCTTCTCTCTAATAGCAAAAGAAACAATCCCCAGCATGTTTTACAAATGTCCGTAGAAATCCTTCCCCGTCAGAAAACAAGCGTAAGCGGGAAGGGCCGAGCCATGTCCGCTTAACTCCCTGGCTGGCTTCACCAAATGTTGTTTTCAAGCTCGGAACTTCGTTAAAGCTGCGGAAATGAGGTTCCGGAAAGGGTGAACTTGGTCGTGGGATATGCACGGCGATGGGCAAAAACGTTGCCTGTCGGTCGTGGAGGAAGATTGTTCTGCCTGCGATTTGCATGTGCAGCGTTGGAGCAACTGCCTGATGTCAGCGCCGCAACCCTTTCCGCTGATTTTGGCTTTATGAGTAGCGATTCTCGAACCCTCTTGATATATTGCCTTCGTTTTCGTTTCCCCAAAACTCTTAGATAGCCCTGTTAAACTTAACAAGCAATACAGGAATGATAGGTTGTGGCGAAGATCCTGCGCTGAGCCCCCCTTCAACTACGAGATATATGTAGTGCCCTCTATTTCATCATCATCTATGCTTGTAGATAAAGCCCGAGACGCTTATGGAAGAGGTCTCTAGATTAGTTGGTGTCATGCGGATCCTTCCTTGCGGACTCTCATCACCACGGTTGAGGGCTGCCGGAAAGGTCCGCATCGGATCTTTCACCTTGCTACAGCATTTTCATGAAACTCAGAAGGTTTGCAACTTTTGAGTAGAGAAAAAAGAGGAATGATTCATTACTAATTCACGAAGTTGGTAGAATGGAGTAATATTGAGCTCACAAACATTGCAGCTTCGCGAGCATCTAACGCATATGGAGGAGCAATAAATACGAAATTTAAAAAATAAGAAAATGGAAGCCCTGTCAAGATTTTGACCACCTAATACCACGTACCACCTAGCAGTCCGCCTAATACCACGCCTGGTGAAGCCGAACGAAATGACAGACGCTTCCTTTTCACACACATTACCAACCCTTCATATAAGGTGGCAGCCTCATTATTAATTAAGGAGCCTTTCTGAAAATAAATTTGAATACACAACGCACCCATACATAATATGCATACATAATGTTGCCTTAGACGTCTATCATTTATCCTCAGTACTTTATGTGCAGAAGTGCTTAATTGTACTTGATCTCGCGTAATAAATAAATAAATAAAATGTACTTTATATGAAACATTGAGATGGGAATTGTGACATGGAATACGCACGGCTTAGTGTTGCAAAGATTAAACTTTCACATAAGGCATAAGGGTAGGGCTACTTTTCAAATGCTTTCCAAAGCGCAGATTGTTTCGGAAAGCGTTTTCCTTGCGCAAGAAGAGAATCGTGCAAAGAGAATGTAGTACACCAAGTGAAAGAGAAGGGAACACCTAAAACTTCTTTTTGATGAGCTTTACGTAGGTGAAGTGAGCCTACAGATTAATGACCCGCAGTTTCGGCGAGACGTTTAATCTCGTTAGAGCACCCTCTGCACCCACCGAAGGAACAGTTGGAGCTATTCTGGGCAGTACTGGTGCACGGAGCAATTGCCTAAGGTGCGTATCTCTCATTATTTGTGCAGTCTGTTCACAAAGCCGATTTGCTTCCTGTGAGAAACACAGGCATTATGCGGCTTCTGAAGCACTACACAGGTAGCTCCCAGCATTTGAAGCTTCTGGTCTACAGGAACCACCCTCTCTTCGCCCAACGACGGCAGCATTGTTCGGTCGTATGACGAACGATTCCAGTCTGGGCGCTCATTGCTGTAGTATGGAATTTTCAGTTATCAACGAGTTCGATCGTCCGGTGTTTGTTGTGTCAGCTGGCGAATTGCCGATCGTTCGGGAATGTGACTATCGACCATCCTTTATGGGCCTTCACGATTCGGCATTGTGCCCACTGAGCCTCGCCGTGTAGGGGACAATCGACGGCTATTTTCAATAGGCTCGCTGTCAATCGAAGCTTCCACTCTCAGCTAATTATTTCCGTCATCTATCTATTTTCTTCACTTACTAGAGTAGGCTTGTACCTCTGAGCAGTTTTATGCAGAATATGTGTTGTCGTCCTGTTATTCGTGTGACCTAATGACCGCAAATACACACGAGGGAACGATGCAAAATTTCATGAAGATGGTTAAACTCAGCTCCTATCCTCCATTTTGTTAATCAGATGTGATCTTTTGTTCAAACCAAGTTGTCTTGGATTGTCTGAACGCCACTCCTTATTCTTTCAACTTCCCATAACATTGTCGTAAAATTTTTGGGCGCTGTTCTTCGAAAGCAACTTGAAGTGGGAGCTGTGTCGTGCAGCCGACGTTTATCTCGATTCCGAATCGCGATCGATCTCATCGTAGTTGTCCTCTCCTCCGAGAACGCCGAATTGTTTTGATACGGTTGTATGTAGTGATTGCCTGTCCTCACTATTCGTTTCCTTCAACGGCCTCCGCCGGATGTGGGGATTTTTTCTGCTATGAAGTAGAAATCTATCCTTACATTGTACTGTGCCTCCTTCAACTGCACCGCTTGAAGCAGGTTATTGGAAGTATATATGTAGTCGAACAGCTGAAGAGAATTTTCAATCTGAATAACCAAGGTTGTGCCTTCCGTCATGAACGAGGCTTTTCCTCCACCGCTGCTGTTCAAGAGGAAACCTTACACGCAGTTTCCCGTGTTGAGCTGGCTTCTTCTACCTTCCCTTTTTGACAACATCAGGACATCCAACCAAGTCTGCCGAAAGAGGACAAATTTCTGCCGGAGAAACAACAGTATTCCACCGATGGAGTGAAAAAGGTGTTGAATAACCTCAACACGAGGGTAGTGGAATTTGCACCAGCTCTTTTTTCATAGATCTTCCCAATAGCTCCGAAATTTAATAGTTCTTCTGTTCTCGTGCATTTAACCCGTCGCGGTCGCATAGTTTAGGACTCTTGTGATCCCTCGCCACATCTTCTTGCAAAGGCGTCATCTGGGGCAATGTTTTGCCTTCATTCAGTCAATATCCACCTACTTCAGATGTAAAATGAATATCTTCCGTCGGAAACTGTCCAATCGAGTCCACAGTGCAGCTGCTTTGCATGAAATTTCTAAATGTGTGAACTCAACGTGTCTTATTTGACCTGCACATTTAGCTTCGCAGGATCCAAATTAAAATGAGGGATTAGATTTGAAAAAACGCTCGCACGAGTCAAATGTCTGACCACCGCTTCTTTCTAAAGCTTTCCCACAACTAAGCAGTTCTACAAGACTGAAATTAGCCAAGCACTTGAGACTACTTTTGGGAAAGCTGACGGAAACGGCACAGCAGCTTCGATTAATACTGAGTAAGGTATAAACTAAGATTGAACGGCTTCTCCCATCTAGGTATTACCAGGTTAGCAGGAAGAGGAAAAGAATCAATCAAAAGGCTTGCTCTCAGAAGATATCTCTCCAGTGCACGATGCGTAGTTTGCATTGCTCCAGCGATTGTCTTGTTGTCGGGCCGGGTTTCCGCCGCGTAGCACATCGCAGGCAGTACAGAGGCGTTGAACATCGAGGCCTTGAGGCCGGCATCCTTGACCTGATCGGTGACTTCGCGAATCGAACTGAAGGCTGCCCATGCTGCGCATCTTCTGCGGGCGATTTCATGAGCAAGGTCGTTACCCATGTTCAGCTCTCTTCCCAGATAGAAGTAGGAGTCGACCTGTTGTAGAGCGACTCGATTTAACCTTACGAGTCCCGTGTCACACCACTGGTTGACCATAAATTGCGTTTTGGACATATTCATGTCCAATCCAATCCTCACACCTGCCACATTGAGCTCATTCAGCATCTCCTCGACTTCTGCCGTACGGGTAGAGATGAAAACAATATCGCCGGCGAAGCGAAGGTTGCTGATCCGTTTCCCGTCCACAAGGTAGCCTTTATCGTCCCAGTTGAAGTCCTTCATGGCATCCTGGAGTGCCGCTGTGAATAGCTTGGGAGAAGTCGTGTCTCCCTGCCGTACTCCTTTCCCGATAGGAATTTTAAGCTTTCGATCGAACAGCTGGATGGTAGTCGATGTGTTCGAGAAGCATTCGTCGAGAAGTCGGATGTAGGGCGATGGTAAATCAGCGTGCACAAGTACGTTCAAAACGGCGTTGATTTCCACAGAGTCGAACGCTTTCCGGTAATCCACGAAGACAAGGACAAGTGGGAGGTGGTATTCGCGGCTCCTTTCGATGAGCTGTGAGACAGTCTGAATATGGTCCATGCACAGTAACCCTTGCGAAACCCTGCTTGCTCCACTGGCTGATACTCATCCAAGCAACGCTCCATGCGGTTAAGCAGTATCTTGGTGAAGATCTTGTACACAACCGAGAGAAGACTGATGGGTCGATAGTTGTTGATATCCTTCTGCTGACCTTTTTTGAAGATTAAAACTGTTTTTGACTCCTTCCATGAGTCCGGAGTCCTACCAAGTCGAAGATAGTGGTTGAAGTGCTTGGCAAGAAGTGAGCAGGCGGCACTGCCACCCGCACGAAGGGGATCAGCAGAAATGCCGTCCGGCCCGGGAGCAGTACCTGGCTCCTTCCTTCTGATTCCAGAATGGGAGGTACTTCCTCAGCTGGTGGCATCAAGCATTTCGGGACAGTGATGGCAGGAAGAAACAGATCTGTGTAGAATTCTTAAACGATGGCTTCCACTGCTCTTCGAGATGTTTGCGTTGTTCCATTCTTATCCATAAGGGCTGACATTATTGCCTTCTGTCGCAGAGATCTCGTTTGCAGCGCTTTATGCTTGAACCTTTCCCAGCGGCTTCTAACAGCTTCAATCTTCTGTGGGCTTGAATGGACTCCTTCACTGCAATTCGACTGGCCTTCGAGATGGTGACTTTTTCCAGATGGGAGGCATTAGGATCCAGTTTGAGCTTCTGCAAAGTAACGCTTCTCAATCATTTGAAGCCCGTTCCTAAAGCACAAGAAGGCTCATTTGATGAAACTTTGCTCATCTATACTTTACGATTACTATTTGAATTATTAGGCTGTTGAATTATAAATGTTGTTTTTGCTCAAAAGAAATTTCGCTACAAGAAAGAATGCCCATGCTTTAACACCAATTTTTATCCGACGTCACGATGGAGTCGTAGAAACCGCTGTTCTTGGTTTTGCGGATGAGAATTCCAGAGATGGCGACTCGTGTTGCCTTGTTTGCGTCGCTGAACTGATGTGGCACCCATTTTGCACACCTATTCGGTCTTCCGATTGCCTGCAAACGATCGGCAGTGGTAGAATGGTGACAACCGACCTCTGTGCGAGCTCACGTGTAGTTCTGTTGGATCCGACTCGACAGCTCCCTCTAATTCCTGGCTGTCGACAACTTCACGAGGCCATTGATGTTCCTCGTCTTCAAGGATCTCATCACCGTCTCGGAAACGGTGAAACCATCACTGGCACTGACGTAATGATGGAACTTCGCTACCAAATGCTTCAGCCCAGATGTGATGGGATTCTACAGCAGTTCCTTCTCAAACACGCACTCGATACTTTTGCTCAATCATCGTTAATCTAAAAAAAAAATTCTTTGAAAGGATCAACGAATCAAATCGAAACTTTGGCGAGAGGTGTCTTCAGGAACGCTTCTTAAACATTGAGTTACATGATCTAACAAATAACAATAGCAGAGAAATGACACATTGAACAGGCTCCCTTAATTATAACCGAACCAAAGTGATGAGCTTCTTATAACCTGTCAGCTATGAGCCGCTTCACATTGTGACGGAGGCAACTGGTTTCTGAAGGTGTGAGTTACCATGTACTATTATGATCTCACGATAATTTCGGTTCATGCTGTGACCAACGAAGAATTTGGTCGTTCCGCAACCTTAGTAATGGCGCAAGATTTGCTTGGTGCTATCGTAACACTAACTTGTCTATTGGATGGCAACCATTATTCTAGAGGCCACATCACGTCTCATATGTCCCGTTCGTTGATCATCGAATTGCTGAACCGAGCGGTAGCAATCTCTACATTCGCCTCTGTCGCGTGCCATTCTCTTCACACGAGCGACTCAGGAAGTCGTACCGTTGGATCTGTGCCGTTGGATTGGTTTGAAGGCCAAGTGGTTCTGTTTATTTTCCGGTTACGTTGGACACTCATCGCGGTATGGCGAAGTCTCCAAGAGTTTCCAGTCCTCCCATGTGTCTGCATAATCAATTCTTGCGTTGACCTTACGTTTCGCGAGATTATGACGACTTCAGGAGAAAAAAGGAACACGTGGGATTTTCCGGCCAACGCCGGCTATCAAGGGCAAAAGGGCGTTGCTGCTGCCTCGCGCTGTGTCCAGGAATTTTTCCAACCTTTACGAGACTGACTGCGACGGGGTCATGGGCGCTGCACTGGTATCAGTAGCCGCACTTTTCAACCATATCACTGTTCCTGGGTTACGTTACATGCAGCGCCTGGAAATATGCTCACCAAATATAGTTACCTGTTGATTGGCTAGAAAAATAGTATGATGTTTTTTTAGCTCAGTGCAGACAAATATTGCTGACCGTAAGCCTTTGCACTTTCTGGCATGATTAAACGTGCTTTTGGCCATAACTACTTCACCGTGTAGTCTAACCTCCGTAAAAATTCCACAATTTAAAGGAAATTCAGTAAGGGTTCAACTGCTGAAAACTGCATAACTATCTCACCCCAAAACCGCGATTAACGCTGGCTACCTAGGGGAAGCAGCAAGTGATGAGTTTTCTTCGGCGCTACAGGGTACAACTCTTGAAACATTATGTGGAGGGGATATTGTTACTTACTTGTAAAGGACCACCGTGGAAATGTTGTTTTCGGAACCATAGTGTCTGAAACTAAGTTATTATCCAGTGTTTTTGTTTTGAAATGTGGACGACTGGCAGATTTTGGAGTGCTTAGTGAATCCTCACAAAACCCAGTATTGCGACGTTCAGCTAAGGGAATCCTTCCTAGGTTTTAGGGGAAATGATATGGTGCCTATTTCTAAGCACTCGCAAATAAGGCTTCTGGCTGTGAAATTCCTCAGTGATCGTAGGAAATCGGAATTGCGTCGCGAGATCTGAGCCATCTGAAGCTTTCCGCTGAACCCCCTTTAAACAATTGCACAGTTTTGAAGTAGCTTAGGTTTTTTAGGAGTTGTACGACGCTGCGTGTCCAGCAAGGATGAGCATTTTTTCTGTTTTCTGGGAAAGTGGCCTCGGATTTGGTCAGAAAACAGAAATTAGCATGAAATTTTGCTATAGGTATCCAACCACCAAACCATGTCACAACATCGCATCCTCCAAAGCAAGAAAATGCTCTTAGCCTATTCCAAATCCAAGAAAAGCTGTTTGTGCGATGGCTTTCATGACGAATTGCGCCATGAACTCGTCTGATTCGTTTTATTGATGATCTGAATACTACGATCACGAAGTTCCTCCGTAGAAGGTTTCACGCCTTTGATAAAATGGATTTGTTGAATCTCCAGCTTAAGAAGTAGTCTTGATCAAAAGAAAACTTCATGATAGTTAATGCTGTGAAACAGGTGCATCAATACAGATTCTACTAAAAGAATGTTTTCATTGCTTGAATGGTCACGAACTCTTCGCTTTCTTCGCTTTCCAGCAACCATTGTGGCTTGTTTTAAATGTCAAAAAGAGAAATCTAAGTGCGAACGTGATGTTGAGATTCATTCGCTCCTCCGATAGATCGCGACATTTATTAGACTGGTAGATCGAGTATTGCAACGAAGTTTCGACTACGATTTCTTAAAATTTCCTGCCAATTGTTTGCTCTATGCAACAATTTACGGTGAACACTGTTTAAAACCTTGGGTCAGAACAGGTACAGCGCGTGAACATCAATCACTATAGTGTGCCTAGAAACTTGCAATCATGCGTGTGGTCTGAAACGAGCAGTGGCGAAGGGAATTCCACTTCCTCGACTTCAAAAACCCTATTTCTTGTCATGACACCATCAGTTCAGAGGGTAATTTGCACTCGCGGTAACGGGCTGGTACTGCAGATAGTCTTTCGTGCTTCTCTTAGCACATATGTTTTTCAGAAGATGCGACCGTCAACTGTTCTATAACTTGGAACCACTTAGGAATCAAATAATTCAATCAAATAATTAGTTCTACAACTTGGAGTCATTTCAGCTGTAACTCACTAGAGTACGCTCCAAATTTGAATGAGCCAATGCGCTGGTTGTTACAGCGAGCTCAGAGTGTTGCAATCTTCGAGTTAATAATTGGGACAATTATGCAGTAAAGACATGGGAAAGCTAATTGTAAGTAGCGGCCCGACATCCTTGAGATTTCGAGACCTCCTAAGGTGAATAGGTTTTACACAGTATTTGAACACAGCTTTATGAGATTTCTATTTTTGTAACAAGAATAATATATCGGATTTTTTAGGCCTAGGAAAGCGAAACATTTATCAATGTGTTTAAGGAATAAACCACCTCATGCCTCGCTCGTCCTGCATCTCGATTCTTCTTTAATTGATAGCGAACATTTCATTTACATATGTGTAGTCACGCACTTGAAAACGGTTCAACCGAAGCACGTGTCCTTTTTGCTGTTCCAAGTAAGCAGCATTTACTCTATCAAATAAAGAAAAATCGTGACGACGTATATGAGGACACCGTGTTATCTCTTCCTTCTCTTCGTGCACTCAAAAACAGATGTTCTTTACTGCACGTTGAATCATCATTTGGTGGATTATTGTTACTGCAAGAATTGGTCATTTATAGGCTTCAAAAAAAGCGGATCTGCTTTAACTACACACCTCTTTCCTTTTGCTTTGGAGATATTCAGTTTGATTTCAGAACTATTCATCTTACATCGATAGGTGTCAGTTTGACGTGAAAGAGTTCAAAAGTGATCGCTATTGGTAAAAATGCATTTTTGATTGAAATAGTTAGCTAAAGCGAGAATTTCGAAACCTTCTGTTTTCTGATTTTCTGTCTTCCGACAAACTCGATTTTCTGTCTTCCGATTTCTGGGGAAATTTTAAAAATTTCCTGCCCATCCCTCGTGTGCAGCATGCAGTAAGAGGTGGTAGTTCCATCTCATACTGCATGCTGCACGCGCAGCGCCCTCCAAATTTGGCAGGTATGGTGCATGAATTTCAGGCTCAAGCACCATCCTGGCCTGGCGAGCTTTACATCTCGTGGAGTTCGTGAATCGGCACCACTACGAGGAAAGGGAATACTTACTTTGATACTTTGATGGTCCTTTTGTCGGCTGGAGGTCTTCTCAGCGGGGACACAACTCTTCTAGACCGCTCGATCTCTGGCTGCTTGCATCCAGTGAGGCAGACTCCGCTGTCTGAAAGATCTTGAGAATGAGTCTGCCCATCGCGTTGCCGGTCGTCCCAGTGGTCTCTTATGGTCTCTCGGGAGCCATTCTGTGACACGGAGACTCCATCTATCGTCCTTTCGTCGAAGCAGGTGTCCGGCCCAGCGATATTTGGACTTCTTCATGTACTGCAGCGGGTCTGCTAATTGCGACTTCTCCCGTAGCTCCGAGCTTCGTAGGCCTTCTTGGAATTGCTGACGAAGGCTTGTCCCCAGAAGAAATCTCTCCAGTGCACGATGCGCAGTTTGCATTGCTCTGGCGATTGTCTTGTTGTCGGGCCAGATTTCCGTACTGACATTCTTTATGCCATTCCCAGAGTGTAAAAAATGAAAGTTTTGTTTCTTTCCATATACGGTTGCTGCTAGTGATAGCCCATATCATCGTCATTGATTAAAAGTTCAAGGGTTGATTAGTGCTGTTCTTCATCATTTGTGGACTCTTATCTTCGTCCTATTTACTACCAAAACTAGCGCCAAAACATATGTTGAGGTCCGATGCTTTTAGAAGCGAATGATGGGGTCCTCGTTGCATGTACTGCGCCGTAATCCTGCTGCAGTGTTGTTGTTGGTCGTTTATCCATCTCGCAAGCTCGGGCGACCGAAGTCGTTCGTCCACGAGGTGCGCAATGGTGGTTCGATGAACGGACGATGGACGCGCAACTTGTTGAGCGTTGATCCGGCCGATCTGTGCAAGAACACGTCGACTTTCTCAGACCTGTATAGCACTCTTTGAGACGGCAATCTGCTCTCAAGAACCACTCTCTGAAAAGTGAGCACCATACTTTGTGGCCACCCTGTATTTCTTCAACGAACACGCTAACTTCATGCGATTATCTAAGAACTGGTGTGATACAAAAACGGCAAGAGCGCTCCTAGAACTAGTAGAACTCCTAAACACACGGGTGCGGAGCCCGACATAGCCATCTCACGGAAGTAGCCAAACTAGACGACCATTTGAGCCAAGCTTCGAGCGAGCCAATGCTCTCCATTGCGTGCCGAACCTCTCTGCTTAGGAGACGCTGCGGAGTTGCGCAGTGCCAGCGTTCTCATAAGCGAAGTGTTTCAACGCAACCCAGTCGAAGTTTGAACTGCAGTCTGTGTCGGAAGAGTTGGAGAACTAGCAGCTGATCGATATAGGGTTCAGCTCTCAGCGGATTTGTTCATTTTCTCAGTGCTACTCACCGAATTGCTCCTCGTACGCTTAGTTTCAGTTTCAGGGCTAGTTTCACTCTACAAAGACGTGATAGTTACATACTCTTCACTGTTGGGACCGAGCTTCCGTCGCTTGTTTGGATTCAAACTTCTCTGTGATCCTAAGGGGCTACTTTTTTTCGTTCGCTCTTTAAAAAGTGCGGGAAGCAAACGGGTTCACTGCGCCGAGCACTCCAGTTCTTCACAACCGATCTCAAAGAAGTGGAACCTGTGATTCAGAGCGCATCTGCTTTTGGCACTAAAAGCAGACACTGGGTAATCGCATTCGTGTCATCGAAATTCCATTCTAGACCGCAACTTTAATTATGATCCTCTCCCCACCTGGTTCTGCCTTGAACTTTGATCGCACGCACTCGTATTATAGTGGCAGAGTTCTGGAAAATTTTCTGCTCCACCCGTATAGAACACAGGTTATTCGATTTCCCAAACTCCGCCATAGGTAAGGATACAGCAATTGCAGAGGCAAGGACCATGGAGGGCTGGTGAGGAGAAACTTTCCCGCCGAAACCATCTCCTTGACAAGGTCTCAGATTATGCTCCATCTACACTTGAAATTGATCAGCATTTATGTTTCCCCACTATCTCAGATTTTCCAGAACCACTGAAAATGTTTATATTGTAATTTGTGGATCACAGAGAGCCGTAAAAAAGGATTAACTTCACTCCTAATAATGAAGAGTGACTGTGGGATCACACAGAACAAATGTGGGCCTAATTTTGAAGGAAACATGAATCACTTTGTAAGGATTGGAAAAATTGCTAAGGATTGCGAACGGCAGGTGATGAACCTTCCACCATCCATTTGCACAGCCTCCACCGCTATCATCAGTAAACCTCCTGGAGTGAGATGTCAAACGCTGCAGTTCCATGGACAACTTCAGCTGTGTAAACGGTAGGCTAGAATCGTATTTCAAAGAAAACGGATTCCTTCAAATTTTTTATGCTGACAGTGTTTGATTAGTGCAAGAGGATTGCAGACAAGATGAGTGTCAGTGTCAGTCCGACCCGCCTCTTTCCACGAAGAAGCATCGAGTTTTAGAATAATTTTAGGAGCACTTCTGGAACGCAACAGTTTCTGTAGTTCATCTCACATCTGTATTCATTCGCATCGTCTACGACAATATCGTGGCTACTTGTACTTCAGAGTTTTATGGTTCGATTCGTTCTTTGCACAGGGTCAGACCTACGCAAAGCTTGAGACAAGCCTTGCTTCCAAGCCTCTTTCTTGAAGACAACCCTCCTAGGCTGGGCAGCTCAACCACTGCTCCTCCCTTATCGCCTGGGGTGGGCACCAGTTTAAAGAGACCCTTGACATACAGAGCCCTTCCTGCAACAGCCCAGTTTGTTGCACGTTTATAAGTTCATGGGACAAGTACTTCTCAAATTTCCACATTTCCTATGGATGCTTTATTTTATTTTACTTTTTTGGCTACAAAGTCTCCATATCATCGTGACTACACTTCACTACTACATAGTCAATATTCATCCGTTACTATCAATTTTATCATACTCATTGGTTGACAAATGAACATTAAACATCGCGAGACACTGTTTACGGTGTTTTCCTAAAATCTGTCAATCAAAAAGATTTTCTCGTTTTTTGCTCCTTAGATAAAAATTTTCGCTGCAGCAACTTCAGCGATGGGAAATCTATGAACATCCAAACGAAATAAATCTTTTTAAGGTCCCTTGTAGAATTCCTTTGCTACTGAAGAGGATTAAACATTCTTCGCATCGTTGACCAGCAATTTATAAAAGATTTTCGACCAAGTGTTCAAGCTGCTTAAGATTGATAAGTCCTAAGGAATTAATGACTTCCAGTGCAAGTTCACGACTCCGCTAATCTCTTGTCTTCCCCGGTCTCCGATCCCATCGCAGAATTCTCCCACTCGGAGGCAGTGTTGTTGTCTTCAGGCTGCTTCCAATTGTAGCTACTCCACTTTCCGGTTTCTTTCAGTTTCTTTGAAGCATCTCTTCCCTATTGATGACTTCACCTACGAGAGATTTGAGCCAGATTTTTTGTCTGATCGTTTAACCCCGCGGTTCTTGCGGTCCTGCAAGCACTCTGAGTGTTTATCACTAGTCGGTTGATAGAGCATGCTAGAGAGCACGAGTCGCGTTCTTCTTTGGCGGCATATCCGACGCGGCGAGGCCATGAATCTTGATGCCCTGACGGGGGCGAGAAAAAGCGAGCCAGTGCGCGTCTCCAAGGACCACCCCTCCTCTCGCGAAGTCCTTTCGAGGGCACCGTCATTCGTTAGCGAACGTTTCTCTACTAGGGGAAGTCGTGCGCAGCGCAGCGGCGACGGCACCGAGCGGAGAATCGCCTTTAGCGCTCCTGAATTGGCCTGGCAAATCCGATTTTCGACGGGCCGGCGAATTGCAGATGAACCATTCAGCCATTCATTCATTCGCGCTCACTTCTCCTCACCCACTCATCGGGTGAACCGAAAGTAACGCGATTTTTCTGCGCTCCAGCACGCCTGCTTCAGTGAAATCGCGAAGGGCGCCCTCTGAGCTCTCCCTGTACCACATTTAAGCTCTTTCGTTTTCCTTTAAACTGTCTTTGAAAGTCATATTTTTTAAGATATCCTATATGTTTAATAATAGACAGGGTTCACGACTTTATGTTTTGTTATTTTGTGCTTAGATTGAAACTCAATGTATGTGTTTGAATTTTTGTTTTGTAATTAATTTTCAGAAGAACATACGGCGCAGAAAACAAAAGCTTACCATACCGGTGCTTTCGGCGAATCGAGATTTTGGAAATTGAACTTAAAGAAGCTACTAGTAGAGTGCTGCTATCAGTGAAGTCTACCAATATTAGTGTCAGCGGGAGCCATTATTTCTTTTGCTGACTCATTTTTCTGTAATTTTAGATCACTTTTCACACTCTAACGCATACAGATGTTTCCAGTTTCTTAGAATCACCTGTGTTTAATAAGGTGACAGTTTTTTTTACTAAACTTTTGCTGGCTGAGTTCGAAACTTGTAATCCATGAAACATTTTCTGTTCTTCTCCAATTAATGTTTATTTTTAGTAACACAGTTAGGAAGTAAAAGTTAATGCTTTTAAACAAATTCCAAATAAAGTTCAAGCTGTAACACTGTATTTTTTATGTCACTTCACAATTGATAGCTTCACCGAGAAATTTCGCTGCTCCTTTTCTCCTTTTTTGACCCGAATCTGGAAAACTCGAGATGGTTGAGGTAGTTTGTTTCCATACTCTCAACGTTGGTCTTTTCGGGTAGCTATTCAATTCCAGTAGAGGGTCACTGATTCTAGTACAGCCCGTTAAGGTCCTAACAGTAGAAAACTTCTAAAAGAAACAGCACCCAGTCAGGGCCACTCGCCAGACATCACACTTTTTCGGATCATCATGAGAATTCAAACTCTAGCCCTTGGTCATCTCTTTTTAAAAGAACTGAAGTGGAGGATTTTTGCAAAAGCCTCAAAACCAGAAAGGAATTCGAGCGTTGGCAACCAACGGTGAGGAACATTCACAAACTGAGGCGCCACTCATCACCGTCAGTGTCCAGGGTCACTATCAAAGCTTCTGCCATTTGCAGATCCTCCATTTTTTGAGGGCTCCACGTTCTTAGGCGATCTTCTATTGTTTCCTGAATGATGTTCAACTGCCAATTCATTGTGAATTCTCCTTCAAACTTCATCATTCAGAAAGATTCCTAGAACTCTTGCGTTTGAACAGGTTCTCCTTTAACTGCACTCTGATTTGCTGCCACATTGCAGCACGCAACCATAAATAACCAAAGGGAAACCTTGTTCATTTTTTGAGAACGAGTTTTCAAGGAGTACAAGGAGCGTGTTCGGCACTGTCCGTCTACACCAGGCGGTCATGAACTGGCATAGCTGGCGTCGCAGGGCAATGTCGAGGTCGTAGCAGCAGCATCGTGTTCTTGTCTAAGCTTTTACGCGTCCATAAAACAGTTAGGCGTCCATTCATCCACCATTATTAAAGGCGAACGTCGACCTGAAAATGCCGCCCCGCCATAACGCTGGACACTACAAGGCTGTAGGCTAGTTGCACATAACCGGCGATCGACAGATGTTCCGGAAGATTTTTTCGCTCCTGGGCGCAGCACTTTAGAGGTAGCCGTATCGAACCCACGTTGGAGTGAGACGCTCTCGTGGATGCATGGCTTAATGACAATGACGACCAGATTGGGCTGTTGTTTGCTGACGGTATGCCCCTACTTCCAGATGCGGGACCGCTACAGCTAAGAATAATGCTTGTTGGAGGGGTAGATATAAATTTATTTATTTATTTATTTATTTATACGTGTATGACAACACGCGACGAAACAAACACTACCAAGACAACACACTGGAGGTGAACGGACAACACATTGGTCATAAACGGAAAAATACAAGAAACGGCGAATTCGCGAGTCTTAGATAACTACCAACGAGCTTTTATATTGGATAAACGAAGTAGGCAAAGTATGTTTTTTGGTAAGCATCAAGAATTCAGAACCGGCCCTTTGAGTAAAAAAGGAGGCACGAACCCAAATTTTGGCCGTAGAATAATGAATTTTAGATCTAAAACCCCTAGTGGTAGAATGATGGACTGTGTAAAGCTCAGTAAGTGGAAGTGCAACTTTTCCAGTCATCATCTTGAAAATCATAATTAGATCGTTTCACTTCCTACGAATAGCAAGCGATTCCAGCTCGAATATTTTATTACGATCAGGCGCTGGTGGAGTGGAGGTGTAGTCATAGCCATTTAAGCGTAACCATAGCTTTCTAGTGTAGCTATTCTGAACGGATTCTAGCCTCTGTATGCAGCGCTTAAGGTGAGGACTGAACACGGTGGTACCATACTCCAATATTGGGCGAACATATGATTTGTATACAAGAAGCGAGTTTTTGAATTTGTAGATAACGCTCTAAAAATTTTGTAAGTAACTCTTTCAGCTTTCATTGCAATTGTCTGCTCTGAAAAACTAAGTTTTTTGTCTAAGATGAAGCCCGGATCATCCACACTGTTTTCACTGGAGTAGGTTGCAACCACCAAGGCTGTAAATGTGTTTAACCGAATTTGAATTGCCTAGATGAAAAAATGAAGTGAAATGCGGGTGGTTTCTTGTCGCCTCCATCTGTGACCTAGTTAATAGGTGGTTTCGCAAATTTCCTTACAATTAAGATTGCATTGCAGCAATATGCGCCACGCATTCACTCTCGCTCACCTGATGATGGAGCAATCGACGGTTCCTTTACAGAACATTACAGAACAGTGCTGCATGCTTCTTTACATTAGACCTGACTGAATCTCGAGCATGTCTACCATTTCTGAACGTTTCAGATCAGGTTGGCCACGCAGGAACATCTACAAACCTAGAGAAAGCGCTAGGGCACTAATGGATGCCAATTCGTCATCCTCCGGATCAATTCTCGCTTTCTTACACTCTGTTGTAAACTACAAGACCGGTTAAGCTGGAAAACAACCACTTGCGTCCGTTCGGATGGCGTATACATTTTGAGGCATCCTGGATTGTGTATTTATCCTCATATGTCATTGCATAGGCGAAATACGCATTCAAACCGCCCCCACAACATACCGTAGAAGTAGAGTGCGTGGCGCTTTCCAAAAAGGATTTAGGAACGTCCATCTTTATCATATAATCCTTACTAGCTGTAGTAATCACCGCTGTCCTGAATTACGAATCGACGCACTTGGTTCATGTTCCGCCGAGGCACAGCAGGCATTCTGTCTTGCTGGAGTCTGGGATGTGATGGAAGCAGACTTGCCTGGGAAGGACAGAGCGATTTGTTCATCGAGTTACCATTGCGTTTCATTATATAGGTCAGATATTCAAATGCGCCTCCAATTTCCCTCTGGGATATCTTTTGAAAGTAAAATGCTTGGCGCATCCTAAAGAACTATTTCTTTACGCCGTTCATTTATCGTTGTAGAATGTAATTTACACTGTAAAACAGATAAGAAACGACAGTGTGAACATGTACGCTTGGCGCAATAATAAAATTTTGCTCTCCCTACATTTTTCACTGAGAACTAAGAACTACTCTATATTTGAACTGGCGAAAAATAATCGAGATCCATGAAAGCATTCTATGTACTCTGTGTGGGTCTCTCTCTATGCTTTATGTAGTTTTGAACTCTATGCGTACACATCCCTGACGTGGTATACGCGTTTTTTTCTTGTGCTATGTGGTGGGGTATCTTACCAATAGGTGGGTACGTGATTCTTTGCAGGGTCAAGTACTAAATGAAATACTGCTTTATAACGATTTACCATAACACGCAGTTTCTTGGAAGTACTCCCCTTCTTCTAGTCCCAATATGCTATTGTAGTGAGATTCATTTTCTAAAAAAGCTTCAGAGGAGCTGTTATGTCGAGGGCGACTGTGAGAAGTAGCGATGGCTTGCTATTCTATCAGCGGAGAGTTGTGAATTATTAAGTGTTTTCTACGCGTTGCAAAGGCGTTGGCGCTCCATTTGTCAGCGTCTCCTTCACGAACATCGATCACGCATAGGAGTCGCTAGAAGTCCATTTCCCTTCCATCATTTTCTACAGTCTTCTCTGCACTGCTAGATCAATGGGATTTCTATGCCAGCATACAACACAGTCTGCGTATTCGTTGCATTGCCTCTTCTTCCGCATTGCCGTTCCGTATAAAACTCTTCCTTGCCTTTTTGATGGGCCCTCTAGAATAGCTCTTTACAGGAAACTTCTAGGCCCGTCTCTTTTCTGAAACTGCGGTATTTACGACCGTCGGTGTTCCTACTCATCGCTGCCCCTCATTCTGTTGCAAAATGAGTTCATCTGAGAATGATTTCTTGTTCGAAGTTTTACCCGCAAAACGCGAATGTCAACTGAGGTTGTTTTAATATTCGTCATCGATCATATAAGGCGAGAATAGAGAATGCAGCGCCAATTCATTGTGGAAACACGCATACATACCCAGAGGTCGCACTCATCGGTCTACGGAGAAAATGCCCGAATCTCACGGCGCGCGTTGCGTGCGGAGAAAATGCCCGAAATAGGGAGAAAATGTCCGCGACCAGGGGAGAAATTGCCCGCAACCAAGGAAGAAAATGCCCGCGAATAGCAGTCTATTTCCGCAGCGTTTCATTCGTACCGAAGCTCTAATAAGAAGTTGATCGCAAAATTTCATGTCCGAAAAACACTCTATATTTCGAGAAGGTGCCTTGAAAGATTTTTGGCGATGTTCTACACCGTAGGTTCTGGTCATTTTAATAGGGTTTTTAGTAAAACCTATGTTGCAACTAACCATTCAGATATTTAAATCCTTTATTCAGATATGTGGAAATATCAGAAAAACAGCAGCAAAGCGAATAAAAATAGAAGTCCTATACTGAGAAAAACAAAAAAAAAGGAGCACAACAAGTATTTATGATGCCAACGGTGTATCAGATGAGAATCACTTGAAAAGCTATGAATGTTGAAAGATCTATGTTCAAATCCTGTTTTAGTAAAGAAGGAAATGATTGGTCAAAAATGAAGACTTCATCAGAAAGACTCAGTAAAACCTCAGTAAAACCTAAAAACCAATTTGTAAACAAATTCCTGGATAAGTTCTGTCATTTTTTTTTTTCATTTTCTACTTCTGACTTTGAAGTACATGTACTCTACTGTTCACTCCATGTGACGTTCATGTGGCTCAAAAACCAACTCAAAAGTTGAGGTGGCCTGCAGTTCACAGCTCAATACTTCGAAATGTAATTCTATGTTACCAGGTTCCGTTGATGTGCTTGTGTTCTAGTTTACGTTCTAGAAATTGAGATTTTGGCGAAAACGCTTCTTTCGCTCCTTTCAGTGTTTCCAAGTGTTCTTTTCACATAAAACACCGTTGGTACTAATTTAACCGCTGAGCATGCTGTTGTAACGAGAATCTTTCCTCATATTCTCCAAAGCTTCTCTATCACGGTAAGGCCATCAAGTCTGCTAGGGAATCCAAATGATGGTGCCAGAGTTTCAGCTGCCACGCCCACGATTTCTCATGCCCTTTACTCGACGTCATGAGAAAAACACCGTATCCCTGTCCACTTGATTACCATGTGTTTTGTTGTTGTGGTTGTTGTAGTGGACCCTATCGAAAACCGTTCAGTGGCCGAAGATATTTTCTCCCCTGGTCGCGGGCATTTTCTCCCCTGGTTGCGGGCATTTTCTCCCCTGGTCGCGGGCATTTTCCCGCACCGAAACAGACGCGGCGCGGTTCGGGCATTTTCTCTCGTAATCGCATTCATCACCGTCGCAATTCCCCTTCTCCATTTGCTTGTTTTTCTTTTGGGCCGGTGTGCCTACTGTTACGCATGACGAGCAGTTTTTCGCAATCGACCTGCTTTTGTACCAAATTATTGACCAATTTTTGCGGCTTCACAGGCCAGTGACGATTCAAGCTATCCTCCACGAGGGTGGGAGCCTAGACCAGCGGGACTCAAGCGTGTGATGTGTTCATCGTTGTTGCGTATATACTTTCAGCGTCAATCCGGACAGTTCCCACAAATTGAACAGAACAACTTTGAAACAAAAATGGAAGCCGCCTTCCAAACGCTTTCTAGACACGCTTCTGGGAGGTAAAAACTTTCAAGGGACTCTTTCAAAACTTAGTATCATAATGCTTACAGACAAAGATTACACTGTTTCAACACCAGCAAAATTTTAACATGTTTGCTTGCCACAATTGTTTTTAAGCAGCTGCGCGTGAGCGACCTTTCCCGAAGTAGGCAGTGCCATCCACCCCTGCAGCGAATGTGGAATTTCGTTTGGAAACCGTGGACTCCACCTCCATCGGCGATAGATGGTTGCTCTGCAGCCGAGGCTGTCGTGAGAGTATACCATCACCAGGCCATCGATGCTGCGATGGAATCGCGGCGACAGGGTGTATGCACGGGGCACTCTTACCCGACCAGCAGAAGTCGTACTCTTACAGTGAATTTTCGGTTTCTTGCAACGCTGCGAACGCCGCCAGAATCGGAGAGCTGCCATACGTCAAAGGCGGATCCGCGAAAGGAGAAGCAAACAGCCTATGTTCAGCTTTATCCTACTTCTAAAACCAGTGTCGAGCACAGCTGCTGTTGCTATTCACCACGGGATATCGGCAGATCTAATGTGAGAATGGGGCGTTGGACATTCCTGAGGAACAACCTTTTATTATTTATTATATTTATAATTGACTTCTCTACCTTTATGTGCTTAAAGACTTTCTGCAGCTTTGGATGCGTAACTTTAAGCATACAATACTGCGACTAACCATAAGAGTATTGGCAAAAACGAAGCGGTCAACCGCATTCCTACCCGGCTTTCTGAGAGGCTTCCCCAACTTTGGAAAACCAAAAAACTAATGAAAAATTGGATATATTTTTGAGTGTAGCACATTTTCCTCAATCCGTTTGATAACGACTGATGGTGGAATTTTTTAAAAAATATCAGGGTGTCCGGAAAGTTTTGAGAATTTTTGAGGCATTCAAATAAAATAGCGTATCTTCTCACAGGTTCTGCGTTTTATCATGTTGCTATATTTGCTTGTTGACCATAGTATTCTGATCTAAACCCCAATCGATAAAGTCGCCTTGTTCCCTAGATTACGAAAATCCGTCAGTCTTATCATGTCCAGCCGAACTGACCACCGCATCATTTTGCTCCGATGCTTCCGTTCCGGCTTCAACCCAACCGAGGCCCATCAGCAGGTTGTGTCGCTGAAAGGTCCCGAGTTCCCCTCCACTGCTACGGTGTAGCGCTGGTTCGAACGATTTGCAAAAGGAGAGTTCCCACATGTGAAGGTCTGCTCCTCTCTACTCTCCCTCTACCGAACGACTGCACGGACTGGGACGATAGTGGCCATGGATGAGGAGTGGATAACGTACAACAACCCGAACAGGAAGCTACAGTGGCTGTCTCACGATAAAGACCTACAGCCCACTCTAAAGCTCTGAATTTTCTCAAAACTTTCCGGACACACTAATATTATATTTTACAGCGGCAACGACCTGAGTTGGTTCGTAATAATTGACGGTTCATTTCAACCTGCCAGCATTTGACGTATTTGTTGACTAACCATGCGTATGTAGCACAAGTGTGATAGGGTTTATCTATGTGTACAGGGTGGCCGATAAGGCTTGCAATAAATTAGGCAACCCTGTTAGGAGAATCTTTTCAGTTGCACAGAACCACATACTAACGGCTACGTAGCATAGCTTTAGTGTTACATTCCCTGAAATTATCATGGCTATAACTGCTCTTATTAAAAGAGTGCGCTTTCACATGAAACTATCTTCCTGAGGTCAGCGATGGAGCACTCCTATACCGAAGTGGATAAATTTCTGAAGATTGGCGGATAAGCATTCAGTATTACGGGAGCATTTAAGGCATTTCGGTACTTGTGAAGCAAAGGGCCCGTGGTGCCGTGGGGTTGCCGGGAAACATGTTAACGCGGCAAACCCACGGCACCACGGGGCCGGTACTTATGAAGCAGCCGTCCTCGGGTGCCGTGGGTTGCCGCGTTAACGTTTCCCGGCAGCCCCACGGCACCACGGGCCCTCTGCTTCATAAGTACCGGCATTTCAAGTATAGCTCTAGAAGACCGCGAGGGAAGCGATTACTCAGCTGAACGTGAGGAGAAGAGAGCAGAATGGCAAATGTGTCAACGAAGCCGGTGCGCATCGCACCACATGCTTCAGCAACGGCCTGTTTGGTGAAGTATTTCACAAAGCTGAGTGATCCCAGGCAGGTCAAAATATTAGTGTGCTTCACACTGCTTCTAGAAAACCTGAAGATATGCAAAAATGGCTCTGCGTAGCCTCAAATCGTCTTATTTTCTAAACACGGCTCTACATACCCTGGGTTTTCATGCAAAAAGTGTAAGAATCAGAGACACCCCTTTGTCCGGAATGCTCAAAAATATACGGCTTTTTCGCCTACATATTACATTTACATGTATTATTTATTTACCGACTTTGAGAACAGGTCCCGTTCGGCAAGCGTAGAAAAAAGTAGGGCGTAATATCTTCCTTGAGATAAATGAGGCGTAGAATTTTTGAGAGAGGTGCAGCGACGAAAGAGAAAACCTACGCGATCTGAAGGCCCTTATTAACCTTGAGTGGCTCCTACGAATAATACTGTTCCACCGCGATGAACATTTCGCGTACAACTGTACCAAATTTAGTGCAATCTCGCCGTTCTCATGCTGCTGAGCTTTTGTTGCAGTACTTATGGGCCACCCAGTATATCAACTGAGTTTTTATTAAGAGGCTTGCTTTCACGACTTTTCTCACGCGGGCTGACGTTTTTGTGTTAACGCAGCGTGGTCAAAAAGCAAGAAAAAGATCGGTGACGCTGCAAACTTGCCACCAAACTACGTTCTAACACCCGAATAGACTTCTCCCCGCATGTTTCAAAGGCAGAGGCATGACTCCGCCTGCTTGTGCTTGTTTAAAAGGCTTTATCTTCACCTCAAAGTTTTCGATAAACAGCGACGAACTTCAGTAAAGGTTTCAGGTGTTGAACATTTTTGGGACCGCGATGTTGACTGCTTGTGTTTATGATTGTGACTGCTCACGAATTGAGGCCCATTGGCCACTTATGCTTCCTCTAGCATAGGCTTTTACAGCTCCTGACAAAGGATGATGCTACAAAAAGCACATGTCTCTGTAATAAGCGTGTCTTTGAACACGGGTCATCTTGGGCTTTACTCCGCTCTGCTGGCTTCTCCTACAGGCGTTTCGAAATTTTATCGCCTCATACACTGAAAATTAGAGCAGTCTAAATGGAATATTCCTCGGTGTTCCTGAGTCTCTCTTGCATACATATAGACTGATTCGGATCTCGTTACAGCCAATTCTTGCAGGGCGCGAGAGCAAGACTGACTGTGAAGAGATGCGAGAGGAATTGGTTGCATTGCGTTGAGAGTGAACTGATATTTTGGGCTCTTTGGCCTTTCTTCTCTGAGAAAAAGAAGAAAAATTGCTGGTTTTATGATGGTGTATAAAATTCTGGCAAATAACGTTTCCGTTGACTCAAGATGGTACTTTGATGATATTCTGGCAAGAGCCATGAGAGGTAAGTTGAAGCCCGCTGCAGGCCTGAATGGAGAGCCTCAGTGGCTTACATGGCTGATGGTTGCATTCACTTCGTTTCATGTTGTGTCCTTTATTTTTGTGTTTTCTTACAATCTGTGTGCTAGACATTTGCCTGTGCCTTGAATAAATAAATAAATAAATAAATAAATAAATAAATAAATATTCTTATACTTCTGAACTGATGAGGACCAGAAACAATCTCCCCGCCTGCTGGTGCGATTCCTTAACCATTCCGTTCCCAAAGGAAGCTCAACTTCTACAATTTTCGCACCCCCTTCACGGTTTTCCAGTGGCTGCAGAACATTCTGCTTCAGTGCGATACAGTCGTTTTTTATTCATCGCATTCGCATGAATTTTGCCTGTATTTGCTAGAGACCTCGTTCAGCTCGTTAGTGACTGCTCTTTTTGTCAGCGGAGTACATTGCTTTTTTCGACAGGATGGGATGCGTCCTAGCCGCGAGCCTCTGAAGTACCTGACCTACTACCCGTTCTCTGTGCTCACGGTGGCGAAGACCTTCATTCTGGTGAGTTTGAACTGGGCAGTACAACGCTGCGCCAATAGCTTGAAGAACTTGGCCACAACACCCAGAGCATTGAGCCACTTGGTGAGAGGAGTATCAATTGATTTTCAGGCTAGAGATCTTGATTACGGTTTTCTCTTACGTTACTTACGTTACTGATTTTTGCGGGTGCGGTTGCCCATCTAAACAATAAGAATCCCTTTTCAATATTGCTCACCTCATAAGATTGAGTCGTCTCCAGAAATGAGTCTTTCGAATGGAAGGTTGTCGGTCAGGGGTGATCGATTCTAGATATTAATTTAGTTGGAAAAGGGTTGATATCTTTTGAAATCGAACACTTCTTTTTACCACTACATAATAGCGTCTCCTTTTCTTTTACCATGAGATCAAGGAGGTTTTTCGAGAGGTGGGAGGTTCTCCTATGTGAACGCTGAAACCCAGCACATCGAAACAAAGGGTTTATGTAGATAGGAAGTTGGAAAACATCAGGTTGTTACAAAATTAGTGTATGCAAATGGGCCATGTACAGTACCGCGCATGTCTTTTGGTCAATTCCCGAAAAAGCCACTTTGGAGCGTTCCAAAGCGGCTTTTTTTAAAATAACTTTCTTTAAAATTAAGCACTTGTGAAAAGAAACATATATTTGAGCTCAGCAGGCCAAGCTCTATCTTTTGACATATAAATCAATAGAGTTGAACAATGCATATAGGCCGGACATAATCAATCGAGTGGGCGCGAGAGCCTGTAGAGTGACAGTTTGGGGAATTTCATTGAAATTCTCAGCCGCCCTACTCAGAAATTGCCTTAAGACTCTCCAGCTTGCCTTTAGAGTGCGCCGTGAACAATGCATATAGAACCGAACCTATCAATCGATTGGGCGCGAGAGCCTTTAGAGTGGCCGTTTCGGGAGTTTTATCGCAAATTCCCAGCCGTTCTGCTCAGAAATTGCCTTAGGACTGTCCAGCTTGCCTTCGGAGTGCGCCGTAAACAATGCATGCAGAATCGATCCTATCAATCGAGTCGGCGCGACCACTCGCAGAGTGAGGTCGAATGGGCGCGAGAACCTGTAGAGTGACCGTTTTGGGGGTTTTAGCGAAATTCCCTGTCGTTCTACTTAGGAAATGCTTCTAGCCTGTCCAGCTTGCCTTTGGAGTGCGCCGTAAACAATGCATATAGAACCGAACCTATCAATCGAGTGGGTGCGAGAGCCTGTAGAGTGACCGTTTCGGGAGTTTTATCGGAAATTCCCAGCCGCCCTATTTAGAAATTGCCTTAGGACTGTCCAGCTTGCCTTCGGAGTGCGCCGTAAACAATGCGTATAGAACCGAACCTATCAATCGAGTAGGCGCAACCACTCGCAAATTGCACGCGCGAGCGTGTTCGGAGCGCAATAACTCGCAGAGATCGAATCATTCCTGCTGCGGCTCTTGGATTTTGTAGGCAGTAGCAAGCCTTAGTAGTCCACGAAAGTGCAGCGTTATAGCTTCTAAACAAGCGAAATTATAGCGGCGCGAAAATGCGGGTTTGCCGTGTGTGACACGATTTTTTCCGACTTCTGTCGACCCCTGCAGGAAGACGCGGCGTGCTAACGGCATGCAAACGCGTACGCTAGCAGAACACTGAAGGCACTTTACGACGACATGCTCACAACTCCTCAGCTGCCTGAACTGTCCTGGCCTCATCTGCCAGTTTAGAGCGGTGTAAGATAGCGGTTAGAGTTTCTTGCGCTCTTACTCACCCAGATTTGAGCTTTCGACACTCGCAATGGCACCGTTTTCTTCAGCACGAAAAGCTCTATCGAATGGTGTCACTCTCGACCAATTACAGAAAAATGGATTTTTCGACGATTTCCCATCGGCGCCCAGGCCGAGCCTGCGCGGACGATGACGTCATAGGAAATCGATATTTTCGAAATTGGCGAAATTTTCTCGACCAAAATCATCTGGGGGTTATGTTGTGCGCTGATTACGAATCCGACATCCGTTTTTGAAAATTTGGCCGATTTCGGTAAGTTTTGGATTTTCTTCTGGATAACTGAGGGTGGTCGTGTCAGGGTCACCGATTTTGCTCAAACTTCATCTAAGGGCAAGGGTTATTCGGAGTGTCTAACACGATGAAGAAGTCCATTTGGCTGATTATGGGAGAAGACACCCATACTGATGACTGAGGGTGATCGGTGATCCCGACCCGACCACCCTCAAACGGCAGGTAACCTACCGAAATCGGCAAAATTTTCAAAAACGGACGTCGGATTCGTAATCAGCGCACAAAATAGCCACTAGATGATTTTGAACGAGAAAACTTGGCCATTTTCGAAAAAATCGATTTTCTATGACGTCATCGTCCGCGCAGGCTCGGTCCACGTCCTCGATGGGGAATTGTCAAAAAATCGCTTTTTCCAGAATTGGTCGAGAATGAAACCATTCGATAGAGCTTTTCGTGCTGAAGAAAACGGTGCCATTGCGAGTGTCGAAAGCTCAAATCTGGGTGAGTAAGAGCGCAAGAAACTCTAACCGCTATCTTACACCGCTCTAAACTGGCAGATGAGGCCAGGGCAGTTCAGGCAGCTGAGGAGTTGTGAGCATGTCGTCGTAAAGTGCCTTCAGTGTTCTGCTAGCGTACGCGTTTGCATGCCGTTAGCACGCCGCGTCTTCCTGCAGGGTCGACAGAAGTTGGAAAAAATCGTGTCACACACGGCAAACCCGCATTTTCGCGCCGCTATAATTTCGCTTGTTTAGAAGCTATAACGCTGCACTTTCGTGGACTACTAATGCATGCTACTGCCTACAAAATCCACGAGCCGCAGCCGGAATGATTCGATCTCGACAAAGTTATTGCGCTCCGAACATAATCGCGCGTGCAATTTGCGAGTGTTTGCGCCTACTCGATTGATAGGTTCGATTCTGTATGCTTGTTTACGGCACACTCAAAAGGCAAGCTGGACAGGCTAGGAGCATTTCCTAAGTAGAACGACTGGGAATTTCGATAAAACTCCCGAAACGGTCACTCTACAGGCTCTTGCGCCCACTCGATTGATAGGTTCGATTCTGTATGCATTGTTTACGGCGCACTCCAAAGGCAAGCTGGACAGGCTAGAAGCATTTTCTAAGTAGAACGGCCGGGAATTTCGATAAAACTTCTCAAACGGTCACTCTACAGGTTCTCGCGCCCATTCGACCTCACTCTGCGAGTGGTCGCGCCCAATCGATTGATAGGTTCGATTCTATATGCATTGTTCACGGCGCACTCCAAAGGCAAGCTGGACAGGCTAGAAGCATTTTCTAAGTAGAACGGCCGGGAATTTCGATAAAACTTCTCAAACGGTCACTCTACAGGTTCTCGCGCCCATTCGACCTCACTCTGCGAGTGGTCGCGCCCAATCGATTGATAGGTTCGATTCTATATGCATTGTTCACGGCGCACTCCAAAGGCAAGCTGGACAGTCTTAAGGCAATTTCTGAGTAGGGCGGCTGGGAATTTCAATAAAATTCCCCAAACTGTCACTCTACAGGCCCTCGCGCCCACTCGATTGATTATGTCTGGCCTATATGCATTGTTCAACTCTATTGATTTATATGTCAGAAGATAGAGCTTGGCCTGCTGAGCTTAAATATATGTTTCTTTTCACAAGTGCTTGATTTTAAAGAAAGTTATTTAAAGAAGCCGCTTTGGAACGCTCCAAAGCGGCTTTTTCGGGAATTGACCAAAAGACATGCGCGGTACTGTAGTTGACCACATTGAAAAAACTAAGGGAGTAAGTCAATCATTGGCCACTCTAGTTTACGTTTTCGATCACCGAAACTGTACTGCACATTTGTTTGAGGTTTGAATGTGTTTCGGCTTTCTCAGCTTATTCCCTTTTTTACATAGCACATTTTGGATTGGTCGACGGTACTATTGTAACTAACAAAGTAGACTCGCAAACTAGCTGGAAAAATCCATAGTTTTTAAATTCTTCATGGAACAGACTGCATGTTAAGTACGACTTTTTGGACTAACCTCCCAAACTGACCAAGAGTGCTCGTCGGCATCTTCT
>OX375868.1:39903164-40195990 GCA_947359475.1 Heligmosomoides polygyrus bakeri
TTTTCGCTGCCCTTAGGGCTGCACCAAAAAGTTCAGCAGCAACTACAGGTATTCCGAAGATAGGTGTTATTCAACTATTTGGTGAAGTGAAAGTGAGTGAGTGAGTTGCTAGGCGTGGAACCACGTTCTAATCAATGACGGAGATATGGCACTACGGAAATCGAGGTTTTCTTCTGTTTGAGGCGGTTCTTAATGGAGCATTTTGGGGAGGATTACTAATTGACGGTTCAATAGTGCTGGCCTGTATAAGTGCTCATGTTATATCATCAAAACTCACTATGACGATCTGCAGATGCCAGAATGTGTCCGAATTAGTCACATAATCGGGGCGAAACAATATGGTCAGGTGGCCACCCACAGGATAGATCTGCCTCGATTCAGTCCCTTCCTCTTTCAGTGTTCCTGTTCTAGCTCATCGACCTTTGAAGGCGACTACTAGTAATACTCACCTCGAATCTCTACTAGGTCGTTGGGCATTGTAAAGCTGTTTGCGCAATATATTAACAAACATGTATAGTAAGACCACAAGACGTTCTTACTAGGGTACCATGTTTTCAAACCAGCACGCGTCTGGTTCAGCGCTGGCACGCCGTCGAACATATCACAGTGAGTTTTGGTGATATAACGTGAAGACTCCTACTGGCCAGCAACGTAGAACCATCAAATAATGATTCTTCCTAAAATGCTCCATCCAAACCTTATCAAACAGTATGAAACCTTCTCATTCCGTCGTACCGTGGCTCCATTATTGATCAGCGCGCAGCTGGCATGATGCTCAAAAATGGGAGGAAACCGGAATTTTCGAAACGCGGAAACGGAAATGACTCAAAACTCATTGCTCACTACTAGGGTAGCAGATCGGGGTTTATGCAAAATCTTTCTGCAAAAAGGAACTATTTTAAGCACAATGATTCTCAGCTGACAAGTAGGATACCAGAGATTCGCCAGTCATAACACTTAACTGGTCTTCTTGAGCATCCCGATCTATCCTAACTGAGAGGGGGCAGCGCTTAGGTACAGTCGCGTTCAGCATTCCACGACACGACACCCACTGTCTAAGTTCGCACGGATACAATAGTATCATTTAGCAGAAGCTGAAAAGATAAGCATGTTCCGGATAAGGAATTTCAAAGCAGCATCAGTTTCCTCAGCAGATTAAAATAATCGATGAAATACCCTTTTCCTTTGCTTGAGTTACTGGGTACATTTTCTTACTGGAAACAAATACGTTATTCTACTTCTGAACGGTTGCCATAATCTGAATGAGCTTGCGTTGCTTGCACTGCTACAATCATTCACACTTTTAAGAACATAGCAAATGTGGCCCAGTCTTCAGGAATGTAAAACGAGGTCTAACTATACATGTGTAGTGAATATACGCTTGAACATCTTAGCGTTGCAGTGTTCAACGATCTAGTAGAAGTTATAGGTGATCATCACTAGTAATTGCCATCAAAGGCCGATGAATTAGAACAGGGATGCCTAGAGGGGATGAAGACTGATTTGTTTATTTATACTGGTTCACTAGTTCACTGGTTCGAGGCAAATCTACCCCGTGGGTGAACATTTAACCATATTGTTTCGTTCCTGTGCGCCAAAGAATTCGGACACAACACGTTCTTACTAGGGTACCACGTTTTCAAAACGGTGACCGTAACAACAGTCGTTGCGGGACCATCATGTCTCTGGTTCAGCTCTGGCGCTATGCCAACCGCACGGAAATAATAATAATATAGCTGCGATATGAGGGAATGAGAATGTTTTATACTGTTTGAGGTCTTGGATGGAGCATTTTGGGAAGAATTCCTACTCGGCGGTCTTCAATGCTGGACTGCAAGAGTGCCCACGTATCATAAAGACTCACTATGGTGCGTTCGACGGCATGTTAGGTCAAACAGATCATCATAACACTTAGCTTCAAGAATGTGTCCGAATTCTGTAACCCATAGGAGTGAAGCAATATACAGGGTGGCTGAAAAGTTCGGGCAATTTTTCAAAGTATTTCAGCAGTACGAAAAAACTACATAAACGCCAAAGATTTACAAACAAAAATAACAGAAACTTCATTAGTTCAACAACAACATAATACAACAGGAAAATTCACAACAAGTGCTCAAAATTTCCTCCTTTGGCTTCAATACATTTTCGCAGTCGTTTTGGGAAGTCGCTGATGATGGTCGCACACTGCTCCGCTGTAATCTCGTCCCAGGATCTCAACAACGCCGATTTCAGCTGCTCAACGGTGGCGTATCTTGTAGTGGAGATCTTCTGCTCCATGATCGACCACACAGAATAATCCATCGGGTTGAGATCAGGCGAGTTGGATGGCCAGATGTCCCTGCTCCAAAACCCTGGGAAGAGCTCCTCGCAAACGGCGATCGTGGATTTGGCGGAATGCGCTGGTGCCCAGTCCTGCTGAAGAGAAAATCCGGTTTCGCCAAAATGGCTCGTCGCCCACGGCACCAGTACGTCGCGGAGGACATATTGCTGGTAGCTGGCAGCGTTAATTTTGACGTTCTGCTCCATGAAGACCAGCGGCGTCTTTCCGGTAGCGCATATTCCAGCCCACACCATCACCGAGGCTGGAAAATGGCGGCGGCTGATGGTCCTTGCGGCCGACGTCTTCTGCTGACCCTTCTTAAGCAGCTGCCGGCGATTCTGATGGTTGTGAACCGGCTGGACCGTGAAGATCTTCTCGTCGGTGAACAGCACCTTCGACAAGCGACCATCGCCGACCAGCTGACGCATTCGCCTGCATTTCCTCAACCTCTCAGCTTTCATCGCGTCGTTGAGGAAGTGAATACGAGCTACTTTGTAGCTGCGTAATCCCAGCTTCCTCCTGGCAATATGCTGGACTCGTTCCCTACTGATCCCGAGATCCGTAGCCATCTTGTTCATCGACACCTCAGGATTACGGCGAATGCGACAACGAACCTTGTTGATGTTCTCCGGTGTTGTCGCAGTGGTGGGACGGCCGCTGCGGGGACGGTCCGAGGTCCCGCCAGTCTCCTTGTAGCGTCTTACAATCTTGTAGACGGTCCTTTGTTTGAAGCCGGTTGTTCGAACTATGTCCGCGGTCCTCATTCCCGTCTTGTGCAGCTCGACGACGGTGATACGCTCACTTTCACGAGACATAACGCAAGCACAACTGAAAACGAGAAAACTGGAGCAACAGATTCTAGATCAAAATTGCGCGAGGAATACAACGGAAACAACAGAAATAACAAAAAACCTCAATTTCAAGGCCAAAAGTAGCGCCGCAAAAAATTGCCCGAACTTTTCAGCCACCCTGTATGTTGGATGGCCACGCACGCGATAGGTCTGCCTCGAATCTTTCACCTTCTTGAAAGTCTACTAGGTCGTTGAGCATTGTAGAGCTAAGATGTTCAAGCAATATATTCACCACACATGTATGGTTACATTTTGTATTATATTTATAAAGAATAAATCACATTTTACGTGTTCTTGAAACTACTTTACATTACGCCAGCTCTCCAGAAACAAACTAAGGGCTGTTCCCATAAAAAAATATGCTCAGCAGTTCTAGCAAAGGGAAAGAAACTGTTTTAATTCAGTCTTAAGTCTGAACGCAGAAGACGTGTCACAGATGTCGTGGCACGTGTTTCGGGATGCGGAATACATGTCATAGACATCGTGGGCAACGTCGCGACACCTCCGTTGAGGCTCAGTTAATGTGGCACGGACGTAATGCAACATCCGGATTCGGAAGACGGACCACAGATCAGACTTTGTGCAGCATGCGTTGGACTCTTCTTTTGGACCTCTTTCAGATGACCTTCTAAAGGCTTCGTGTAACGAGCACACATGACTCCCACTCCGTTTCTCTCGGCACATAAGTAGGTGGTAGAGGGAGGGTAGGGATACTGACTACAGAAATCGAGTATTACTGCCGTCGGACTAAACGATAACGACCGATCGACCAATACCGATTAATTTTATTTGTTTCCGCAGATTAAGCACTTCGTTTTGACGGATTGGGGCTCTCACGATCTGTTGCTCGCCACGTAGAGAAGGGGCGCTTCGTAGAATAAATCGCATACCTGTGACAGAGGATGGACAGTCATCACAGAAACAGTTTTGAGGGTTTTCCTTTTCCTTCCTGTTTCTCATATGTAATGCTACTATATATAATCGGTTAATGTCACGTATCCGTCACAGGGAGAGGACTAAAGTCAAGAGATGCCTTCTGCGGCGTATTACTGGTAAACTGTATCCTTGGCGGCAGATCGCCCAAGTTTACGATATTTTGAGCGGGCAACGCGCCAGGGTATGGATCTTGATCAAGTGCGCAGCGCCGGGAATCAGAAGACGTTCGGCAGGTGTCGTCCAAAGTGCGTCGGGATTCAGAAGACCTGATGAAAATGTCGTTCAACTTGCGTCAGGATTCAGAAGACGTGCTGCAGATGTCATCCAACGTGGGTTGTGATTCTGAATACGTGCAAAAGAGGTCGTCCAACGTGCGATGGGATTCAGATGACATGCTTAAGATGTCGTTCAACTTGCGTCAGGATTCAGAAGACGTGCTGAAGATGTCGTTCAACTTGCGTCGGGATCCACAGGAGGTGCTGAGGGCGTCGTCCAATGTGCGTAGGGATTCAGAATACGTGCCGCATACGTCCAACTTGCGCCGGGATTCAAGTAAGGTGAACCAATAGGAAAGGGACCAGTGAAGAGGGAATCAGCAAAGAGGGACCACTGGAGGAGGAATAAGAGAGACCAGTATTTTCCCTCAATATCGTCCAATGTGCGTCGGATTTCTGAAGACGCTTCATAGAATGCGTGGTGCGTGTGTCCGGGGTGCAGAAGGAGTATCATAGACGTCGCGGCAACGCCGTGACACGTGAGTCGTGGCTCAGTGTTACATGTGAGTGCTTAACTGACTATCACTCACGCCAGCACATTGGTAAGGAAGTATTAGCGGGGAGAGAAGTGGAAAAAGTAAGGAGGGTGATTATAGGATTTGGAGGAGTATTACTGCCGTCGGACAGTAAACTTTGTCAACCTGTCGACCAATACCGATTAATTTTAATTACCTTTTTACAGATTAAACACTTCGGATTGGGACTCTCATGATTTGTTTCTCGCCACGTAGAGAACGGGCACTTCGGGAATAAATCGCGTGCATACGATGGAGGGTGGATGGGCTTCATAGGAACAGTGAAGATTCTGCCCACCACATCTCGCTGCACTAATCTATATAATATAATAATAAAAGTAGTTCTATTCTCGGGTTTGGGGGCGAAGCCCCCAACAAGACGTTTGGCGGCCGCTAGGCTGCTATTATATAAAATAAAACTAGTTCTTTACTGCCATGAAAGTAAGAAGGCCTAAAAGAGAAAAGAACAGTTCGGCGTGTTCTGTTCTAAAGGCTTGGAGGCAAGATCCCAGCCAGACGCTTGGCGCTCAACGTCTGGACAATTTCGATAATCCGACAACTATTGGCCTTTAACATCACGTACAGCACACAGGGAAAATTCACACCATGTTCTCGTGCTTTTAAGGGTAATGTCAGCAGCTTTGTGTTCTGAACATGCTCTGCAGTGGAAACCAAATCAATTTTTACCTACCTCTTTACAGTAAGTTTAGCAAACTATGTGTGGGGAATAGCTTCGGTGTGTACTCACGACTAAACCTGCCGAAGTTGCGACGAGTTTTTCGCCGAGAGGACGAGCTTTTCTTACCATCCACAGGCGATCGTTGCGAGACGGTGCGAGCCTTATAGCTGCACCACAAAACTATTAGTATGCAAGGCCAGTTTTTTTTGCTGTGATGAAGGTGAGAAAACCTAAAGAAGAAAAAGTCTTCTTACGAGTGCTGAGACAAAGCCCCCAGCCACAGCCAGGCGTTTTCGGTCCCTAGACCGCACTTAACTATAGGATTCCTGCTGTTCAACCCTGACGATCTTCATGTGTGGTACACATATTGGCTATTTGCGTTATACGAAAGTTCCAGTACTTTGGTCTCTATTATTTGGCACCTCATACGTCCGGCAAAGGACGCCTAAAGCGTCTCTTCAGGGCAGGCAATATAGGTGTGAGGGACCCTAAAAGGTGCCAGGAGCGCGACAGGTCACGCCATCCAGTGGACGCAAAGGACAAGCGAGCAATTACTCCAATGCAAGGGGAACAACATGGAATTGAGGGGCCAATATGGCTCTATTACTTAGAAAAATCTACTAGTTCCATTTAAATGGTGAAATGCTGAAGACTAATAACGTGATAACTTCATTAAAGTATCAATATTTGATAAAATTGAATCAAAAAGGAGAGATAAAATTCAAATGGCAACAAAAGCGAGTAGATCAACTTACAGGCAATTTAGGTAACCACTCCTCTGCTACCTGAATCCATTTGAGGGTATTGTATCATCTTGCTTATCAAGAAGGGTACTTGTAGCCTTAAGCACAAGACAATCTCCTTGAAGTAGCAAGTGATTACTAGAGGACGGTGAAAATGGAGGAATCAGACGGAATATAGGGCAGAATATGTTCTTTTCGACCTCACTGAGCATAATAGCTGATAGCTGGGAATCGCTGACGGCCGCGGCGCCGACCCATGACAACTCGTCCGGATGGGCGGCGTTTCGAGGGAGGGGCGCCAGGTCGAGGTATCTAAGAGGTATCTAACGTCCGGACCCCGTCGTTTCGGGTGCGGACCAGGCGCGTGACTCCAGCCGTCCAGCGCAGCATCTTCGTCTCCATGACGCTGAGACGCGTTTCAACTTCCTTGGTCGCAGGCCAACACTCAGCGCCGCACATCGCTACCGGCCGGACGACGGTTTTATCGATCTTTCACTTCAAGCGCTCTGGTATCTTCCTATCGCAGAGAACCCCAGTCAATGAGCGCCACTTGGACAAAGCTGCACTCACGCGTAAATTTACTTCAATCATCAGATTGGCATCAGATGCTACTGCTGACCCCAGGTACTTAAAAACCAAAGTGCGTGGGACTCGATGCCGTTAACCCTGATGCAGCTGGACTCATTAACGTCCGTCGTTAGATACTCGGTTTCCTTCACGTTCAATCTGAGTCCAAACCGCTCCAAGCGATTACACTAAGCTTGCACCTTTCGCTCGAGTTCATCCTTATCTTCGCACGCGAGCATGACGTCATCAGCATAAAGCAGTGCCCAGGGGACTGGCTTCAGAAGATCTCGTGTAATGGCGTCCATCACGACAACAAAAAGGAGTGGGGAAAGCCCAGAACCCTGGTGTACTCCGACAGAGATGGGGAACTCCATCGAGGTTCTGGCTGCAGCTTGAACTCTACTCTTTGGACAAAGTAGAGAATTCGCACCCACTCTATGAGCTCTTCAGGAACTCCGTGTCGTCGCAGGGCATACCATATCACTTCACTCGGTACGCGGTCAAAGGCCTTCTCCAAGTCGAGGAAGGCGGCTTCTGTTTCTGCTTCTCTAGCAGGAGGGGCGGCATGTATGTCATCCATGGTGCCACAGCGAGCCACGAAGCCGCACTGATTGCTGGAAAGCTGGACGATGTCACGAATTCGTCCATCGACAATTCGCTCAAAGATCTTCATACTGTGCGAAAGCAAGCGAATCGGACGGTAATTGGAGCAGTCAGCAGGACGGCCTTCTTCTTCCAAATCGGAATAGTCGTACTTTGGCTCCAACAGTCAGGCACTTTCTTCTCTGCTATAACCTGATTAAATAACTTCTCCAACCACTCAACCGGGTACTAAAACTTTGACTTCCACAGGTCAGCCGCCAGGTCGTCGGGCCCAGTCGCTTTGCCTGGCCTCAACTTTTTTCGGAGGAGTCGACGTTCTGCCTCACCAGCTTTAGGCCGGCAGCAGTCTTGCGGGTGCCGCGGACCCGCCATGACATCGGCGGGTGGTGCGGCGCCGCGAGGATTACTGTACGCAATACTGTGTACTTTTGCCGGCAGTTGCGAGCTCTAAGAATGTAAGAGATGTAGTGAGCAAAACGCTTTTCGTTTTGTGAAGAAACGTTTTCTAAGCCAAGTTAGGAGTTTTTGAATGTAATCCATGAAATTTAATGGAACACTCCTTATCACTCAACAGTTGTGTACCATTTTTCGCTTGCTCTCACTTTGTCGTTCTACTTCCACTAAAAGTTCCTCGGCTGACAGGCAGCTGGAAGATAATGTGGTAGCCCTTGTGATGAAAGTTCCCTCCTATGCCTTGTTGAGTCCGGGAGGTCTCTCCGATGCAGTTATAGCTCGTACTAAAAAGAGGCGAGGGGGACGTTCTGCCTGAAAGCGGACAAAGACGGGGGTCAGTGCCTGCGGAGCCAATTTGCGTCGCTTCGCGGTGAGCCAGACAGTATATTTTCGTCCTTTCGAATAGTCGAATTTCGAATATTCGAATATTTGAATATTCGAAAAAGTCCAATATTCGAATTACGCGCTTATTCGATTATTCGAGGAAGTCTAATATTCCAATTATTGCTCATTCGAATATTCGAAAGAGGCCAATACTCGAGTATTCGTTTATTCGAATATTCGAATATTCTTTATCAATCTCTTAGCAAGTTAGTGGCACTACTCTTCGAAAACCAGGGCATTTTGACCTTATGTTATTAGGGTATCCATAAAAATCTGCAGAAATATGAAATTTTTTTCAAAAGAACACAATTTTTATCAACATTTTATTATTCAACCAAATAATTTCCATCAACATTGACTACTCTCCGCCCTACAACACTTGGAATCCCTCTGGCATAGAAATCCGGCGACTTGGAGGCGAAAAAATCTCGGAGGACATTTTCGAGGTGGTCACGATCTTCATAACGCTTCCAGATGATGCTGGAGTGACCGAAAAAGGTGGTAGTCACTTGTGGGCAGCTCTGGGCTGTACGTTGGATGCGGCAGAACTTTCCATCCGAGTTCCAAAATTTTCTGAGAAGTCGTCTTCGCGATGTGTAGGCGCGCGTTATCGTGCAACAAGCGAACTTTGTCGAGCCTGTGCTGTTCCTTGCGCACCTTGTCGGTCAGTCTCTGCAGTTGGGTAGCGTAGACCTTGGCAGTGACATTCGTGCTGTCAGGCAGCAGCTCGAAATGGTAGATCCCATATACTCCCCACTAGACGCTCAGCCTGACTTTCCTCGCATGAATTTCACCTCTTACGAAAGATTTCAGCACTTCATCGCGTTGGAAACCACGCACGTTTACGAGCGTGGTTGACGTGAAGGATCCGCTTTTCGTCTCATGTGACGATGGTGTCCAGCCAGTTGAAGGTGCGACTTCGAGAGAGAGCTGAGTGCATACGTCCAGAAGTCTTCGCCGGTTGTCGTCCGTCAGTTCGTGTAGGACCCACTGACCGAGCTTTTCAACCATTCCAACAGATCGCAGTCCATTGTCCACGGTAAATCGGAAACAGCCAAGAGCAGCAACAAAATAACGCACACCTTCATATGGATGCTGCTCCGGCAGTTTCCTCAGTTCATCCAAAGATCGTTGTCGGTCGACCACAGCGAGGCTCATCTTCGAGACTTCTGTTCCCGCTTCTGAAGCGTTCGAACCTTCTGTACACAGAATGTACAGAAGGAGCTTCAGAGCCAAATACACGAAACAAGTTTCGATAGGCTTCTACAGCGGAATGCCCAGATTCAAACTCGTAAAGGAGTGTGTGTCTATATGGGTAGGCAGTTCGGCCATCGTACAGTGAAATAGGCAAGGAAGACGAAGCTAATTATGTTACACAGATACAACAGGATAGTGTCTTTATATAGCACTTATGTTGAAATCTTCAGAACATTCTAGAAAAAATCTGGAACATTGCAAAGTTTTCTGCAGATACTTTCTGGACACACGAATAAAAACGATGTTGGGGTTTCGCGCGTCGTTCAAAGTGCGCCGAATTGTGTGTATGCAATCTGAAAAGGGTAGGGTCTGAAGCGTATGTCTGAACGAGGAGAGAGAGTCATATAGGAAGAATCCCTACCTCTTGATTAGTATGCGATTGTGTTTATTTTTTGCCAAGTCGTTAAACACAAGGAGTAGAGGGTCCTTGCATTTACAAGGAAATTCGTGGGTATTACGCCAGAGACGCTCCAGCCGGCAAGTGACTCGGTGCGCAGTGGATATTGACGTTGCTTCATGGGTGAGAGCTCGGGGGTTCGGTTCTCCTGCGCTGCTACATTTTAGCGTTTCATCTGATTGGTTTAGATTTGAAGGATTCCGACATCTATACCATTTTCAGATGTTTTTTGCCCAATTTTCCAGCTGTACGTCGTGGAGAGTAACTTTCCTGCCACTTGTTTATTACTGATCGGTTGGTCTAACCACAAGTCAATGAGAAAGCTACTTTCATTAACGTTCAACACCAGTGATGCACAGGCACAACGTCCATGAAACAGAAGCACCGGTCACAATACGGATAAAGTATAAAAGCTACAGGCTCCTCACAGATACACCAGCGACACCACTATCAATGTCATTATAACAAATCCGTTCTCCTTCAGCTACTCGCAGCAACCCGCAGCTTCGACACTTACCTTCAGGATGTTATCCCTTTGTTGCAGATCGAAAGAAAGGCCGTGCACAAGGACGTGGGTGAAATCGTTCCACCCGAAAACGTTATCATATGTCCACTGCTTGCTTGCCTCTCCACTTGATCAGTTCAATTTGCGGATCCCAATCTTCTTCTTCCACCGCTGTTCGTCCTCGTCAACTTCGAGTTGCTTCGAAGTCCTTGAGTATGGCCAGTGTTATACTCCCGCGGGAGCATCCACGGAACGTCTGCTGAGTAGGGGTGCACCGCGGACGGCGGGCGTGGCGGGGCGCGGCGATTGGCCAGGTGAGGTATCTCGGCGCCGAGACTCCTCACCTGGCCAATCGCCGCGCCTCGCCACGCCTGCCTCGGCCGTGCACCATTGGTCCGCGGACGTTCCGCGGATGCTCCCGCGGGAGTATAATAGAGGCCTATGCTGTCCATCTGTTCGGCCAGCTTGATTTCCTTCCACGAATGCTCCTTATCTAAAGGCATGATACACTTCGGCTGGAGCAGGTGGATCACCGCTCGAGTATCGGTGGTCATTGTTGGTGTTAGGTTTTAGAAAACCTTCAGCAGACCTCTGATTTCCAAGTAACAGGCAAACGTGAGAGAAAGAATGTATCGATGCCGTTTAGGTTAATTTGCGGGATTCACAGACCTCTTTTTACCACCTCCGACGTCACATCGTGGTCTCTTTTAAAAATCCGAGCAGGATGGTTTTTTCCGAGGCCTTTGGTCCATGTATGGAAACAGACTACGAGGAGCCTGTAGCCTTTAAACGCTACCTGTAAGGTGCCCAATGGTGCTTCATGCACGTTGTAGCTGTGTATCACTGGTGTTGAACGTTTATACATCACTATTTTGAATAGCACAAAGTACCGCTGGAAAAATGCACAGAAAACGTCTGAAAATGGTATAGACTTCAGAATCCCCCAAATCTCTACCAATCAGTTGAAAAGCAAAAGTGCAGCAACGCATAGCAGCCAAACCCCTGACCCCTCCCGCATGAGCCAACCCTCTACCCACCTGCGCTCCGAGCCAGTCTCAACCATTCAGTTGTAATGCAAAAGTGCAGCAGCGCAGGAGAACCCTCGATCTCACTCGCATGAAGCATCGTCTCCATCACTGCGCGCCGATTCGCTCGCGGGTGAGGCATGGCGGGCTTACAAGACCCCCCAACTCGTGAGGCGCCGATTCCATTGTAACTACAACGACCCCCCACTCATTGGGTTTAACGACTTCGCAAAAAATAAGCACATTTTTATACTAATTGAGGGAAGGGGATTTTCCCTATATGACTCACTGTTCCCATTCAGACATACGCTTCAGACCTTTCCCTTGTGAGGCCTATGTTATACTTCGGCGACGCTGTTGTCAGCGACGTCGGCGACAGTGTTGCACGGGTTACTACGCATTGCGTAGCACACGCTCGACACTGTCACACAACAGCGTCGCCAAAGTATAACATAGGCCTGAGTCGACGCGAGGCAAGCGCGGATCTCCGCTGCATCCCTGCTTCCTTTTGAATGCCGTCGAGCGTCTTGCGGCGTCATGAATAGCAGCTGAATCGGATTATGGCTGTTCAATGACGTTTTTGCCTTCGTTGTGCTACGGGAGAATCTCTGTTTTCGTATCTCTATCCCAAGTACAACAACGGAACGATTAAAGTCGGAAGAGGGTGCGGTAGGGAGGTAGCACTTTCTATGCCTAGGAAGCTCGTGCTTTCTGCCAGTAAAGACATTAAGGAAGAGAGGAGGAGCAATGGCTATGGAGCACGAGAGCCAGTCATATTACGTTTCCTATGAAAGCCGTCCACATAACACCATAACACTCTCCAAGTCGTAGTGTTTTACTAGATTATACTCCAACCATATTAGTGGTCTTAATTTGCCACTTTTAGAGGTGAACTTGCTGTTTTTTTTGGTACGCGTTCGTTCGGTTTCCGCCAGTACGTTCGATAGCATGCCGTCTCTTGCTGGTGCCTCGTCTCTTGCAGTGTACAAGAAGGGAAGATCAACTGAGCCCGAACAAGAGAGTGATCGCCTGCGAGCACTGTTGGAAAGCGGAAAAGTTCCGAACTACGTGAAGATGGTTATCGAGCTTCTGATGGAGACCCGAGCCGAAGTCAAAGAGCTGACCAAGAGGAACGCGGAGCTGCTGGAGGAGGTCAAAAGTCTGAGGGAGGAGAACACGTTTTTAAAAGAAAAACTGAAGACGCAGCTGCCGGAAGAATCTGTTAGAGAGGATGCTAAGCCTGAGGATAGCGAACTCAGGCGATCTATAGTTTTATCCAACTTGGTTGAGTCGTCAGCGGCTAGCTCGTTAGCTAGAAATTGTCATGACTTTGACTGTGTTTATAGGATTCTTGATTTCTTAGGTGTTGAGTGTAAGCCTACAGCTGTTTATGGCCTATGTCATACCATCGCTCACCCCGAGCGACGCCTAATGATATGCACCCATATCGATTCCATCGCGCCGCCCGATCGATATGGGAGCTCACCATTAGGCTTCGCTCGGGGTGAGCGGTGGTATGACATAGGCCTATCGCATGGGGCGACCGCAACAGAACAGGCCAAGGCTGGTAAAAGTTGTGCTCCCTGCCAGCCGATTCCAGGCTGATGCTGTTAGACGGGCACCCCGGCTGCGCTTCTTCCCGTTCCAAAGGGACATTTATCTTCGCCCTTCACTTACTTGGGAGGAGAGGGAGCGCAGGCGGCGTGAACGTTTCAGCAATCGAAGGCTGGCATCTGTTGGCAGTGGAGGAGACGGTTTGCTGTCTCCTCACCTGCAGCAGTCACCGCCTTCTCAGCCAAATGTCAGCAGTGGGATCGGCTCCTCACAGCTCGGCAGTCCTTCGGGAAACTAACGAGCTGTCGCAGGAGTTCACGTCCTAAGATTTTGTGTCTTCTCTCAAATACAAGGTCATTGGCGAAGAATTGCAATTTCTTTAGTCTTAGCCTTTGTCAGTACAACTACGACGTAGTTCTTTTGACGGAAACATGGTTAACCTTGCAAAACGAAATAAATCCTCTCTTAGGGATAGCCTGTTCTCAGTATACAGGGTTACGATGTGATCGAAAACATAAAAAAGAGGAAGGCCTACTTCTTCTTGTGAAGAATTACTTGTCATATAATTTAATTTTCAATGAATCAGCTAGAGATCGGTACGAACTGCTAGTTTGTGATGTTGGGCTTCATTCCGATTTATTTCGCATTATTGGAGTGTATCGAGCACCAAGCTGTGATGTGGCTGGTTCGCTGCAGCTTGCAAGGCCATCAGTGACTTTTGCTCCTGTTGCTTTCCAAGCATTGTTCTAGGTGATTTTAATCTTTCGGATTTATGCTCCACGAATTTATTATTTATTTATTTATTTATTTATTTATCAGACATGAACATAGTCATGCATTACATAAGTAATGACAGAAAAACAAATACTAAATCACACATACTACAACAAACATGAAACTAAACACAGCACGTTTAACATAACTTTTTACGTACCATTAAGGACTTGAACGAACTCACGGACATGTTTATGATATTCTCATTCTCACCTAATAATAAATTCAAGTCCTTAAGATTTCTGTAAGTGAGGAAGTTTGATCTCGCCTGCGATTTTGGAACAGGAAGGTAAAGCCTTAGGTTCCCTCTCCTATTCGTAGTCAGAGGTGCACCAAAAAATAGCGTGGGATCTATTGAAATTCTGTTTGTAAGAATCTTAAATATCATGGTCATGTCGATCATCTTCCTTCGACTATCATTTATGCCGAATATCAGCTGTCTTTCTTGATTTGTTCGAATCTCACGGATTTGAACAGTTAGTATCATCTCCAACTAGAGGTGATGCAACGCTGGACCTGGTCCTGTGTAACAAGAAAGACTTTGTTGAGGAAGTGTGTGTTGGTCCACCCTTGGAGAGTAGCGACCATAATACAGTGACCTTCCTGAAATCCTTGGATGTAGACCGGCCAACGTTTGAGTGGAGAAGGGATTTTAGTGAAGTAAATTACAACGATGTTCGAGATTACCTCGCCAACGTTGACTGGATAGGAAGCTTGTACAATCTACAAACCGTGAATGATAAGTACGAGACTTTTCTGAGCATTTTGCATCATGTCATTGAAACATTCGTTCCACTCCGTAAAGTCGAAAAAAGGGAACTCAGGCTTCCAAATTACCTCAAAAGAATGGTATGTCACCGGACCTACCTATGGAATATAGCCTCCACAACTAATGATGCAACGGACTGGAGTAAATATGCTGTATACAGCAAAAAAGTGGACAAAGCTGTGCTCAGATACAACGTGTATCTGGAGAACAAAATCCTCGGATCTCGTGATACAAACAAATTTTATAGATTTATTAATACCCGCAGTGGAAGTAAGACAGGCATACCTACCATTTTTGATGACAATGGTTTCCCATATTCATCATCTATCGGCAAAGCCAATCTACTCGCTTCCCAGTTTCTTACGCACTTTGGAAAACGTACGAATCCGAATTCTCTAACATCTCACACTCAGGATGGAGATGAAGAGAATTCGGATTCCTTACCGGTTCGTTGTATTCCCCAAATGGACGTTTCTCCGTGGTTCCACAGGAAACAAATCTATGATATTCTCTCAAAATGGTCAAAATCGTCCTCTATCTCTCCTGACTTCGTTCCTTTAAGCTTTGTTAAACAGATTTTAAGCCACATACTTTACCCTCTAGAACATATTTTTAATTTTAGTATTATGACATTTGAAGTGCCGAAGAGATGGAAGCACGCTTTCGTTACGCCCATTCCAAAAAAGTCTCCTCTAAGTGATCCAAAGAACTATCGTCCTATAAGTATTACTTCTGTGTTTGCTAGGATCTTCGAAAAAATTGTCAAAAAACATATAATTTCGCACTTAGAAAAGCACAAGATAATCTCTGATAATCAGCTTGGCTCCATGCTGACGTCCCTTAATGACTGGACTGAAGCTATGGAAAATAAAAATAGAGTAGACGTGGTATATCTAGACTTTTCAAAGGCGTTCGATAAGGTGCCGGTAGACAAACTATTGCTTAAAATGAACACTGTCGGAATTCATCCAAGGATAACGGAGTGGACGCACAATTTCCTTACAGGAAGGACATACCAGGTTCGGGTTGAGGGAGCACTCTCCTCTGTGTTCAACGCTTACACAGGCGTTCCACAAGGCGGGGTGCTCTCACCCCTACTTTTTCTGCTGTACACTTACGAGGTTCCAGAATCAATCTCGAGGTTGGGAGTGACGTTTAAAATGTACGCTGATGATGTTAAAATATACAAAACAATAAAGGAGGACCAGGACACCTACTCCGTTCAAGCAGCTCTTGGTTACATAAGCAGTTGGGCTAACAAGTGGGATCTCCCACTTGCACCAGAGAAATCCTCTTTCTTACCTTTAGGAGCGAATAATAAGGCAACGATACCTGTTTATAATTTACGAAATGCTGATCTAAAGGTGGTTGATGATGTCCGAGATTTAGGTTTCCTAACAACTAAGAAGCTCAATTTTGACATGCATTATAAGGCCGTGGTCAAAATGGCCAACTGTCGTACATATAATCTCTTCAAGGTTTTAAAAAGCAAAAATCCTGAAACGCTTTTACTTGCTTACAAAACATACGTACGACCCGTAGTAGAGTTTGGTACAACGGTTTTCAACCCGGTCAATAAAAAAGATATTGATATGTTGGAGAGCGTTCAAAATAATTTCACCCGAAAACTCATAATGAGATGCTTTGGCGTAGATTATTGGCAAATCCCAAACGGCAGAGAAAGAAATAGAATACTTGGACTAAAATCTTTGGTGTGTAGAAGGAAGATTGCTGATCTCAAAATGCTGTTCAAGATTCTCACGGGCAAACTCCACATAAGCCCTTCACATTTCTTCGGTGGTCAAGTAGTAAGAACAAGAAGAAGTGGGCTCCGTCTGCAAGTTCCTATTGCAAAAACCACGATCAGATCTTCATTTTTGACATATAGAAGGCTTCGGGAGCTCAACTCTCTGTTTGCGGAAAACGAAAATCTCCTGTCCCTATCCATGCATGTCTTCAAGAAACTGGTGCTGACTAAATTCTGCTGTTGACTAAATTCTGTTCATTACTGCCTTCAGAATTACAGGTGCCTCTGTCTACGTCTGATTGTTGTCTTGTGTCTTTTTTTTGGTAGAACTTGCTGCTTTTTCTCATTTGTTTTGTGAGTGTCGTGCTTACGCTCTGAATAAATAAATAAATAAATAAATAAATAAATAAATAAATAAATAAATAAATAAATAAACCATGGAGTTCGGGTCCGTTTGCTTGTAAGTCAAGCGAAGCTCTTCAACGGAGCCAGAACACAGACTGAATGCTATTCGTGAGCCTCCAATATGCCTTTTCTGCACCAGATCGCCTTTCTGTTAGTTCTTCGTCCGTACTAGCCATTTTTTTACCACCAAGAGGCTTCGGTATAACCAAAGAAAAGGCAGTAAACTATAGAAAAAGATCTATAACAAAAGCTCTGCCTATCCAGGGTGCTTCTCTCTTCTCGTTGCACGAATTCCAAGAGAAGAAATGGGTGCTTCATTGCCATCATACAATACCGCTTATAACTAGTGTCGCATTTGGCGTCGGCGACGCTCCAGAGCATCAGAAAATTGGGGAAGCCGAGCACACCGCTGGATTCGTCTAGCGGAGTTCAGACATCTAATTAACTTTCGCCTTGCGCCAAATTTGACCTAGTTGCAGCAATTTGCTTTTTACCGTAGCTGGTTGCAATTCCTCCTAAATCATATTGTTTAAAGTGGTCCATTTTTGCAAGAAAATGTCTATTCGGAATTCCCATTTAACAGCCTTTCTAAAGGTGTAGAGAGCAAATAGCAGTTTTCAAAGTTGTCCTAGTTCACCTATACATATATTGCACACTGCGGCAGGTTTTCGGCCTCGCCACCCATAGGACATCTATGGCTAATTACCCGCCAACTCCATCTAAAGTTGTGCCAAGTACCAATTTTTTCTAACATTCTCCAGCAAATTTGGCTTTAGTGTTGCACTGCGACCTTGTCGATAGTAAACACTGCGAAGTTTGGTACTTTCCGGTACTGAATCGAGAGAATGATTTCTTCGATTTCAATTTCCTACTTTCCCGGTAACAAGCTCTCCAAATCAGTTTATTTTTCAAGTATGGTGGACTCTCTCAATTGTGGTAAAGAAGTAGGCCTTGGAACTCAAATGGCTATCCTAATTTCGAGCCCCAAACTTCCTCGTTTCGTCCGCTGCACTGGATTTTTTGGATTTAGGAGTGGTTGTAACTGCTTTGTAAAGCAGGTTGGAAAGCATTTCGTATAGTGTAGTATTCATAGCTGGCATTTGTTTAGTTGCAGTATATCTTTTAGAACGGCCTTCTTAGGCGCATAAATGCAGCAAAAATCTATAATTCTTACTGATCCTTCCCTTATTCATTCAGATTACTTTAATTTGAAAAACTGATATCACAGCGTTCTTATCCAAAAAGAGAGCTTTCCGTTGGTATAACCTAGACGATTTTCGTATATTCGAATTTTCATCCTTTCCATCCACCGGAGTGTTCGCTGGAATTGCCAGTCGACCTCGCATAGCGCTCCTCGGTCAGGTCGCAGGCCTGCTGCCCTCGCATCTAGGTGTGAAAGCCAGCGGTACTGCGACACCTGTGCTCGTCTGCAAAGCAGGCAGCGGTGAACCCGACACGATCTCGCTGCTGATTCCAGCTTTATTATCAGAACTAATCCTGTTTCATTCGTTTTTAAATCTAGAGTTACACTATGTACGAATTTCGTACCCACTAGTTTGGAAAATTATCTTGTCAAAATTTAGCCTATTAACTTGCAAAAAGAGTGCTAAACAAGCATACTTGAGGACCCCGCGATATTATATGTCATTTCACTTTTTATTGGACACTTTTCAAATCAAATTAGGCATTTTTCAAGTCAAATTGAACACTCGCTTCTCTACATTAAACGAGAGATTCTCCACAAATGTTAGAATTATAATTATTTGCCAATATTCACGCACTGTGAGCGGCGGAGCTGGTATTCTCCGCACACTTCGTCTTCGGATTTGATAATGGGTCGACAGACCAAAGCGAAAAGCACAGGATCCGATGATGTGGAGGCTGATATGCCCTTATGAGCTAGTAAGTTAATTGAACGTTTTGATTTGTTCTCGAGTAGCCTGCAGAGTGTGCTGACATCGTCGTTCGATCGTTTTTGCTCTTATTGGCGACGTTCATGCTACACAAAACAATATTCTAGCTAGACTGTCGGAACTAGAGGCTAAATTTAGCTCTCTTAATACCAGCCCTTCTATTCAGAAGAGCCTTCTTTATTCAACTATGGTGAAGTTAAACGCCGATCGGCAAAAAACCGATGAAAAGCAACGGGTGATCACTTGGGTGGGTATTGAAGAGCAGTCAAACGAGGAGGCCACTCGTCGCTTTGACCGTGAGATATTTAAGGAGGAGGTGCTCACGTCAGGCAACGAAGAGTTAATTTGGGAGTTTGAGGCTGGTCACATATCTGCTCATCGTCAGCCTCCTAGTAAACCTCGTAATAATGATGGTCGAGGGCGAATCATCATATCCTTACCTAATCAGAGCCTCATGGACTGCCTTCTAGCCCACATGCGCTGTGGCAGTAAGAGCCTTACGCAGCGCTTTGTCAGACTCGTTTGCTCGAAGGGATTACACGACCGAAGAGCTCGAGGTGGACAGAGTGCTGCGTAAGGAAGCGGGGGACCGTTACGCCAGAGAAGGCAAGGTGACTTATATCGTTCGCGACTTTGACATTGTGAAGCTTAGGTCCTCGCGTGAACTGCCCAGGCGCCGGGTAGTCTCGAGCGCTTCTGCGACGGCTTCCGCGTTCGGTCCAGTTGACAAGGGAGAAGCTTCCAATGCTCTCAACAGCTCGCGAACGCTGGTTTCGCTCTATGTGTTGTCACCCTCACCTGCCTAGGCCACGGACATTTTAACGAGTTCAGACGGAATATTTTTACCACTGGAATTTTCGACGTCTAGAATGAGTGATGAACCCGATGATGATGACAATGTTTCCGGGAGTGTTTTCCTTTTTAATGCGCGCTCGATTTGTAATAAAATCCCGGATCTTCAGTATCTTCTATATAGTCGAAGTCCTCTCATGGTTTTTATCACTGAAACGTGGTGCAAGCCTGACCTCATTCATGATGCGACATTATGTGCACATCCATTGTACGCCGTTTACGGATGTGATAGAGAGAATAGTATAACAGGAGGTGGAGTATTGGCCTTAGTGTTGGAACGACTGCCTCACCTCTTGTTTGGTTCGCGTAGCTTTTCTCCCTACTGTCAATGTCTTATTTTACGCATTACTTCAGATCAGCAGGCCACATACTTCATCTTGCTTTACCGAAGTCCTGCCAGCGAGTCTTCATTCTTTCATAATACCTTAATATACGTCTTCGAGATACTCGATGACGCATCGGACTGATTGGACGCACACACGAAAATCATACAGAATTTATGGATCAGCTTCTGAGTTCTGTGGATTCTGTAATGAAAATGCTTTGAGTCAACTTGTTACCATTCCAACACTGGGGTCTAAAATTCCAGACCTAGTTTTATCGAATAGCGAGGACTTTATTTATAATGTAAACATCTTGCCTCCATTTTCCACCTCGGACCACAGAATGGTGTCTTTTTTTCAAACGACGCAAAGCAAAACGGATCTATAAATATTCTGAATTCGACTGTTTCAAAGGTGATTATTCTGCGATTTGTGACAACCTGTTAAAAATTAATTGGCGCAATGTGGTGTACCATTGTAGCTCTGCAGACCAATGTTATTCTGTTTATTTTGGAAAATTGCTATCGGCTGATTAAAGAATTTTGTTCCAATAAAAAAGATGGCTCGAAAAGAAATGCGCTATCCTGTTAAATTAAGAAAGCTTGCTACCAAGGTGGTATACTATGCTCAAGCACGCATAGGTTCACAAAAATACATCCGGTTTTCTAGAAAACTCAAAAAAGACTTGTCTATCTTGAACCTTCAAATAGAAGAGAAAGTAGCTCTCTCAAAGAATCCGAGACTCTTTTACAAGTTCGTAAACAGAACAGCTTAAGTTAAAAAATAACATTGGGTCTATATTCAATGATAATGATGAGCTCAGTGAGTCTGACATGGATAAGGCCAGGGTGTTTGCATCATTCTTCAAGTCTGTTTATAAAACACATCCAAACGTGGATACTGGTTGTCCGACTTTTACCTCCTCCAAAATAGACTTCCTTGATATCAACAGTGAACTGGTTTATAAAACTTTGACTGGCCTGCCTGAGCGCTGCTCGCTATATCGCTTGATTATATACTTTACATCTTCCTAAAGAAAGTAGCAATTGGTCTAGTTTCCGTGCTCACACTTCTGTTCAACTGGTGCCTTCTTCACGCTGAGGTTCCATCGATTTGGAAGAAAAGTTTTGTGAGACCAATACAGTACCGGACGCGTCTTTTGAATAGACGCCGAAAAAACCGCACTTTTGCGGTTTTTGCGTCTTTTTGCTATAACTCACCCTAAATTCATCCTTTTGAAAAACCAAGAGTATATTTGAGCTCAGGAGATCGAGCTCTATTGTTTGAATTTTTGCTATTGGAGAAGCTTATATTCCAGGACTTGCATGTTCTCGGTGCATCTCAAGCATGGCGTAAGGTGTTTTGTCATGCCAGGAATCGTCTGAGAGTGTGCGCACAATGCATATAGGACCGAACTTATCAATCGAAGGGGGTACAGTTTGTAGAGCATTTAGGGAGTTTTATGAGAAATTCTCAGTCGCCCCACTTAGAAATTGCTGTACTCTGCTCCAGCGAGACTATGGAGTGCGCTATGCACAATGTATATAGGATCGAATCTATCGATCGACTGGGCACGACAGCTCGCAAATTGCAGGCGTGGGCGTGTTCGGAGCGCGATAATTCTGTAAGCTTCCAACCTTTATGGCTGGAACGTGTGGGTTCCGTAGGTAGTAACATGCTCCAGTAAAGCGCCAAAGCACAGCAAATTATCTTACGAATTGGCAAGGTTACGGCGGTGCGAAAATGCGGGTTGGGCATGTGTGACACGATTTTTTCAGATTTCGGTCGACCGACCGCTGCAGGTGCACGAGGCGAGCTAACGGCATGCAAACTCGCGGACGAGCAAAGCGCTGAAGGCGCTTTACGACGATCTGCTCCTAACTCTCCAGCTGCCTAAACTGCCTTAACCCCATCTGCCATTTTAGAGCGGCGGAGGGAGACGGCGAAGTTCCTTCCGCGCCCTTACTCGCCCACATTCGAGTTCTCGACGCTCTCAATGGTACCACTCTGTTCAGCTTGAGAGGCTCTATTGAATGGTACTAATCTCGACCAATTCTGGGAATATCGACTTTTTGACAATTTCGCATCAAAGGCGAGGCGGCTCAAGGCCGCGGCAGAAGGACAATGACGTCATCGAAAATCGATGTTTTTGAGCCGGGCCAAGTCTGATACCGTTCGATAGGGCTTTTGGTGGTGAATTGAACGGTGTTACTGCGAGCAGTAAGAACTGTAATCTGGGCGATTAAGAGCGCGGAGAACATCGACCGTTGTTGTGCTAAATTTGACGCACGGGCGTGTTCTGAGCGCAATAACTCTGTCACGTTTGAATCTTTCAGGCATCAGCTTGTGCATTTTGTAAGCAGTAGAAAGCTCAATAGGTGCGCTGAAACACAGCAATTTAGCCTATGAATGGACAAAGTTACGACGGTGCGAATTTGCTGCTAAACCTCGTGTGACACGATTTTTTCTGATTTCAGTCGACCACTGTAGGAACACGAGATCAACTAGCGGACTACGAATGACTAGGCTAGCAAACTAGCTAAGGTGCTTTGCGATGAAGTGCTCATAACTCTCCAGCTGCCGAAACTGTCTTAGTCCAGGCTGCCATTCTAGAGCTGCGGAGGGCAGCGGTGAAGATTCTTCCGCCCTTACTCGCCCACATTTAAGTTTTTGACACAACAGATAGCACCGTTTTGTTCAACTCGAAAAGCTCTATCGAACGGTATTAATTTCGGCCAATTCCGGGAAAATTGGTTTTTTGACAATTTCACTCGAGGACGAGGGCGCTCTTCGCCTAGCCTGCCCGGACGATGACGTCATCGAAAGTCGACGATTTCGAAAATTGCCAAATGTTCTTGTCCAAACTTCATTCAAATTCATCTAGGGGGTTATTTGGTGCGCTGATTACGAATCCGATGTTCGTTTTTGAAAATTGCGCCGATTTCGACAGGTTTTGGATTTCCTTCTTGATAACTGAGGGTGGTCGGGTCAGGAACACCGATTTTGCTCAAGATTAGTCAAAGGGCAGGGTTTATTCAGGGTGCCGAATACGATGCCGAAGTCCATTTGGCCGATTATGACAGGAAACCACCCATACCGATAACTGAGGGTGGTCAGTGATCCTGACCCTACCAACCTCAAATGGCTGTAACATGCCAAAATCGGTGGAGTTTTTAAAAATGGAAATCGGATTCGTAATAGGCGCTTCAGATAACCCTCATGACGATTCTGGACGAAGCCTGGACAAAAAAATTCGGCAAATTTCGAAAGCATCGATTTTCGATGACGTCATTGTCCTTCTGCCGCGGCCTTGAGCCGCCTCGCCTTTGATGCGAAAATGTCAAAAAGTCGATATTTCCAGAATTGGTCGAGATTAGTACCATTCAATAGAGCCTCTCAAGCTGAACAGAGTGGTACCATTGAGAGCGTCGAGAACTCGAATGTGGGCGAGTAAGGGCGCGGAAGGAACTTCGCCGTCTCCCTCCTTCCAAGGCTTCAAAATGGCAATTTGTGCTAAAGCAGTTAAGGCATCTGGAGGGCTGCGAGCATGTCATCGTAAAACGCCTTCGGTGCTTTACTCGTCCGCGAGTTTGCATGCCGTTAGCTCGCCTCGTGCACCTGCAGCGGTCGGTCGACCGAAATCTGAAAAAATCGTGTCACACATGCCCAACCCGCATTTTCGCACCGCCGTAACCTTGCCAATTCATAAGATAATTTGCTGTGCTTTGGCGCTTTACTAGAGCATATTTCTGCCTATGGAATCCATACGTTCCGGCCAGAAAGATTGGAAGCTGACAGAGTTATCGCGCTCCGAACACGCCCGCGCCTGCAATTTAGCACGCCAAAGGTCTTATGTTCTCCTTCCTCTTACACGCCCAGATAACAGTTCTCGCCAATCATAGTAACACCGTTCAATTCAGCACGAAAAGCTCTACAAAACGGTATCAAACTCGACCGATTTCGGAAAAGTCAATTTTCGATGACGTCATCGTCCATCTGACGCGGCCTAGAGGCCGTCTTCGATGAGAAGCTGTCAAAAAATCGATGTTTTCAAAATTGGTCGAAATTGATACCGTTCGATAGAACTTTTTGAGCTGAACAGAATAGTACCATGGCTGGTGCTCGAAAGCTCGAACGTGGGCGAGTAAGGGCGAAAGCAGCTTCACCGCTGCCCTCCGCCGCTCTAGAATGGCAGATGGCGTTAAGGCAGTTTAGGCAGCTGGAGAGTTAGGAGCAGATCGTCGTAAAGCGCTTTCAGCGCCTTGCTCATCCGCGAGTTTGCATGCTGCTAGCTCGCCTCGTGTACCCGCAGCGGTCGACCGAATTCTGAAAAAGTCGTGTCACACATGCCCAACCTGCATTTTCGCACCGCCGTAACCTTGCCAATTCGTAAGATAATTTGCTGTGCTTTGGCGCTTTACTGGAGCATGTTACTACCTACGGAACCCACACGTTCCAGCCATAAAGGTTGGAAGCTTACAGAATTATCGCGCTCCGAACACGCCCACGCCTGCAATTTGCGAGCTGTCGTGCCCAGTCGATCGATAGATTCGATCCTATATACATTGTGCATAGCGCACTCCATAGTCTCGCTGGAGCAGAGTACAGCAATTTCTAAGTGGGGCGACTGAGAATTTCTCATAAAACTCCCTAAATGCTCTACAAACTGTACCCCCCTCGATTGATAGGTTCGGTCCTATATGCATTGTGCACGGCACACTCTCAGACGATTCCTGGCATGACAAAACACCTTACGCCATGCTTGAGATGCACCGAGAACATGCAAGTCCTGGAATATAAGCTTCTCCAATAGCAAAAAGTCTGCTCCCGTCATCTTTGACCACCCACTGCGAAAATGCGGTGGTTTAGCGAAGATATATATATGGTTGTGTAGATCTCGAGGAGACAAATCGAACGGTACCAACCGTTCAAAAAACCTTAAATTATAGGAATTGTGAGCATGCAACGGTTTTGGCGCCTTGCGGCCGACAACTCGTCCGCGGCCGGCCTTCTCAATGGAGCGCAAGTTTTCAATTTTGGCCATTTTTGATCTTTCATATGAATTGTATACAACAAACGATAGAGCTCGATCTCCTGAGCTCAAATATACTCTTGGTTTTTCTTTTCTTTTCCTTTTTTTAGAGGATGAATTTTGGGTGAGTTATAGCAAAAAGACGCAAAAACCGCAAAAGTGCGGTTTTTCGGCGTCTATTCAAAAGACGCGTCCGGTACTGTATTTAAAAAAAGAGACAGGACCGACTAAAAAAATTATAGACCTGTCTGTCTTACGTCTTCCACAAGTAAGGTCTTGGAGAGGATAGTGCGCAGTCAAATCTATGGTTATTTACGAGAAAATATTCTTCTTACAAAGTCACAGCATGGTTTTCTTGAACGAAAGTCTGCTATAACAGCTCTCGCTTCCACTGCTCCACGTAGGCAAAAAATTATGGATACTCGTGGGTACGGTGTCTTCTAAAATTTTTACAATCCTTTTTAAGTGAACGAACGCAGACTGTTCTAGTTAACCATGCTGTGTCTGACACGTACGAAACTCCTAGCGGGGTTCCCCAGAGAACATGTTTGGGACCACTCATGTTCCTACTTTATGTCAACGACCTCCCAGGCTGTCTTCCTTCTGGGGTCCACTGCTCCTTTTATGCTGACGATTCGAAGATATTTTCGTTTAATAACACGGATATTTTGCAACGTGGTCTCGACTCCGTTCATGCATGGTCATACAAGTGGATGTTGGATATTTCTCGTGAACACACTACTGTAATGTGCATCGGAAGCACCCACCCAAAAGGGATAGCTTTTTAGATGGGCAATATTGACTTGCAAGTTACGAGTGAGATGCGTGACTTAGGCATACTTTACTCTAGCTCCCTTTCCTTTGAAAGATATATAGACGATATAGTTGCCAAGGCATAAAGGAAATGTAATTTCATTCTGCGTGCTTTCCGAACACGTCACAGTCCTACTTTATTTCGACTTTTCACTGTATATGTAAGGCCGCTGCTTGAGTACTGCACACCAATCTGGTCTCCATCTAAGCGGACTTACATTGAAAGGGTGCAAAAAAGGTTTACGAGCCAGATATTTATGAGAAACGGTTTGTTCAATATCGGCTATCGAGAAAGACTGACTGTTCTTGGTAGTGCATCCCTTCAGCTGAGAAGAATGATATATGATGAAAATTTAATATTAAAATAGTCCGTTGTGCTGTGGATATTGACAGTGATGAATTTTTCAACTTCTCGGAATTTAGCGATAGTACAAGAGGCCATTCCCTGCGAATTTCTACTGGAAGAGTTCGGACGCAGCACTTTCTGGAAGCGTTTCTTGTTCGAGCTCCGAGAGCGTGGAATAGCTTGCCCAACGATGTAGTTGCATCGCCAACAGCAGCTATCTTCAACCAGATGCTAGAGTCATATCTCAGACAAAAGGGATTTTTTAAATGTTTTCTCAAGAATTTATTTGCAGTTGAGCTCAAGTATTCCTGGAACCGCCTAGATCATGCTCTTGTCTTGTCGGATGTTCAGCTTTCAAAAGGTCTATATAGTGACTTTACAGGATGGATCTTTCTGTATAACGTAGTGATCTTGCAAGTACAGTAGTCATTATCAACTAATAACGTATTATAGTATTCGATCCCTTGCCTTGTGTTATGCAGATTGTTTTGTGCTTTTTTTTTACACTTGTTTCAAGATTCTGCATAGTATGAGTTAAGCCCACGGATTGTATTTGTTATAAAAGCACATATGACTGAATCCAGTTATTTTCTCATCTCTTCTCTCTTGATACGTGAGGTCACCTCCTTTTTTCTTAGTAGTATCATGCAATTTACTGTGTACTGAATGGTAAGCTGGATGGTAAAGAAGACAGTACATTGAAGAAAAACATTCCGATAACTTTTATCAGTCTACCAATAGTTGCGGTTTTTATGGTCAACCAGTCTGAAGTTATAGAAGCGACAAAGGCTGTCACTGAAAGGAGCACAGCCGCGCCTAAGTTCGAAAGGCTATATCCTTACGCTTGGGTGTGACTTGCCAATAGTTTTGCTCGAGAGTGGTACGAAATTTACGAATTTCATACATTCCACGCTATAACTTGGCTGGTTTTGCAAAACCGCTCTTTCTTGCCCTCCAACAGCACCTTCGCACTCAGTCTAATTGTAGGTAACCTAAGTATGAGGAAGAAGTTTATCTTCTCATTATTTTGCATGGAAATGACTTCTACGGAATCAATGACTAAACACTGACGAGGAATGAACTTAAATCTTGGGCTTTTCTCAGCTAACAGATTTGTTTCTGGTATAACATAAGCGTTCATATCATTCCTTTCATTCCTTGTTGTACAGCCAACCATTGTTTTGTTACGTGTTTCGCTTGTCAACTTTGTTGTTTGCTTGTTGGCTTAAATAAACATAACATAACATAATTTTTTGTTTAAGAAAATTTTTAGATAGATTCCTTTGAAGTTTTAATTCACCTACCCAATAAGTCAGCACACTCTTTGGAATTTTACACAGTTCTTTTGAAAAAAAAAGTTTGTTTTGAAGAGTAAGAAGGCGACCATTTTTATTTTCAAAAAAAGAGATTGCGCCATTCCCTTAACCAAGACGTCGCGGTTTTTATTCGATTGATAACAAAATTCCTGTTTGGTTGGAGTTTCATATCCGTAGACAATGTAAGAAATGCAGCCGTAAAAACTCACATATCCTCACATTGATGCTTTATGTAAACACCATTTACAATATCAATCAAGTAAAAATCGCTACGAGCTTTTCGAGTGCATGGCACGACCTCGTATTTTAATGCACTAAATGAGTGCTGCTTTGTTCCGCTTTGAAACAAAATTTAAAATACAATTTTTCTTTAAAAATCGAATTAAAAAATTTCTTGCACACATTTGAGCAGCTGAACTACGACAAAATAATTCGAGAGTTATGCCAAACCCTCCTTGATCAAAAAATTATTCTAAGCGTTTTGAAGGGCTGTAGTTTAACCTGTAAGAAGCTCGTTCCGATTTGGAAGACGACTACTTTGGCTTCAAAAGTTTTAGCTAGCTAAGGAGTGTGTTGATTCGAATTTGATTCGAAAGGTGCCCAATCTGGTTTGAAAAGCGTACAATTTGAACGTTGGATATACTGGACATAGGTTGTGCAGCGTATCTTATTTTCTAGTGATACCGTGGGGTCACACTAAGCATCGTAAAGGACAAACGTCTGTATTTAAATTAGCGTTTTTCGCTCACATAACTTTTATTTTCAAAGCCAAGATGACGGCCATTTTGTAGTGCCAAGAAAGATATTGCGCCATGCCTTCGTCCAAATGTCGCGATTTTTATTCGATTGATAGCAGAATTTCTTTTTGCATGGAGTTTGATACCTATTAATGACACCCCAACAAATAGAACTACAAACAGCTCACATATCCTCCTTTGATCGTTCATATAAATGGCATTTACACTTCCAATTAAATAAAAGTTACGGCGAACTTTTTAAGCGCATGGCGGCCTTTCAATGCGCTATATGCTTGCTTCTTTACTGTGCTTCAGGACAAGTTTTAATTTATCACTTTTTCTCTAAAAACAAAAATTTTGTAAAATTATTGTAGGACCTTCTAGGACGAGCCAGACACAGCGAGAGAGGGGAGGATTTACAAACATTTGTAGAATCGAAGTTCTTGTTCCGTGTTTCTCGCGCAGAGCAACTAAGCCTTATGTTCTTCCGGAATCGGTGAATTAGTACCAGACCTGTCTGAGAAGGATAAAGCGCTAATTTTTTTATCGGCTAGCCTCTGCAAGTCATCGTTAGGCAAACAGGCATTGAAATAGCCTTCAAATAAGGCGCAGAAGTTTAATAGAGTGCTTCGCCTATTCCAAAAAGACTAAATATTCCCCGGGTTCGACAAGATTACCAACTATCACCCAAAATATACAAGCAGCCCATCACTATAAACAAAGCATACGCTCAATTCTACATTTAAAGGAACGAACGAAACAGGATTAATTCTGATAATAGAGCTGGAATCAGCGGCGAGATCGTGTCGTTCACCGCTGCCTGCTTTGCAGACGAGCACAGGTGTCGCAGTACCGCTGGCTTTCACACCTAGATGCGAGGGCAGCAGGCCTGCGACCTGACCGAGGAGCGCTATGCGAGGTCGACTGGCAATTCCAGCGAACACTCCGGTGGGTGGAAAGGATGAAAAATTCGAACGTACGAAAATCGTCTAGGTTATACCAACGGAAAGCTCAAATTGAAGCAGCCCAGAGTATAAAATTGTTCTAACTGGAATCGTTCGCTTACAATTCTGATTGCGATATTCCCCAAATTAAACTAGCAAGGGCTTCTGCGAGCTAACCAATCCTATACTGATAAAAAAACAAAAAGACGGAATCTATGATGAACAGTTTGAAGCACCACAGCAGGTCGACAAGCATTTGAGCCTCAGTGAATTGGAAGCTGTTAAGAACTTGACAAAAAACGTTTTGGGAAATAGGGACGGGCGTATATCGAAAAGTGGGAAGTGAGGAACTGTCGACCTAACTGGGCATGCTGCCCTAACACGATTTGATTGAGATATGTACTAGGAAACCCATTGTTCCCCTGCTTATATTCGAAAAAAAATGAAAACACTTTCACACGCGTTTCTTCTGTATAATTAATGTATTAGGTTGTAACGAATTAAATGGCACTGGCTCGCGCCATTTTTTGGCGCGTCTTTACGCGTTTGATCAAGAACAAACCGTAACATGTGGCATATCATTTAGAAGCGCAAACTTTGCTCTACCGATGAGTACCAAATTTTCTATGTAAAAGTGGGAAAACTTTAGAGTTTTATTGACTTTTTTGCAGATGGACAAAAGGGTAATCCAAGGCATTTACTTGTATGAATCCAAGCTGAGCACTACAGCTAAGGGGGCGGACGAGAAGATCAACGCCGCATTCGGTCAAGGATGTTCCACAATTCGGACGGCGTATCGTTGGTATCAGAAGTTCCGGAATGGAGATGAGAGCTTGGAAGAACATGAAGGTCGTGGGAGGCATAGTGATGTTGATGAGGACAAGCTGAGAGATGTGATAGAGGAGGATCCACACAAAGGTACCAGGGAGATAGCGAAGTTCTTGGCGTCAGTCACAACACAGCTGCCCGGCATCTGAAGGAAACTGGAAAGACCAAAAAGCTGGAAAGATGGTTGCCTCACGAGCTGTCTGAGGAGCAAAGAAACCGACGACATGAGATCTCGTCCGCACTGCTTCTACGGAACGAAACGGACCCATTCCTTGATCGCATCGTAACCTGTGACGAGAAATGGATAATTTACGACAACAGGCGACAATCGGCACAGTGGGTGGACAGCGATGAGAGCCCCAAGGTTTTTGCGAAGCCGGAATTGCGCCAAAAGAAAGTGATGGTGACAGTATGGTGGTGTTCGCTGGGAATTATTCACCACAGCTTCCTCCCTCCCGGTGAATCCATCACGGCAGAGAAGTACTGCATTGAACTTGAAGAAATGATGAAAGAGTTGAAGGATATCCGGCCGGCCTTGGTAAACCGAAGGCGAGTTCTCCTTCTGCACGACAATGCTCGCCCCCATGTAGCACGAATGATGTTGCAGAAATTGAATGAGCTGAGCATTGAAACTCTAACACATCCTCCGTTTTCTCCCGACCTCTCCCCAACAGACTACAATTTCTTCAAGCATCTTGGCGACTTCTTGGTAGGGAAAATATTCAAATACCAACAGGATGCCAAAAGTGCCTTCGAAGATTTCGTCAATTCCAGAACTTCTGATTTTTATGCTACTGGGATAAAAAAGCTTGTGTCACGTTGGCAAAGATGTGTAGAATCTGAAGGTTTTTATTTCGATTAATAAACTTACCTACAAGCCGAGATATTAACTGTTTAAATTTACAGTGGTTCAGTGCCATTTATTTCGTTACAACCTAATATTTCAAGAAGACAGAAAGTCAACTTCCAAGCGAAACCGTAAGAGCTGTGTCCTCTATCTGTTCTGCTTTGAAACAGAAGATTCTTTGACCACTCCCATTATAGCTTCGCTACACACGTTCTATCGATTGCTCTCTGTTAAGGACCGCGTTTTGCAACGTCATCATTACAAGAGACCGACGGCTATTTCGCGACCAATGGAGGGTCCGAAAGGTCAATTAGTGATGCCTAGCACAGAAATCGGACAGATCGATAGGAAATAAATCAGCAGATTGTTAGGGACAACATCATGAGTGAGGCTATCTTGCCAGACACATTTACTTTTGATTCTTAGATTTTTGTAATTAGAAGACGTTAGTATCCCATTTGTCCTTTACAGTAACAGTAGATTTTTTTGGTGAACTCTCCACAACTCCCACTGTTAGCAAGAAGAAAATTTAAAAATTAAGATGAAAAACTATTACGGAAATTAATAAAAACCCGATATCTGACAATCATGTAATGTAAGAAGGGAAAATGTATTATAATGTATTGCAATGAGAAAAGTTGTTTATTGAGGATGAGCAGAAAGTGGTTACCTGTCCAATTAACCTTAATACAAGATGGGCGCAAAGAGGTTCAGGAGAAGTTATATGCATGTAAGGCAGCTTTACATGACATAATTTGCTACACCAAATTAAATATGTTGTGTAGCACTGGTGTGTTCTATCTCTGTGCGCAATTGAGCTTACTGCTGATGTGAGTGGGCTTTTTACCAAGAAGAGAATAACCAGGAATACAGGGTGACCCCGACTGAGCTTCTTTGTGCTTCTAAACGGACCTAATAAGAGATAAACATAAGAGAGAATGAACGAGAGTGAAAGCATGAGGAGTGCAAGTCGAAGTTTTGACAGCTTTTCTCTTCAAAAAGAAAAACATAGATTAAACGTTCTCCCCTGGCACTATGAGAAAGGAGTCGGAGGGCGTATCAAAATGGTAGAATTACATCCATAAATCTACGTCGAATGTGAAGCAACAGCTCTACACCGAATCCATGGCTCAACTTGCCGCCATTTGAGGACAACATAGGCTGTCGTCGCATTTGCGGCGCTTGACGCGACCCCTGCGGCGGAGGCCGCCGGCCCTGCCGCGTACGCGCCGCGCTCCTCGGCATTCATCGCAGCAAACGCGACGATAATCGTTTTAAAAGATACCCCCAGGAGTTGGCGGGTAAGTAGCCATACATGTCCTATGGTGTAATTATCTCTGGCGAGGACTAGAACCTGCCGCAGTATGCAATATATAGGTGAACTAGGATAACTTTTGAAAACTGCTATTTGCTCTTTGAAAAGGCTGTTAAATGAGGATTCCGAATATCATTTTCTTCAAAATAAACTACTTTAAAGGATAAAGGATAAAGGACAGCGTTACTCAATCCCTTCTGGGATGCGCCAGCGCATTCTACTTCTACGGGATGTCGTGGAGGCGACATGAATGCGTATTTGGCCATACAATGACTTGCGGTGGCCAGCCGATGAACAAGTCAGCGCTTTATCCTTCCCAGACAAGTCTGGTACCAATTTACCGACCCCGGAGGGATGGAAGGCTTGGTTGGCCTGGGCGGGAAATCCGAACCAGGAACCTGGTATCGGGTGCACGCGACAGTCGCGCCTCCTCCGACTGCGCTACACGCGCCCTGAACTACTTTAAACAATAAAAATTAGGAGGAATTGCAACCAGCTACGCTAAAAAGCAAGTCGCTGTAACTAGGTCAATTTTGGTGCACGGCAAAAGTTAATTAGATATCTGAACTCTGCTCGGCTAGACGAATGCAGCTGTGTGCTCGGCTTCTCAAATTTTCCTCTCCCAACGATTCCGACGCTGCCACGCTCGCGAGCGTCGGCGACGCTCTGGAGCGACGCCGAAGCCAAATGCGATACTAGTTATGAGTGGTATTATACCTTTGTCATCGTTCTTTGTCTCGTGAAGGAAATGGATGGAGCAGCCTTCGCGGCGCTTGAGCAACGGCATCTGAGCCAGGACATCGGCTTCCATAGCCTCGGCTCGGTCAACAGCTTGCCCTCGCCTCGCTCGTCGCACCCAGCCTCAGTAGCGCTTATCACTGGACTCGCCACTCTCCACTCCATTAGACCTAGTTCAACATAAAAGCAGGAGTATGGCGACCACGGGCAGGAAATCCATTGATCGAAATCGATCTACCAAAGTTGATAGTTACCGATCTCCTTTCGCAACTAACCATTTGGAAGTAGAGTAATGACAATCTGAAGCCTTTGTATATGCCGCTCTTTCGAACGCAACTTACAGTGGGTAAGAAAAATAAGTAAATGTCAATCATTGGGTGACCACAATAAATAAGGGTTTTCATTTGGTTATTCGAATATTGGACTATTCGAAATTCGATTATTCGAAATTTGAAATTTTGAGAATCGAATAATATTCGATCGTTCGAAATTGGAAATTTTGAAAATCGAATAATATTCAGTCACTCGAAATTCGAAAATTTTCCCAAGAACAAGAGTATAGTAGACAGCCCTCGCCGCGGAGGCGATGGTGACCCAGGTCTGTAGGTCGACCAGATTTGGTGTGATTACAATCGATAGAGGGATAGGAGGCTTCGGCTTGCATTGGCAGTCAAAAATTGGGATTGATTTGAACCCTACCGTCTCAGAATTTCGAGCTCTATCAAATGAGTCAGGAAAGAATCTGGCCTCAGTAATCCTTACAACAATTTTTTTCAGGAGCTGTTTAACTCTCGTTAAATATCAGTTTTTATTTATATCAGAAATAATACGAGGCATGCTTTCAGGTTACTGATGTGAACTCTACCATCTTCTGCATTACAATTTTGATCTCTATCGAATGAGCCAGAAATTATCCTGCCTAAATAACCCTTAGGGCGATTTTTTTCAGACGCTGTTTATTTTTCGCTAAATATCAGTTTTTATTTATGTCGGAATTAATTGCGAGGCATGTTTCCATACTACTGATGTAAACACTACCATCTCCTGTACTAGAATTTTGAACTCTATCGAATGATTCAGAAATGAATCCTACCTCAATAACCCAATATTTTTTGCTAATTATCGGTTTTTATTCACATGTATTAGGATTAAATGCGAGGCATGCTTCCAGGCTAAAATTGCACGAGGGCACCAATTAGAGAGACCAGAGATCTTTTAGCAGAAGTTTAAAGCGTTTCAACAAGACATCTTTTAGCATTTCGTAACTGATTTTTCTATGGAACTTTGTAATGCACACACCACATATATCGAGACTAAACTGGATAGGTGGTTCATCAAATCTAATGTTCACCGAGAATAAATTGCATCACACAATACTTCAAATTGCTTGTCCATTCGTTTGTAGCTTTTAGCAGTTTTTTGACCTCGTGTTCCACAGGCAGTGTACCTGCGTACATAGCCAATGTCACCTCCACCAATTAACAAGTTAGAAAACACTCATAAAGTGCTTTGAGAAAACTAGAGTTCTTCGGAGTTCTTAGGAGGTCCACCGACTATCAAATCGAACTCGTCGGGCAATTTCAGACTGAGAACATGCTCTACGCACTGAAGGATCATAATGTCGGTTTCAAAAAGGTTGAACACTTGGGGTGCTCCTGGAAGGTCTCTAGTCTATCTAAATATATTCCCCGCTTAATTTCAGCTTGGAAGCATGTCTGCAATTAATTCTGACATAAATAAAAACTGATATCTAACGAAGATAAACAACGTCAAAAGAGTTATTTAGACAGAATAATTTCTAGCTCATTCGATAGTATCGAAATTCTAATACAGGTGTTGTGGATACCTAACCAGGTCTTTGTCTAGATATATTAATGAAGTACTGCAATATAATTATTTTATAATATAGGACATCTCGCTTTGAATGATAAGACTTAAAATTCCTAGGTGATCAATATAAGATAAGCACCATTCAATAACATCCACAGACATAACCTAGCGATATCGTAAGTAGGCACTCATAAACATAATCTTCCGTGGCGCTCTATTGTGGCACCGCCTTTAGGTTGACACTTACGATACCGATGGAGGCCGGAATGTCTCCATATCGTGGCTATTCCCACTGAAATTGTGCATACATATGATGCATTGACCACTATCATGGGTTCTATTATAACAACGTGAGAATAAACCTTTGCTCCATTGAATAGTAAATCAATCCTATTGGTTATCGATGGTAGACATCAGTAGCCTGGAAGCATGCCTCGTAGTTAATTCTGATATAAACAAAAACTGATATTTAACGAAGGTAAAACCGCGCCTGAGAATAATTTTTGTAGGGGTTATTGAGGCAAATTCTTTCCTGGCTCATTCGATATAGCTCGAAATTCTAATACAAGAGATGCTAGGGTTCAGATCAATCCCAATTTCTGGACTGCCAATGCAAGCCGTCTGAGCCTCCTATCCCTCTATCGATTGTAATCACACCAAATCTGGTCGACCTACAGACCTGGGTCACCACCGCGTCCGCGGCGAGGGCTGTCTGGCTCACCGCGAAGCGGCGGGTGTCACGACGCGAGTCGACGCTAATGGCTCCGCAGGCACTGTCCCGCGTCTTTGCCGAGTCGCTTTCAGGCAGAACGTCCCTCACCCTAAAAAGAACGGTCTGCCTTGTTGTTGCATTTCTGTGCAAGGGTTTTCCCTAAACTCCACGCGGCTAACTTGTGGCTGGAAGGCCACGAAGATTTCCAGTGCAGTTAAGGTTACCTAATCTTGTACTAAAGTTTTTTTGCGTTACGTTTTGAGTGCAGGATTCCATGCGCCTCCATTTGTCGACACTAATTAAATTGTTGGTTGTCTAGCTCCTATATGGACAGAAATTATGCACCAATCTATTATAATCCTAGCATGTGGATTCGTTTAAAAAATGCTTCCAAATAGACGAACCATGATCGACACGACGCGTTGCCGAAGTATAACACAGATCTTACTCACAACACCTTGCGCCAACCGATTTTCGACTTTTTAAGTACTTCCAGAACATTCTCGCCTTTCGCATTTGTCTCATTTTGACCACAAAGTTCTTTCGTAGACGGAATTAATCAACAAGTATCGCATTGGAAAAAATGTGCTATTTCGAATGATACTTAAGTCGATCAAATCAGATGATAGTGGAGAGAAATATGATCGGTTGAAGAGGGCCAATCAAAACCGCCAGAACTTTCCAACCAACTCAATAAAAGGTTCACCATAACAACTCGTTGGGCACACAAGAAACTAGTACAGCCTCACCTTACTATGCCGATATCTTACGAAGAGAGGAGCTTGAATCTTGAATTCGTACTTTCGAGTTCAGCTTCCCTGGCTTTGATCTTACAGTCAGAAGTGAATGCAGGTCGGTCGCTAGACGACCGTTTTAATTTGCAAGCTAGGCTGGAGTGAGACATTCATTTGCATTCGGGACATGCCATTTTTTATTGAACACTTAATCATGAAGCACTTCTGGTTGGATGAAGCAACGTTTGTTTTTTATGATAGCCTCAATGTGAAGAACGGTGGCGATGTCCGCTCCTCCACATGGTGACGCTGGAAACTCGCTCGCTTTGTGTTCTAAGCTAAGAACGGAGGACACTCGATTGCAGGCGACAGGCCCTTGTGACAGGCCAGCCTACGAAGATCCCATGTCACATCACATGGTTTATGAGAGTGCAAATTTTTTCGAGATAGTGCAACAGCGTCCGCGGGAACCGACGCGCACTCGCAAAGCCCGGCGAGTGCGAAACACGAGGGTCTCTGGTGCGAGGACGTCATCGGGGGCAACTGAGCTAGTTCGAAAGTTCCGTAACGTTAGCAGGACCCGCGGTGCAACGTTAAATGTTGGTAAGTTGACGGGCCACTCGTGCGAGCTGGTTGAAGCACTGGAGCGTAGAAAAGTTGATTTCTGTGCGTTGCAAGAGACGAGGTGCTTTTGCTGCAAGTCAAGGGACACAGGACGTGGCTTCAAGGCCGTTCTATGTGGATGTCCAAGGACCACCAGAGGTGTCAGAATAATCGTCTCCAAACGAGTTCGTGACTCGATTGGTAGCGTCGAGCGCTTTGGCGATCGATTGATGAAGATCTTTGCCGCCGCTATAGAGCGACTCTATCACTTCTTCTCTGGGTATGCTCCGCAGACTGGTTGCTCCGATCAAGCCAAGGATGAACTTTGGAGCCTGTTTAATGAGAGGACAGCAGAGGTACCGTCGAAAGATATCATAGTAGTCGATGGTGACCTTAATGAGCACGTGGGCGCGAAATAAGACGGGTACAGCTGTCGCGGTGGATTTGGTTACGGGTCGCGTAACGCAGATGGTGAGCATATCCTTCAGTATGCGGAATTGCATAACCTTACGATAGTGAACACTGTGGCTCGTAAGCATAACTCCACCTCTGTTCTATAGTGGGAATAGCAGGGCTCAGATAGACTTTGTCCTTGTGAAGGATCGTGACAGAAGTCGTCACAGACGCGAAGGTCGTGCCGTATGAGACGGTCGCCCCACAGCACCGACCGCTGATCTGTACCTTAGAGATCGCCCCTCCGAGGCTAAAGGCTGACGTCGAGCGATGCGGTGAATCAAGTGGTGGCGAATGAAAGAGAAGGAAGCAGCTGTGATTTCTCACGTGCGGTTACCGACGAACAGCAGGACCCGTACAACCAGTTGCTATGTGGTGGGAACCTGTTCCTATGTATACACCTGTATATACAGATATATATATATATATATATATATACATACATACATGTGTATACATAGTATATACCTACTTATATGCGTATGCACATATATATGCAGGTACGAGCTGATTACACGTGGACGTAAGCATCGGCGGTTATCCTGCGAACACTCGTGCAACAGGAGCCGACCCTTAAAGCCAATGGTATACCTCCACAGGAGCATCAACGGGGTGCAGGTAATTGCGTGGGGCCCCTTCAACTGGCCAATCCGCGCATCCCCCGCCACACCCTCTGCAAGAGGTTCTCATCAGAATAGCAACTGGTTGTGCGGGCCCTAGATAACGAATGTACGAGGACAGTGACGTTTGTCGATGAAACTTGGAAGAAGAGAACCGACGCTATACGTCAAGCTGCACAGTCGGAACTCGGCATTACGAAGCCTGGACGACGCAAGGTCGACAAGCAGGCATGGCTGTGGACAGATGACCTTAAAGCAAAAGTGCAAGAGAAGAAGCCGCTCTATCACGTGTTGCTCGACGAAAAGACAGCCGATAACTGGCAGAAGTACCAAGAAGGGATGAAAGCTGCAGAGAAGACCGTGGATATTGCAAAAACTGTCATTATGGAGATGTCAACGCGAAACTCGAGTCACGCGGTGGTGAGCGGTACATGTATCGTCTTGCTAAGAATCGCAATCGACAGGCCGAAGATATTGAGAAGTTTTTTGGCATCAATGATGAGGACGGCCATCTTCTTATGGACTGCAAGAAGGCATTGACGCGATGGCGCGATTACTTTGAGGAGATCTACACAGTAGAATTTCCTCGTCCAGCCATCCCTTCAATGGCTCCAACCCACGGCCCGTCCAGAAGATCACCGTGGAGGAAGCTCTGAAGAAGATGAAGTCAGGCAGAGCAACTGGGCCCGACGACGTGGCGGCTGACCTGTGGAAATTAAAATTTTGGTACCCGGCTGAGTGGTTGGAGAAGTTATTTAATCAGGTTATAGCAGAGAAGAAAGTGCCTGACTTTTGGAGCCAAAGTACGGCTATTCCGATTTGGAAGAAAAAGGACAGTCCTGCAGATTGCTCCAATTACCGTCCGATTCGCTTGCTTTCGCACAGTCTGAAGATCGTTGAGCGAATCGTCGATGGACGAATTCGTGACATCGTCCAGCTTCCTAACAATCGTCGGATATTTAGAGGTATAGAGCTCTCACAAGATTATCACTATCTGTTCCTCACCACGTAGACATTGTGTACTTCGGAGTATAAATCGACGTAAGAGGGTGAATAAACTTCATAGGAGCAGTTTTCAAGATTGTGCCCTACTGTCCCGCTTTCCTCTAGAACCGGTTTGCCACTGTAACGCTAATCAGAAGGCCTAGACGGGGTGTTCTATTCTCGAGATGAGTCGGTAGTTCTTACAGAATTACCCCCCAGTAGCCTTAAACACCGGCTGGTAAGAAACCGTATGTACGACCGCCTTTGTGTCACTCCTAACTGTGTGGTCTGTCCGGCTGGCAAGGAGGGAGATTGCGCCGTTTCTGGAACAGTTTACAGGATCACCTGTCACAGTTGCGGTGAGAATTATATCGGCGAAACTTCTCGTCCACTCCATGTGCGCGCCAAGGAACACTTGGAGGGCAAACAAAGGTCGCGGGTTTCCACTGCACTGGGTGGCCACAGGGTCAACGCCCACCACGGAGAGGACTTCGGGGTCACATTCAAAATTCTAGCGCGTGAGCCCCAAACGTCGGCGCGGAAGGCCCTTGAGGCATTTTGGATACAGGCTACTGACCCAAAAATCAACCGGAAGGGGGAGTGCCTATGTATAACCCGGGAGCTCAGGCCATACCTCCGGCTAGCATTCTAGTCAGGGTACGGTCTTCGCTGGTACCCTCACGGCCACTACTGCCCTGATCACCTGGCGTTCCTTGATTAGGTGAGGTCGATTACTGTCTCTTTCTCATCTTGTGGACGTCTAATTGGTCTCAAAATCCAGTAGGGTTGAGGAGACCCTTGGTCGAGTGATCACACTTAGGTTTGTTTCCTTTCAGGCTCTGAAGAAGGCGATCCCGCCGAAACGTAAGCCAAATAAACGCTGTTACCAACCTCGCCCAGAGTTCAAACAAGAACTACTACGAATACGACATCATGCCGAGGTTCATAGAAAGTCGGACATGGCAACTACTCAACGACGTACCAACTCGCTACCACCGACTCGTCAGAGAAGTTCTATCACTAAGACAAAAGATTGTCTTAGCGCGTCAATCCGTCTACTTTCTCCGAAGATGTCTGGCCCACCGAGTGATACCCAAGTTCATTTCGAACAAGAAGCTCGGTGAACTATGCGGACACCCGAAGAACGGTCAACGAGTACAGGACATCGAACTGCGGATCCTTCGCATATCCTTGCGAAACAGAAGGAATCATATGTTTATGTTGTTGCATAAGTGTATGTCGAAAGAAATGTTTTGTTCTGTGTTTCTGGGAGACCGCCTTTGGGGGAGAATAGTGACTGGATCAAAATCTATCTGTGATTCCATTCGATCTAGAGTCAAGACAGCCCTACAAAGGAAATTTGATGATCTCTAGGACGTATCGCAGGGTCGAGAGAGGGGACGGTTAGTCACCAACCCTGGTCATGGTCGCGGGGAGCAGGCGGGAGGTGCCCGCGAGGAACCACCTTCAACATCCTCTCGAGTTACCGTCTTAGGCACTTTCTCCTTATCCGATAACGCTCGCTCAGTTCTTGAGCTGGGTCCTAGCTTTGCTCCATCTCAAGCCATCTCCGCGGGGGTAATGCGCAAAATAATTTGCAGTCTTCACGACCTCCAAGATCGTCTCCGATATCGGGCAAAAGTTGACAGTGGCAACCTAGTAAACGCGCGCAGTAGGCCAATGCCCAGCATTCCCTTTCCTCCTACTCATTTTAGACAACAAGAGCCAAATGCCTGTTCAGATTCGAAATTTCGTCTCTTTGCTGACGAAGTTTTTAGAATACTGGACCGGCGCCGGGGGCAGTTCACACCTTCAAATTTATCCTATACTCAAAAATGTGGGCTAACAGAACTTCACAACCTGGTTGCCTCCAAAACCATCAGACTCTCAGTAAGCGACAAGGGAGGGGAGTTCGTCATTGTCCCTCGAGAGCTAGATGTCGCCATAACCGAGCAACACCTTCAGGATCAGTCCCTGTACCGTGCTTCCTCGTTAAAGGAGTTCGGAGCGCAGCATCGTGGACTGAACAAGGTGTGGATGGCGGTCGGCAATGCAGCAGGGTTGGATCTCTCAACAGTCACCCGACTCAAAATCGTATCCCCCTGCTGCCCAGTCTTATACCTTCTTATAAAAACCCATAAGTTTTCAACTTCAGAAGACCTGTTCGCAGTCGCACCAGAGACCATTAAGGTCAGACCGATCATAAGCTGCGTCGGCGGTCCCACAGATAGAATCGCATGGTTTTTGAATAGAATACTAGTTCAGTTGCTGCGCTACATTCCCTCCCATCTGACAAATGCGCGCATGTTTCTGGAGAACCTCCGGTCTACCCAACTCAACGGCACCTGCGTCATGGAATCCTTTGACGTTACCGCCTTGTACACCAACGTCAGCAACGATTCGGCAATGCAGGCCATCTTGGAGCTGTTAAACGCGCACAATTCCTATATAAACATGTATAGCTTAAGTGTGGGTCAAATAATGGATCTCCTTAAAGCGTGCCTTAGCTGCAATATTTTCCGTTGGTCGGGTAAGTATTACTCACAAATTAGGGGACTAGCCATGGGTCAGCGTCTTGCGCCAACCCTGGCCATTGCGTTTATGTCTAAAATCGAAACGCCCGTCCTCAACCGGTTCCCCATCTTTTACTGTAGGTACATTGACGATTGCTTCGTCATATGTGCTGATCAGCAAGAGATGGATGAGTGTTTTCGTCTCATAAACAACCAGTCTCACCGCATAAAATTGACCAGGGAGAAACCTAGCGAAAGCTGGCTACCATTTCTCAACGTTCAAGTGCAGCTCCTGGGTGGTAGGCTCACCACGAAGTGGTATCGTAAGCCCAGCAATAAAAATATCATCGTGCACTATCGCTCGGCCCATCCCACTCGAACCAAAAAAGCTGTAATAAGAAACATGTTCAATACAGCAGCGGAGGTCTGCAGTGGGGAGCAAGAGCGCAGGGAATCTCTAAAGTTGGCACGCGAAATCGCTGCGCAAAATGGGTACGTAAGCTCAGGGACTTTACAAAGGGGTAGACACAAGCGGGAAAATAAAGAAGGCACGCCGGAGGCTCTTTCAAACAAGATCCCTTTTCTAATGCCGTTTATCTCTGATGAGGTTAGCACTTCCATCAGAAAGTGCCTGAGGAGAGCGGGATTAGATGAGTCGGTAGTTCTTACAGGATTACCCCCCCAGTAGCCTTAAACACCGGCTGGTAAGAAACCGTATGTACGACCGCCTTTGTGTCACTCCTAACTGTGTGGTCTGTCCGGCTGGCAGGGAGGGAGATTGCGCCGTTTCTGGAACAGTTTACAGGATCACCTGTCACAGTTGCGGTGAGAATTATATCGGCGAAACTTCTCGTCCACTCCATGTGCGCGCCAAGGAACACTTGGAGGGCAAACAAAGGTCGCGGGTTTCCACTGCACTGGGTGGCCACAGGGTCAACGCCCACCACGGAGAGGACTTCGGGGTCACATTCAAAATTCTAGCGCGTGAGCCCCAAACGTCGGCGCGGAAGGCCCTTGAGGCATTTTGGATACAGGCTACTGACCCAAAAATCAACCGGAAGGGGGAGTGCCTATGTATAACCCGGGAGCTCAGGCCATACCTCCGGCTAGCATTCTAGTCAGGGTACGGTCTTCGCTGGTACCCTCACGGCCACTACTGCCCTGATCACCTGGCGTTCCTTGATTAGGTGAGGTCGATTACTGTCTCTTTCTCATCTTGTGGACGTCTAATTGGTCTCAAAATCCAGTAGGGTTGAGGAGACCCTTGGTCGAGTGATCACACTTAGGTTTGTTTCCTTTCAGGCTCTGAAGAAGGCGATCCCGCCGAAACGTAAGCCAAATAAACGCTGTTACCAACCTCGCCCAGAGTTCAAACAAGAACTACTACGAATCAGTGAGGCTTCGTGGCTGGCTGTGACACCGTTGATGTCATTCACGCTCCCCGTCTCCTGATAGAGAACCACCGCGAGAAACAGAAGCCAGTGCAGATCGCCTTCCTCGACTTGGAGAAGGCCTCTGACCGCCTGCCGCGTGAAGTGATATGGTACGCCCTGCGACAGCATGGAGTTCCTGAAGAGCTCATAGAGTGGGTGCGAATCCTCTACTCTTGTCCAAAGAGTAGAGTTCAAGCCGCAGCTGGAACCTCGATAGAGTTTCCTATGTCTGTCGTGGTACACCAGGGTTCTGCCGTCTCCCCACTTCTCTTTGTTGTCGTCATGGGTGCCATCGCTTGCGAACATGGCGAACTCTAGCGAGAGGCGCAAGCTTGGTGTGATCGCTTGGAGCGTTTTGGACTCAGATTGAACGTGAAGAGTGCCTAACCACTTATGTTACCGAGTCCAGCTACATCAAGGTTAATGGCATTGAGCTCCCACGCAGTTAGGTGTTTAAGTACCTGGCATTAGCAATAGCGTCTGGCGGCAAACTGATGGTTGAAGTGAATTTACGGGTGAGTGCAGCTTGGTCCAAGTGGCGCTCGTTGACTGGAGTTCTCTGCGATAGGAAGTTATAGGAGCGCTTGAAGTCGAAGATCTACAGAGCAGTCGTTTCGCGAGGTGAGTGTTGGCCTGCGACCAAGGAAGTTGAAACGCGTCTCAGCGTCATGGAGACGAAGATGCTGCGCTGAACGGCTGGAGTCACGCGCCTGGACCGCATACGAAACGACGTCATTCGGCAGAAGTTCGGTGTCGCGCCGATAGCTGACAAGATGCGCGAAGCTCGCTTACGATGGTACGGCCACGTTCTCTACGCTTACGATGGTACGGCCACGGAAAAAAGACAGCGTACGCAATATAGGCCTTAACTTCGAGGTAATTGGAAAGCGGCCTAGAGGACGCGCGAAGCAGTGCTGGTCAGATACGTTACATACGGAATTGAAGGCTGCTGGTGTCCACCCTGATCTAGCCCTGGATCGGGAAAGGTGGCGCCATGACACCAAAATAGCGGACCCCGCTGCGAAGTGGGGCAGACGCTGAAGAGGAAGAAGAAGAAGCCTCAGTGTGAAGAACAAACTACATTGTTCTGTCAAAGGGCCTATTATATGGTCTTCTCCGTTGAAACAGTAAGCTGAGAAGTTATACTAGTTGTCCGAAAAGTTCTCAGCGTTTTGAGTGCTTCACTTTGAACTACCATAAATTTCTCAAATCTAATCTGGTTTAGTGGAATTGAACACCGTTCGAATCAGCACATTCTTGCCAACGGGCCATTAGTCGACTTGTTTCATCAGCGAAAAAAAATTAGGCAGTCGAGATTGAGAAGATCTACGAAAGCTGTTTTGGATTGGTCCTAATTGGTGAATGTTTTACCTGCGAGAAAGATTTGAAAGTTTTGAGAAGGTGGTGGTCTGTTGGTGAGAGGTGTGAAGAATATGGTGGATGAGGCAGAACTGCAACCCTTCATTCGACCAATTTTCGGATAGTGATTTGTGAAACGGGGGCGGACGTTATCGTGCAAGAGAATCGGGCTTCTTCTGTTCACCAATGCTGACTGAAGTTGACGTAATTTTCTGTGCATTACGTCGACTTCCTAACAGTACGACTCTGCTGTGGTCAACTGGCCTGGTGCCAAAAAAGTCGTAATGGATCACCCCAGCCGACGACCACCACACGGTGGCCATTACCTTTTTTGGGTGGAGGTTCGTCGGATCTATCCTACTCCGGGGGGGGGGGGTTCACATAACTAAAAAGTAGGGAACAAAATGAATTGAGACTTACCGAGCGGCTCTTTGAGAACGAGTTGGAACCTAAAAGAAGCCAAAAGCGAAAGAACAAACAAAAAAATAAAAAATCGCCGCGGTTTACAACCGTCTCGGCGGGCAAAGAGCGACGGAATAGAGGCATGCCGCGTACTGATCGCCGGCTGAAATGTTATAACCAGGATCTAACATGGTGAGCAGGGCACACAACTTTGTCTGCTTACAACCGCAACAAATGTAATTTTTTCGTTTTTTTCTTTGTGACTTTTCTTGTTCAGGCCCATGTTGTTCCGTAGAGGCCGCTCGGTAAGTCTCAAGTGGATTTGTTACATATAATACTTTTTACTTATGTGGCCTCCCCCCCCGGACTAGGATAGATCCCGTTCGTCTTTGGAAAACGCATAGGAGGTTCGTCGACGTCCAACCACTCTCCGAAACGTTTCATGTTATCTGACAGAATCCACTTTTCATCACTAATGATCATTCGTTCCAAAATCGGATCTGTTTTGTTGCGTAAAAGTAAAGAAGAACAAATCTCGAAACGTGACAATTTTTGACGCTCACTCAACTCGTGGGGCACCGACTTTCGAGATTTTTCACCTTCCCAAATCCGCAACAGCAGTTTCACCGACGTCTAGCTTATCCGCTATCTCGCGTACTGTTTGGGATGGTTCAGCTTCCACCAATTCCTTCAACTCGTCGTCCAGGATCGCTCTAGGTCGACCGCTACGGTGGTCATCTTCGACGCAGAAATCTGCGGTCCGAAATTTACCAAACCACAGGCGCACAGTGTTTCCTCCAACACTATTTGGCCCCCACACTTGACTGATTTGTCGAGCTGTCTCGGCTGCGGACTGTCCCAATTTAAAGTCAAAATAAAATATCGTTCGGAATTCCTCTTTCGACATACTTCAACTTAATCCTTTCAAGAACAGAAATATAAAACAACGTTAAAACATTACCTATTTGGTGAGATAGAGCGAAAAATTCTGTACAGAAAGTAACATTAATGCGCCGTGCAAGTTGAATTTTTACTTAATAATATTAGACGAATGAAAAATAGTAACATAAAACGCTGAAAAAGTTGCGGACAACCTAATAAATAAGTGCTTCACAGCTTCATTCAGTTCTAAGAGCGAAGTAATACAGAATTTAGACCAGAGATTCTTACAAGAGGGCTACAGTAATGGTATACATTTAACGCAGGACTCGCCACATTAGACAACAGTGAACACATGCTCCATAAGGCGGCCTATGCCGAGAAGGCGTATCTTCATTCACGCCTTTTATGTACAGTCACACTGGTGCAGTAGATAGAAGAATCAAAAGGGGTTAAAAATTGTGTGCAGTGATGGGCATGAGATGGTAGCGCAATCTAGCATCAATTCCAATTATGAGAGTACAGCTAGTGGACCCATTTGCACAACTTTAGTAGCCCAGGCAATGGCAAAGGTGGAATGCGGGTGTAAATGACGTAATTTGACGTCACAGGTGTTCCGTAGGGGTAGATAGGGGCGGAGTTTCAGTGAGTGAGTGAGCGGCCTAGTACCGGTCATTTCTCAATAGCGTGACGCGCTACTCAATTGTTGGTCTGAAGAGGTTATTTCAGGTGATAGGCCTTATTCATACGATCGTTGGACTGGAATAGATCCGCATAGCTTCTTTTATGCGAACTGTTTATTTAGCCTATTTATGTGAAAGCTAAGAGGCCAAGATTTACAACCGGATGCTCCCAAACAGGCCAAACAAATCTAAAATCGGATGTGTTCTTGAGCAAATGCAAAATACATTGATGCAATTTTTAAAACCACGATATCTCGTTGGGTAAGCAAAGTCTGTTCTCAACAGAACGATGGGATCTTCTTGCCTATTTAGTGGAGTTTTTATTTTTCATTTATTGCTTTGCATTGTTTTCTGTTAGTTTACTGCAATTTCAAAACCACCAACCTTTTTAGATTACCTGGTTTTTTAGATTAAAGGTGTTCGTGTTCTCGGGTTATTTCACGTTATCGTTTAAACATATGTTCTTGTTTTAATCTCATGTTCACAGTTGGCCTCATGCCACTTGTTCTCCTTGGTTTGATGTAGTTATTAGTAAGGGAGCAAGTATCGTTTAGTTTCGTGCTTTTGTTTAATCTCGTGTACTGATTCAATCTTATATAGACAGTTAATTTCATACAATTTGTTTTCATTGAGTTTAACATAGCTTTTAGTAAGGCAGTAGCAACTTCATAGTACAGTACCGGGCGAGTAGAGCCGCCGAAGTTGAACACTTGCGCTCCATTGCGAAGAGCGGTCACGGACGAGCTGTCGGTCGCAAACCGTCGAAAACCGTTGCTCACAATTCCTCTAATTTGAGGGTTTTTGAGAAACGGTTGGCACCGTTCGTTTAGTCTCTTTGATATCTACACAGTGTTGTATACAACTTTACCAGACCACCGCATTTTCGCAGTGGGTAAATGAGTGGAGCAGGCTCTTTGCGATTGGAGCAGCTTATTCCCAGGACTTGCATTTTTTTTGGAGTATCTCAAGCGTGGCGGACGTCGCCAGTGCTTTGTCATGCCAGGAATCCTCCTAGAGTGCGCCTTGCACAACGCATATAGGACCGAACCTATTAATCGAGCTCGCGCTACAGCTTGTAGAGTGAACGTTTGAGGTGTTTTATCAGAAATTCCCTTGCTGTACTCTGTCCTGGCGATGCTTTGGAGCGCGCCTGCACAATGTATATAGGATCGAACGTATCAATCGAGTGGGCGCGAGCGCTCGCAAATTGCAATCGTTTTTTTTTCCCGGACGCAACTTGTGCATTTTGTAGGCAGTAGAATGTTCAAGAAGGGCGATGAAACATAGCGGCGTAGCTTATGAGTGGACAAAGTTACAGCGGAGTGAAAATGCAAGTTAGTCTTGTGTGACTCTATTGTTTCCGAGTTCAGTCGAGCACTGTGGGAAGACGCGATTAACTAACGGTCTGCGAATGCGTATGTGTGCAAACCAATTAAGGTGCTTTACGATGAAATGTCCACAACTTCCTAGCTGCCTAGCCGGCCTTAGTCCCAGCTGCCATTTTAGAACGGCGGAGGGCAGCGGTGAAGTTTCTTCCGCACTTACTCGCCACATTTACGTTTTCGACACTCGCAAGAAAACGATTCTGTTCAGCACGAAAAGCTCTATCGAATGGTGTTACTCTCTTCTAATTTCAGAAAAATCGATTTTTTAACAATTTTCCACCGAGGACGTGGGCGCCCTAGGCCGAGCCTGCGCAGACGTTGACGTCATCGAAAATCAATAATTTAGAAATTGGCCGATCTTCCTCGTTCAAAATCATCTAGGAGGTTATTTTGTGCGCTGATTATGAATCCCACGCCCGTTTTTGAAAATTTCTTCGATTTTGGTAGGTTTTGAATTTTCTCCCGGATAACTGAGTGTGGTCTGTCCAGGATCACCGATTTTGCTCAAACTTCGTCTAAGAGCAGGGGTTATTCAGGGTGCTGAAACGATGCCGAAGTCCATTGGACCGATTATGGCAGGAGACCACCCTTACCGATAATTGAAGGTGTTCCTGATCCGACCATCCTTAAACGGCAGGTAACTTGCAAAAATCGGGGGAACTCTCAAAAACGGACGTCGAATTCGTAATCAGCGCATCAAATAAGCCTCTATATGATTTTGTATGAGAAGATTTGGCCAATTTCGAATATACCCAATTTCGATGACATCATCGTCCTTCTATCGCGGCCTTCATCCGCCTTGCCTTTGATGCAAAATTGTCAAAAAAACGATATGCCAGAAGGTGGTCGAGATTAACATCATTTGATAGAGCATTCCGAGCTAAACAGAATGGTACCATTGATAGTGTCGAGCACTCAAATGTGGGGGAGTAAGGGCGGAAGAAACTTCACCGCTGCCCTCCGCCGCTCTAAAATAGCAGATGGAGCGGAGCAGTTTAGGCATCTAGGGAGTTTCGAGTATGTCATCGTAAAATGCTTTCAGTCTCGTGCTCTTTTGCATGCCGTTAGCTCTTCTCGTTTTCCCGCAGTAGTCGACTGAACTCGGAAAAAATCGTGTCACACAGGACTAACCTGCATGTTTGCACCGCTGGAACTTTGTCTAATCATAAGCTACGTCGCAGTATTTCAGCGCGCTTCTTGAAATTTTTACTGCCTACAAAATCCGCAAGTAGCAACCGGAAAAAATCGAAATAGTTGACATTGACACACAATTGACAGAGTTATTGCGCTTAGAACACACCCACGGGTGCAATTTGCGAGCGGTCGCGCCCACTCGATTGATGCGTTCGATCCTGTATACATGGTGCACGGCACACTCCAAAGTATCGTCGGGACAGGGTCCAGCAATTCCTGAGTAGGGCGGCTGGGAACTCCTGATAAAACTCCTCAAACGCTCTCTACAAGCTGTAGCGCGCGCTCGATTGACAGGTTCGATCCTATATGCATTATGCACGGCGCACTCTCAGAGGATTCCTGGCATGATAGAGCACAGGCGACGTGCGCCATGCTTGAGATACTCCGAAAACGTGCAAGTCCTGGGGAATAAGCTGCTTCAATCGCAAAGAGACTGCTCCACTCATTCGTTTTGGCCACCCACTGCAAAAATGCGGTGGTCTGGTAAAGTCGTATACAAGATTGTGTAGATATCGAGGAGTCAAATCGAACGGTACCAACCGTTTCTTAAAAAAAACACCTAAATTAGAGGAATTGTGAGCAACGGTTTTCGACGGTGTGCGACCGACAACTCGTCCGCAACCGCCCTTCGCATTGGTGCGCAAGTTTTCAATTTCGGTCATTTTCATAGCTCCTTATGAAATATGTACACCAAACGATAGAGCTCGAGTTCCTGAGCTCAAACGTCTCCTTGGTTTTTCAAATGGGTGAATTTTAGGCGAGTCTTATGAAAAAGACGCAAAACCGCAAAATCGCGGTTTTTGCGGCGTCCATTCAAAAGACGCGTCCGGCGCTGTAGTTGTAAAACGTAGGGTTAGGCCATCATTCATCAAAGTTTTTGTTCGTTTGAGTCGTTCTGATTTTTGCGTTCCGTGGTCCGTACTGTTGTTGTTTTGATTAATCAATAAAGGTTTAGCTGCCCAATTTTGAGGTTTCGTGGAGCTGTCCAAGGCCGACGATGTCAGAAGGGCGTGGCAGCACTGTGTGTGTTAAGGCAAGCAGGTTGAAGGGGCTTGACCACGGAAAATATTTCATTTATGGGAAAAAGCGGGATCTATCTTAAGGCCCCCACAGAGTTCTGCGGCAACGCCGCCCGCCGCTATGGTTAAGGAGAGGGCAGGGACGCCGTCGGCGGCGAGCTCTGCGTCTCTGCCCTATGGTTAAGCATAGGGCCGCGGCGCTGCCGCAGAACTCTGTGGGGGCCTTTAAAGGGGGCACTCTTGCCTGGCTTTCTAATAACGTCGACAGAATTGAAAGCAAACTTGTCTACAATAACAACACCGTGAACTGATCTGCGAAAGGGCCCTTCTTTGCAAGTTCCTAGCCGGAAGGCGCCATGCTGTCTACCTTTGTTACGTTTTTCTAGCGATGACTCCCTCCACTGGGATAGATCCGAAGAAGCATTTCTACGAGCACCATTCTAGTGTTTCAGACGAAACAGGAATTGATAGAACACGGACTTGATGTTGTCAATTCCGGCTCCGACAAGACGCGTGGATTTAACAAATGTGCAGGCGTGCTAGGATACAGGAATAATAGCCTGAAGCTTGACGCGGTTTCTATTTGGCGAAGTCATAGGTTGGCACAGTTCTTGCTCCGCTATTTTCGTTCCCCAATATTGGTTCCCTATTTTGGTTTTCGGTTTTCGTGGCGTGTGGCGCAGTCGGAGGAGGCGCGACTGTCGCGTGCACCCGATACCACGTTCCTGGTTCGGATTTCCCGCCCAGGCCAACCAAGCCTTCCATCCCTCCGGGGTCGGTGAATTGGTACCAGACTCGTCTGGGAAGGATAAAGCGCTGACTTGTTCATCGGCTGGCCACCGCAAGTTATTGTATGGCCAAATACGCATTCATGTCGCCTCCACGACATCTCGTAGAAGTAGAATGCGCTGGCGCATCCCAGAAGGGATTGAGTAACGCCGTCCTTTATCCTTTATCCTTTATCCTTATTTTGGTTTTCCCTAAGCCTTGGAGAAAAAACGGCAAGGAAGAATGTGCAGTCCTCTGAAAATTACTCGACGAATGCTCTATGTGGTGCTAGTAACTGACGCGAACTTAACAGATAAGCCGGTGAGTTTATTCCTGGCGCTTTACCTAGTTGCATTGATGCAACGCGCGGCATAAAAAATTTGATTCTATTTTTTAGGAGCTATATACGGCATATAACATACAATGCTGCCCATAACCGCAAAGGGATGGCCTTGATGGGTACTACGACGCGAAGAACCGAACTGAGAATTCCAGCGTATTAGTTGAATGTCGCCAAGCTTAAATGGAGCGAAGAGAGGTGACAATAGGGTAATAGGGTAGCCCATCTTGCTGGCAACCCTTTCGACCACGCTCCAAGCATAACAGTCCGTGGGATTCATATCCGGGCTATTCGGGGGTGAGAACTTCTTAGGCCAAAACATGTCCAAGTTGTTGGGCAGCCAGTTTTGGACTAAATGGCTGGTGTGAGCCGGTGCACTGTCCTGCTGGAAAACATTGTCCCCTTGAGGCTACAGTCACCATCCACGGTTTTATTACAGTCTGCAAAACTTCTCTGGGAAGAAATCCAGAATCTGCACCTGAGCCTTTTCCACGACCGTTGTAGTTCGTGACACGCGTTCCCGTGAATGGGTTTTCCTCGTCGGGTTTGCGGAAACTACCTCAGACTTTCCTGATCTCCGGTACCCGAAGAATCGAATTATTTCAGCTGAGGAACGCTCAGCGGGCACTTTCGCCGTAACTTAATGGCGGCTCCTCGGTTGTACTCCGCATTTGTAGGCAACATCGAGACCATTCTGAGGTTATGACTGTTTACTAGAGGCTCCTGGCTTTCAAGGACTACCTCTGCCGGAATTACAGTATGGCGGGGAATTTGAATCTAATTTTGTCCGCACTGAGCCCTGTACATGATGTGCGTACAGATGAATCCTTTAACAGCTATTTAGCGAAGTTCACAAATACGTCAAATTGGACAGCTTTCAGATCAAATGGACACTCCTCTAAGCTAGCTTTAAGACTTTTGAAATCAAAGCGAACTCTACCAGATCGAAATGACGTTCAGGCAGGTCAAACTAAAGACTCAATAAGATTACGAGGTTATAAAAAAAATTTATGAAAATTTGGTATAACTTTCTTTATTTTTTTGTTTATCTGTTCCATTAAGTGTAATATTTTATAATGTTTTTTTTTAGATTAAAAATAGTAATTTTAAATTTGCTCTGAAGAAGCAAGCTCATAGCGCGTTAAATGATCAGATCGCTCCTGGCACTCAAAGAATTCGCGGCGACTTTTATTTAATTGATAGTGTAAATGCCACTTACATAAACCATCAAAATGAGGAATTATGAGCCCTATTCAGTTGTTTTTTGATATATCGTTAGCAGGTGTCAAACTCCATGCAAACAGAAATTCTGCTATAACTCGAAGAAAAATTGCGACGTATTCTAGGAGGGCGTGGCGCAACACCTTTTTGGCACGAAAAATGGCCGTCTTCCTGCTCTTTGAAACACGATTGTAACCATTATTTTTCCGCAAATTTTTTTTTTGTAAATATTTCAAACAATGTGTTCACTTATTGGGTAGATGAAATAAAACTTCAGAGAAAGTTATACTAAAATTTTCTTCCAACCCAAAAACTATTCTAACCTTTTTCGAGTTCCTGGTTTAACAAAACTTTTATGGTCACCGGACGGGCCAAAAACGAGCATACTGACTCTTATCTGAAGAGTACGAGTGAAAAGCGTGGCAAAGTCCGCTCCACTGTCACTGTAGAGGGGGGGGGGGGGGGAGGTGCCGCGGCATTCGCTTCGAATCCTGACTATTGGTGGCTACAGAATCCGAAATCTCAGCAACATCGTCGAAGAGAACATTGGTCTTGGGCTCCAGCGGTGAGTCAGCCACGGTTTGTGCGAGACTGTCTGAATCCCAAGAATGAGATGTTTGCGCTAAGATTGATACAGCGGGGCTGAACATATAAATTCATCAACTGAAATTTTGTTCAACCACTAGGTGCAAATAGAAATCGATGTGGCGCATGGAAAAAAAAACGTGGGGTAGGCTGGGCTTGAAATGTAGGCACAGAAAGAGATCACATGTACTGCAACTGCACGAAAAAGAAGAAAGAGTGGCGGTGGGAAACGACAGACAAAGGAGGAGGAGGAACGAGGAGAAGCATCGTGCTGAGAGAAATCTGGAACAAATGAATGGCAAGCAACTGGGAGGGGAGGCATGTCCTCGTAGTCGGTTGAGTGGATCAGTAACCGCACACTGGCTTCTAACGACAAGCTAGCGAATGGACTGGAGGATGACCCTAAGCTCTGCAGCTCGCGCACAGAAAAAAAAAACAATGCTCATTAACACAATGCGAATAAATAGAACATGCTGAATCATAACAGTCGAATGTGATATGAGTGGGTTGGGTATACCCTGGCGGGATTCCCGACGATGGCAAGGAACTGACGCTGCTGCCGCTGGCTGGGACGTTCAATTGAGCGAAGCTATGGAAATGCTAAGTGTAGAACGCACGAAAGCCAGCAGGTGGCGACTTCAGTGAGAGAGGAAATATGCGAATCACCGGAACAGTGTACAGGAACGAGTGAGAGGTGCGCAGCTAGGGGTCGATGATCATCTTTCGGGGCACCTTCGCTTTTCTGCGGGAGGAGGACGACGAGCCGGTGCTGAGCACAGGAGAGTTGGAGTGCGAGCTGGACGACGACGAAGCGGTCGGGCCGACGTCCGTGACTTCAGGCGAAGCCGTTGTCGCAGTCCCGTTGGCCTTCGGAACGCTGGGTGTACAGCGAAAGGAAGTGCTTAGCGAAACGTGGACGAATTCTGGTCCCTGGAAACAAACCAGATTGAGCCGCTTGGAGTACATACGTTTAATAATAAAGGATAAACTATGGCATTACTCAGTCACTTGTGGGGTGAGCCAGGCACTCTGCTTCTACGGGATGTCGTGGAAGCGATTTGGACGCGTATTTCGATTTCACAATGACTGGCAGTGGCCAGTCGATCAACAGGTCAGCACTGTATCGTTCTCAGCCATGTCTGGTGCCAATTCACAAACACCGAAGGGATCGAAGGCTTGGTTGACCTGGGCGGGAAATCCGGAGCGGGAACCTGGTGTCGGGTGCATGCAAGAGCCGGCACCTCCTCCGACTGCGCTACACGCGCCACTATGTTTACATTTTACAAAGTTTCTAAAATTAAGCGATTTATTAATTCCTCTTGAAAAAGATGATTAGATAACGACGAACGCTGAAAACAGCACATGTACTATGATAAATAGTCTTGTTAATCGGGTCTTACGATGAGTTGATGACGCGGAGAAAAAAGGCTGTGCATTTCTATAGGTTTGTCCCACGGATGGACGCTAGACGCGAGTTGCACTTCTGGCAGTAACAAATCTAGCGCTTTTCCGGCCGAAACGTTGCTGGTGCCTCGGCGAGTTCATGGCTCCCTCGCTACAGTAGATTCAAGCGCTATGTCAAGATGCGGAGGAGGAGATGCAGGAAATGGGGTAAGAATAACAAGAGCGCTTCTAATTCCCCACGAAATCGTGAGCGCTGAATGGTAACTCATGCATCTACAACTGCTCCCAGGCACATGTGTTGCCCACCGGGAATTAGGAATCAGGCAAGCTCTCATTCCCATTTCCGGGTGGAGCAATGACGTCATGAAAGCCAAGAACATCTCGCTCGCCGCTGTAGCAGTACATTCTGGGAGAATGCCTACACGGTCGGTCAGTTAGCGACTAATCAGGGTAGTATCCTGGACGTTTTCTAGTTTCCGTGCAAAGAATCATCGCCAAGTAGGGCAGTCATAGTCAGCCGCCGCGTGCATCACCAACCAAGGTTCTTGGTTCGGGTTCCGACAAGGCCAACCAATCCCTCTATCCCTCCACGGGTCGTGAGTTGGCACCAGTCTCGACTGCGAAGGATAAAACGCTAAGTTATTATATCATATATCGGCTGGCACCGCAAAACACTGTGTAGGGCAAACTGCCTCCACGATGTCGTGTAGGAATAGAATGCGTGGTGCAACCCACACGAGGATTGACTGAACGTCTTCACCCTTTGTTTGGTCGTTTTTTAATTAGCTCGAAGCTATTAGCTATGTAGACAAGAATAAAATGAATAATCTTAAGGAACTTCATGCGCCGCGTGTGCACGCTTTCACCATGATTGCACGAGAAATTGCTAATGAACGAAGGAATCCTGCGCCTACCTTGTCGTTGTCATCGTTGTGTCCCGGAGGGCTTCGCGCCGTCTCTGGTGGGCCCTGCCTCTCTGACTCCATGTTGTTCACCGCCCTGGAACAGTTGGATCGCGCCGTTGTCGTCTATCAATGCATGCTGTTTTCAAGCTCAGAGGACATCTTGTTTTGTGGCATCTCTAATTAGCGATTGACTCCATAGGTGCTAACTGTTAATCCAGCTCTTTTTTGAAGGCAACCGTAGAGCAGTTGACGTGCAGTCGTTTTTCTTATTCTGCCCTCTACTTAAGTTCGAAAGGTGAACGGCCATAGAAAAACAGTCAACACTGCTTCATGAGTCATGGTGTAACCTCTTCCGTTCCGTCTTCCGGTCCAAAAGTCCATACAAAAACCAAACATGAAGTGGCCGAAAACCGGAATTCGGAACACGGAACGGAAATTCTGCGCCTCAGCTGTACACTGCTGCAGTTGCATATGTTTGCAAGTGCTCGAAATTGAGAGTATCCGCATCCCTCGCGATTCTGCAATCATATCTCAGAAGACGTAATAGAGTAAGCGCCTAATGATCGAGTTTCATCGAATAAGTCTGTGGCGAAGTGTCAGGGAAAGTTAAAAGCTTAGCGCTTCGTTCACTGGTCTCCCGAGAAGGGGTCCCGGTTAGAGACGTCTGCTGGGTCGGTGCACATACGCGCAAGGTGCGACGTCTGCAGCCGCACCACATGCGCGCTGGTGCATCTGTCGTTCTCGGCGCTGCGTCAGAAGACCCCACCTCAGCTTCTCCTCGTTCTTGCGCCACTCCCGAATCGAGCTCTCCGCGACGTTGTACTCCCGACCGGCCGCGCGATTTCCGTTTCCCTTGGCGAACTCGATGATCTCCAGCTTCTCGTCGACTGAGTACTGCTAAACGAAGCCGCTGGGCCTTTCCGTGCGATGCATGCTGTACGAGATAAGGACTACCTTCAGGGTCCTCGACGGGGCCGCCGACGTGCTGTCCTCGGAATTCTTCCGCTTTCTCGACTTTCTCGCGTTTCTCGTAGCGCCACCGGCCATACTGAAAAATCTCCGGATAAGAAGTGGCGCGGCAAACGCGTCTTCCCGCACGAATAAAATATGCGTTTCTTCGAGCGCGGCAGCTGTCAACAGCTTCCACGAAAAACAGCGCGCGCCTCGCATCGACACGCTAAGGAAACTCGAGCACCAGATCATACCTACCTACTGGCACTGATCCGTGCTCCACCCGTGTTGCCGATTTCTACATCTTCGAGGAATATCAAGATCCAGGGTGAAATGCGGGAAAGATTATTCGCAATTTCAAAAACGAGAGCGGACTGCAAACAGTGCTCACAGATAGGTCGGGATGGAAAGAAGTGAGCGAAAGCAACCGATGTGGGTTGCTCGTGTGTTAAAATGTATACGACATACATCGAAAGCAACTACAAACAGCCTTGTGCATCAGCAAGCGCCAATGATCGAGCGCCAAAGAGCGAAGGCCAGGGCAAACTCACAAATCTAGCGAGAGAGAGAGAGAGAGTTTAAAATTACAGAGACTCAGTATTAAAGCGAAGAAGGCAAGGCGTCGGCCTCAATAATTCGCACTGGTGGACGCGTCCGCTACGCCTTTAAGTTGATCCTCTACCATTTGATTGCACATTTGACTTTTACCCCAGAGGCCCAGCCAATAGGTAGGCCGATACTTTAGCCTTTCCAGACAAGCACAACATGATTTCATTGACTCGAGCGGAATGAATGGCTGAGCTGGCCCAGGTGGATAAACGAATCGAACAACATTTTCTCTAATAAGAACTCAGGCGCCTGCTGTCGCGTGCACCCGATCCAGGTTCCCGATACGGATTTCAAGCACAGACGAACCAAGCTTTCCATCCCTCCGTGGGCGGTGAGTTGGTACCAGGCTCGTCTGGGAAGGATAAAGCACTGACTTGTCCATCGGCTGGGCACAACAACTCACTGTACAGGCCAAATACGCATTCGAACTGCCTCCACGACATTCCGCGGAGGTAGAATGCGTGGAGCATCCCTAAGAGGAATGAATGATTTCTATCCTTTACCCTTTTTGCTAGTAGAAACGCTCTAAAGCGCGTGGTCGTTGGAGGACGGCACCGATGACTCGTTTCGGTTCGTGCTCCAAACACGCTACCATCTCTGCGTGTTCTGCTTGCATGGGTACTGCATTCAATCGAGCATGTGCACGCTGCTGTGTCGAGCTTACACAGTCAACCTCCCATTTTGCACATAAAGGACAAATGATTAAGGACGGCGTTAATCAATCCCTTCGGGGGATGAGCCAGGCATTCTATTTCCACGAGATATCCTAGAGGCAACTTGAATGCGTATTTGGCCCAGACAATCACCTTCGGTGGCCATCCGATGGATGATTCAGTTTTCTGTCCCTCCTAGGCAAGTCCGCACCAATTCGCCGAACCTGGGGGACAGAGGGCTTAGAAGGCCTTAGCGGGAAATCCTACTCAGCAATCTACAGTCAGGTATGCGCGATAGCCGACGCCTCCTCCGACAGCGCTATCACGCTCCCAGTCGGCACATGAAAGTCTGGAATGAGTAGTAGCACAGACTTGTCTGTTGGTTGGTTATCACAAGCCACCATATAGGCCAAATACCATTCGAAATGGCTTTCGATATCCCACAGAAGTCGGATTCGTAGCGCTCGAACAGAGACCGATTGTTGCCGCCTTTCTTCCAATACTCTTTACTGACTAACAAGAAGTGAGGTGAGCAATGCTGTAAATTCAAGAAGGCATAGAATCTTGGCGCCACTTTGCCGGTCAGTGCAAATGAACACTCCATGCCACTATAATACACTAGCCCTACCAGTGTGAAGGAGCGGCTGACGGTAGTGTTATTTGGAAGGGATTGGCTAACCTTATTTCTACGAAAAAGCTTATGTCTGACGAAGACCTCGAGCTTGGCCGATTCAACGCCGTCGCCGCAGTTCGACTCGTCCCGTCTCCTCGGCCTCGCGCTGGTAGGTTCAACGATTATATCACGAATGGCGAGGATGCAAAACAGCCCGCTGGTGTAATGGCGAACATCTCCACCCGGAAACGCAGGGAGCCGCGCCGGTGCTGCGCGCCAAGCTTTGGTCGCAAGTGATGTTCCTTAGCTCATCGCAGGAACTCGTTGCGCGAACTTCTAGCCTTGGTCAAATCATGGCCAGTCCACGTTGGCGAAAAGAAGACGATCTCCACTAGACGGTCTTAACAAAACGAGGAGAAGAGGAAAATAGAGAACTTCCGACTCGAGATCACACACAACAGTAGCATTCTAAAAATCCTATCTGTCCCACGCTTGGGGAGCTTGAATTCTTTCTGTTTCAAAGGATGGAGCTTCGAAGGACAACCTCGAGAAATTAGCGAGACATCGACCCTTAGATTTTTGTGCTCCCTAGAAATTGTTGGTTGCACATTTGAATCAAATCCATCCTAGCAGCCGGAAAAAACAGCATAGTTATGCAAAATGTTCAGAACAATTGAAAACAGCTAGCATAGTTCTCAGGTTGTATTCACGTTTCTCGCGTTTTTTCCTTTCTTTGCGCAGCGGTGCGCCTTAGTGCTCCACTTCGCCAACAGTGATGCAGCTGACTCGACTACCTAGAACGCCCAAGCGTTATATGCAGCTTTCGCTGTCAAAGCCGCGAAAGCCAGCCAGCGAGGCCGCACAGACCACGAAATAGGCGTGGAAAAGGGCGCCAAAGCGGCTGCACGTCGGGGGAACCGCCATAGAAGGCGGGGAACGGGCCAGACGCCGGGACCGGGCAGGAGGGCTCGGGACGGGTGGTCGGCGGCTGGTGTCGGTAGCAGCAGCATGGACGACGGCGACGCCGGTGAGCAACAGGCGCTGGCTGTTGCGCGATCGAGTGCGCAGCCCGGGGCACACTCGGTGCGCTGGCTGCTGCCTCGCGCCCGCCGCCAGTTTACAACGACCGCGCGCCACCACGGACGTTCGAAGCCTCGCGCACCCTCCCTCGTGTGATAGACGGCGGCCGGGCCCGCCGGCATCGGCCGCTCTCGCAGTAAAGTAGGGAGAGTCCCCGCCGGCTCGGAGCACCGGCCGTCGAGGCATGACACGCCGCGCGGACACCGTCGTCGAGGCGACGTCGTCAGGCGCGGGAGCGCAACGCTCTCGTGGGTCGAACCCAGCTTCTGACGTGGGGCACCGGGACTGCAATGCAGCTTCGAGAGGAGCTCCGGAAGAAAAGGGCGGTCGCTCTCACTTCCCTGTTGCTGTGACCAGATCCCAGCCAGTCCGACAGTTCACCTACCTATCAACGTCTCGCGTTACTACTAAAAAGTAGAGGGGTGCGCCTCTCTAACAATAACAAGTCTTCGACAACAGCGGTAAATCTGAAAGCAAGCCATTCCGCAAAGGCAACGCAGTGGTTCAGCTTACAAGGGGACAGTGTTTGCATTCCTAGGCAGAAGGCTATGAGGGTTCCTTTCCCTTTTCATACTGCTTAAACTGTAAGGGTGTCCCGAAAGTTTTGCGAATCAAACTGTACTCCGAGTATGGATTCCGTGATAAGCAATCCCGCTCAGATTAAGGGAAATTGAGAGCCTGACATCACCAGTCCGATCCACTATCTACGGCATTCTCTCCAGAATCGGCTTTCGCGCAGTGCGCCCTGGAGTTACTCCAGGTTCCCTCACCGAAACGGATCGTCGAATGAGGATTAATGCCAGAACTTGGTCCATGAGCGAATGACGGACTGGACAAACTACAACATTGCTGTAGACTACAGTTGCGTTCGACGCGAAGAAGAGGAGAGACGAACTGGAGAAGCTCGGCGCATCATCTGTTTACCCCGTCTTCCGTATTCTCATGACCTCAGCTCTTGTGAATATCGCGCATTCAGGAATCTTGGGGCCTACGCAAAGGGGAAGAAATTATACAACTGCCAGGAGGTCAAGTCTAAACTCAGAAGTCAGAAGTTGACGAATGAACGTCATCTCGTCCCTCTAATAAGCATGATCCTTAAAAAATAAGAACAGCTTTAACTAAACTAAATGAACTTGAACTGTAGGAGTCACTCCAGAGAGCTGAACTTCTTAGCAGAATCTGGCACAACAACTAAAATTTCAAAAAATGCAGGCTTCTTGACGACGAGGATCTCTATGCCAGCTCCGGCAGTTTTCCTTCTTTACTAGGTAAAGCGGTCAACGGCTTATTGTCCGCGTGTTCCTTAATTACTTAATTACAACACCATTCTAATTGTTGACTAACGGTGCATCAGATAATTCATAGCGTCAGATAAAAGCGCGCACAACGAATAGGTTTAGGGTTCGGACCTCGCACGGGTCAGCAAACTCCTTCCCTGGTAGTGCCCGGTGAAATAATACCACATTTGATCGGAATTGAAAGGATGGTGACACCAGCTCCGTGAATACAAGGACGGAGGAACGCCCTCGAAGTGTACCCAGCAAGGCGAGCAACACTGTGCTGCGATTGGGGTTAATTAACATGAGCATTCAGTCTCTTACCTTTATTAACAGATTCGACATCAGGCTACCGCTAGTAGAAGGCTTGATGGGTTTGGCACGAGAAAGAACTTCGAGTACACCTACATATCTACAAGAAACTCGGTGCATTTCCATGTTGGGTTGATCCAATAGAAGTGGCTCCGACCTGCCAAGCGCCGCAATGAGAAACCATGACGATAACGTGAGGGATCCCACTGATAAGGGGATGACGAACTACAAAGCGGAGATCCTTCACGACTGATCGCCTCCCGGAGCTTCGCCAACAGCGTTCAGGGACACGCAGAAGTGACCTGCCTAGGGTGAAACAGTGGTCTGATGGAGACAGGAATGAAGTTGTCGTGAAAGAGCCCTGTGTGACCACTCGAAAGCTGCGCGGCCGCAGATAAGAACACCAGCAATCGATACATTCCGCGCTCTTCTACCCCTACAGTACTCCGGCTGAAGGGGTCGGCAGGAGCGAGTTGATCGAGCACCATAATGGAGTTTGGTCTAATCATCCATGGTAAATCCGCGAGTGGCATCGAGCAGAGACTTTGAATGCGCATTCGGCGTCCGATTTCGGAAATTCGATGACCTCATACCATTAGGGATGGAAACTTCCGTCATCCTAGATGCTATTCAAACCTGGAATCATAAGAAGAGAAGTTGGTTTGTGATCGGAACTGCTGCACCGGCAAGACAAATCCACATCCCTTGCTCAGCGGTTTTCCCATCAGCGCTTTTCCTTCGAGCACAGTCTTACCCGTGATGCTCGCGGCCATTGCATTTCCAGAATGCGAAACACTGGATACAGAAGGTAACTCACAGCGGTTGGATTCCTTCATCTGTCGCACCTTAATTCACAAGCGCGGAAACGAACATACATACATGCGGGTCAATTGGTGAAGGTCGAGCTCGCAGCGCAGCCGAGTAGCGGTCGAGAGTGGCTCCATGACGCCGCCTGCAGCTATGTGCCATCGTCCAGGCATTGTCCTGATCTTAGACCGCACCTCGCGACGTTGCTGAGTTGAAAGCGAAGCGGGATTCTCGGGAAGGTCAAGCACATTACTTGATTCCAAGCCACTGAGCCACGACTAAACATAGAAAGGAACAAAGGAGAAGGGGCGGCGTTACTCAATCCCTTTGGGATGAGCCACGCATTCCATTCCTACTGGGTGTCCCGGACGCGACTTGAATGCGTATTTGGCCTACACATTGACTTGTGGTGGCCAATGACCAATTGTTGAGCCCTTCTCATCTATGGACTATCATTGTACTATGCCCTGTCACTTAGCGCATTCTCAGCGTTCTCTATCCTTGCGCTTACTTCAGCTAGAAGATTAAGATTATCATAAAGCTGTACGGAAGAAACTATTGCTATTCTTCGAGTGGACTTGACGAGTCTTGTGGGCACATTAGAATTGTCATGTAGGAAAGTGCTCCGCATAAGGATTATAGTAGTAAGAAAGATGCGAAAGGTGCAACACCCAAGTGTTTATCTTGAACCCAGTGGTATACGCTCCTTAATGCTAGCAAGGATTAAACTAACTGATATATGTCGGATGTCCAAGATCAGCTAGTCGACTCGAAAATGTGAAAGATCGCTTAAATCTTCCAGGGGCCAGATTCATCAACCGCTTACAGGCCGGTAACGATATGGTGGTTGTTGTGTCTGTATCTCTGTACCTCTGTATCTCTCTGTATCACATACTACGTAGGCCGGTATGGTGAATCCGCGGCGAAATGAAACCAGCGGTATCGTTGATGAATCTGGCCCCAGGAGTGATTCGTCGTCATGAGTGCAACGCCTTCATAATCGGTTCGCTATGTTTGTCACCAACGGGGGAATTGAAACCGTAGGAAGAAGTGAAGGGCCCGCTAACTGACATTCGTTGAGCCACATATGGTACTCTCGTGAGGTCCAATTATGTCGGAACAGTTTGGCGGAAAATGATACACAGGGAATGTTGAGAAATCGAAAATCATAGGCTCTGTACAGAGTACCACACCTATATCGTCGTCCCGTGAAGAGCTGCGAAAAATTGCAGAGCTCTGAAAAAAGGAGACAGCTGGCTGAGAAAGGATATATGATGGGGAAGTGTCCATGTTGTCAAAAACATGGACTGACTCAAACGGACGCGCGCGGAAGAATCTTCTGCGAACGACGGGTTCAGGACGCTCAAGCGAATCCGGAAACGATAGTGGTTTGAGCCCTCTCTCCTCTCTTCGTTGTGAAATCACCTCTAAAATACTCGAAAGGTAGCAACACTAGTTGGAATTACGATGCTCACGTGATCATCTGGATGTAACCGACGCAAGGAGAATAGGGTGCGAACTCAGGACGTTATATAAAAAAGGATAAAGAACGGCGTTACTCAATCCCTTTTGGGATGCGCCACGCATTCTACTTCTACGGGATGTAGTGAAGGCGATTTGAGTGCGTATTTGGCCATACAATGACTTGCGGTGGCCAGCCGATGAACAAGTCAGTGCTCTACCCTTCCCAGACAAGTCTGGCACCAATTCACCGACCCCGGAGGGATGGAAGAATGGTTGGCCTGGGCTGGAAATCCGAACCAGGAACCTGGTATCGGATGCACACGACAGCCGGCGCCTCCTCCGACTGCGCTACACGCGCCCAGGACGTTATATAGTAGGACTAAAAGATGAAGACCTGCATTAGTGAATCATTTTGTGGGATGCGCCGCATATTCTGCTTCCGAATGATATCCGAGAGGCAGACCGAGTGCATATTTCGCCTGTATAGTAGCTTGCGGCGGCCAGCCAATAGATATCTCAGTGGTAACAAAAGTCATGGAGCTCCGTAGTTTAAATTGCTTAAAAATAAAAAAATTGTATTTTAACCACGCTTTATTCGGCTACCTTCTTCAGAGCCAGGAGAAGACAGGTGTGGTTTGAAGGTCTGCTCGCTCAAGAATTACTTCGAGCCACAGAAGTTGGAAAAGCCAGTAGGAGAGAGAGACGAAATAGGGAGAGAAACCCATCTAACCTTATGGAAACAGCAAACAGGCCGATAGTCGCCCTCGAATGGGGCGTATTCGCTTAATGGGATTCTCCCCTTCGGGTCACCCCCCCCCCCCCAATGATTCTCCACCTTCCGGGGTCAGTGTTTTATCCGTCTCAGGGAAATTTTGTACCTGACAATCCACACAGGAGGGTTGGACTGTTCGGTGGCCTGGGTTAGAACCAAACCAGAAGCCGAGTCATGTAGCGATTTGGCGTGAACACAGCAACCATCGTCTTCGACCGCGCTACAGCTCTCCCCTACTTTAGAGAATGACATCAAACTCATGTTGGAGTAGTGGGGAGGAATACACACGTCCTGCGGAAACTAAGGGAACAATGCCTAACGTGCGTAGTTTCCTGCGAGGATCATCCAATAAGGTGGACCACAGAGTTTAAAGCATGCGGAAAGCGACCGCGAGAGCTCCACAGGAGAGATGGAAGGACGTCGTCAAGGGAGATTTCGACGAAGTCAGCGTCACGGCAGAAGACGCCCTTGATAGGATGAGATGGCGACAGCTGACAAGGCGCAACTGCGCGGGACGGAACGCTTGGGAGAAGAGGAAGCGCCGGCACATTCGAAACTCTGGCTGTGACGAGCCACGATGCCACGAACAGCTCTCTCCGGCCTCGCAAGTGAACTTCAGTGCACTATCTGTGGAGGCCTATGGGGCACAGGTTTGCTCACTGAGGGTGCGGTCAGACGCCGCAAACGGTGAGCTCCACTCCCAGTTTGTTCTGGAACGTCTGATACTGTCTGATGTCCACCGTGTCTGCTGCCCAGCAGTTCAGAACTGAGAAGTGCACCTTCTCAGCCTCGATCGCCGGCCTAACAGCAGCTCTTCGGTCCGGAGCCGTTTGTTGCGTGGCGACGGCGTTCATGCGCGGAGCTCAAAATCGATCACACCGATGGCCTGATGAGATGCTCAGCACGTGGGACGATCAATCGATAACCGATCGGTCCAGCTGCCGTCAGCAAGTATGGATTGTTGGTTGCCAACCGGTGAGGAGAGCAGCGACGGAGCACGAGTCGGTAGCCGTGCGTGCGGTGCGAAGCGGAGGGCCAGAAGGGGCGCGAGCGCGGCGCTTCTGACGAGCTTCGATGTGCTTGTGAATCGATGTTATCACCACCGGCACGACGGTTCCGCGCGATCATTCGTGTTTGCCAATCCTAATAAATGGCCGCAACAGCGAGGTGACGCACAGACAGCATTACCGTCGCTCGCCCGTGCAGCCGAGTAGAGGAGCCGACGTCCCCGACGGCTGCTGGTGCTGCTGGCTCGGCGAACCGGCGGTGCCTCGCTCAGCGCCGCGACTTCCCATGATCGTCGCCGCTTCATACATGCGCGCCCTTTATCGCCACGCTATTATAATTGTATGCGCGCAGGAAAACAGCGAGGACGACGCTGGAGGCGGCCGTCCCCTGCCCGTGCCCGTCCGGACACCTCACCACGGCTCGGCCGGCTTGGGCAGCACGTCAGCCGGGCTCTAGATGGATTATCTCCCGCGCACAGGCACAAGGAATGGTGCTCAGGAAGGCTTTTGACACACCGACGGCAATCCGTTCGGATTTTGAACGTCGGCCGAAGAGCCCCGAAGTGCCGACGTTATCACTCGCATCCTCTTGGCGGTTGACACGCACTGACTTCTGACCAACTCCGACACATGAGCGCGCGTTCGGCCTTCACAAAACACCTCCGTTCACCGAAGGTAAATATGGGCTTTTCTTTCCTAGGCGGGGTGACTCCTTCGACAGAATATCCGTTGCATCATGAAGCGGTAATAGGTTCACATTGCGCCAGCGTCAACTTGGCTTCCAAAATTTTCGAGGTTGATGAGATCTTAGCAGACGTGCTGGTCAAGGATAAAATACTGATTACTGGTAACTGGTTAACCCTGGCGCAGAATCGGAAGTCGTCTGCAAGGGGTTTCGGGTTCTTGGTTCGGGTCTGCCGCAGGCCTACCAAGTCTTCCATCCATCACGAGTTAGAGAGTTCGATTTCTCACTGAACGTACACAAAAAAAGAAGTACGGACGAGTCCCTATGCGGTGTTACGATCATGCAGCTCGATGTAGATCGTGCATTTGTAAGCCCTTCAAGAAGTGGTAACGACTTGGATGGACTTTCTAATACAATGAAAAGCGCTCGCGGTTCTTTCCAGTCGTCATTTTCAACCGAAAATAGAGTATGTGACATCTCGGTTGCTAACGGACCTTTCACTCACATGATAAGCGCCAGCCCACAGGATTCCAGCAGACAGCTCCCGAGAGACTTCTGGAGGCGTTGGCTCAATTCACTTTCCGCAATCGGGAGGCGCTAGAGCATGGTCCCAGAGCCTCCGAAAACTCGTCCGCACATTTCCTTGTATGTTCAATGGCGAGTGAGACTAGTGGTACTCTGGAAAGAGCAAAACACTGGCATCCTAGAAATAGTGTACGTGGAGCACCTCAGAAAGCAATAGACTGACGATGACCATTGTCTACCATCCCTCTCTGGGCAATTTGGAGAGGGCAACCACTTCTCAACCGCGTAGTTCTGTGCAGCATTGATGACGGAGAATCTGTCGAAGCTTATGGGAGGAGGAAAGAATCCACCTACGATCCTCGTCGACTATCGCGGCATCGAAACAATAAAATGGCACAGTGGCGTCCTACCCCTTCCCTCCCTGGAGTCGGGCAAGTATGTCTGCGTTTGCTGCGTCTGCAAGATTTCCTGAGGCACACAAAGGAAAAAACCAAAGGGTTGAAGGTAGGCAGACCAAACGAGGAGGGCGTGCGTTCCCTACACGATCCCGCCCTGCCCGCGCCGCCCTATTTGGACGAGTTCGTGGCGCGCAAAACCGCACCGCAGTTTGCATATTCGTTAATTGGCGTCGTCCAAATCCAACAGCTGTTTGGAGACGATTGGGTTTTTAAAGGATCAAGCAATTCGGCGGAGAGGTGTTCCCTACACCGCCCCCAGAAAGGGGCGGAGCAAGGGGCGCGCCGAGCGTTCGTCGTGGACGACGTTTTCGGATCCCGTGAAGGCATCGCGTTGCTAATTACTTCCTTGACCTGGCAGCTTCATCCTGAGCAGGTTTCAGTCTTAAGACAACCGGAATGTTGTGCAGCACAATTTTATTCAGCAGCAGAGCCAAGGCTTTCTTCAAGTCTCGCTACATTGCTCAGTACTTAGGCGTCGTCCGCGTTTTCCGACAGTATAGCAACATCCTAAGTAGGTGTGTCATGACAACGACGCAACCATCCGCCAGAAATTTCTTTAATATAGGGAGAATTGTTCGATCCTTTAAAATTCCCAATCGTCTCCTATCAGCTGTTAGGTTTTTGGACGACGTCACGCCAATTCACGAATCCGCAGAATGCGGCGCCACAAACTCTTCCAAATAGGGCGGCGCGGGCAGGGCGGGAAATGGGCGTTGGGCGGGATCGTGTAGGGAGCGCACGCCCTCCAGACCAGAGGGACGAGCCGACGAACGCACATCCCTTGCCAATAAATTTCAGGTTCTTCGTCTGCTGACAACTCAAGCGCTTCCTGACCTAGCCTCGAACCGAACCCCGCAAGTCAAATTTTCACGCGCGGGGTTCGGATTGAGGCTTCGGCCTTGGACACGAAGTTCTCATATTCGGTAAAGAACTCACATATCCCCATATGCATATCAAAGCCGTTAGGTCAGTTTCCATATTAGAACCGGGACAGCGATGTATGTGGACACTAATGGGAAGAACATGTCGGCTCATAAAGAGTGATTTTAAAAGATGAGGATAAAGGATGGCGCTAATCAGTCGATGTTTGGGATGCTTCTACAGGATGTGGTGCTTTTTAGAAGTCGTCTTGATTTCTGAATGAGAGCTGCATTTGCTTTTCGTTTTTCAATGTCACCAGATAGTTCATTAAATATTTTATCAAAAACGAAGCGGCTTAAAAATTTTTTTTTCAGACTATGCACGAATCAGTGATTTTGATGTGATTCATGCTTTCGACTGTTTTGTCTTGGTTCCCGAAAAGGTTACCTTTACAGTAAGAAGGAATTCTGCTGAGGGGCTCATTATCCCAAAATTCGGGTTGCTGTTCGGTCATGGGCAAGTATCAAATAAAGCGCCCTGGGCTCCTTCCAAGTTAAACAACAGCAGCGGGGTCACTCTCCGCTCTATGTGAGCAAGGTACGCTGGCGGTTCCTCTTTCCGCTGGCTGCTAACCGTTTTTTAGTGACGAGGGCATCCGCACCGAATTCCGACGATGGTTCATTTCTGGCACTTTGCAACTTGGCACTGTCGGGCTGATCAGCTGGTCGTGCATGCTTGTGAGAAAGCCACATCGTTCGACATGTCATTTTGAAGAAAGCAAGAAGTACCAAGAAGAGAGAAGCTGAGAACCAGAAGGCGAAGGTGTATAGCAACACACGATCAATCATTGCAGTGGGGGGGGGGCTCTGCCTACATAGGAAACTGCTACTTAGGAAGAGGATTTGTGAACATCGCTCACCAGACCAAAGGCTGGAACGTGGTGCAATCCTAGTTTGGGCACACGAACCCCAATCGGGCGATTGTTCTTTTCCTTATGCCCCGGCGCTCCTTCCTTCGAACATGCCCGAAACTCCTCACATCATAGGGCAGCTGCAGGACCGTCGAGAAGCTAAGAGCGGATGGTGAGGCTTGTGCCCAAAGCTAAGCTTCACCAGAAGACTTTCTCATGGTCCAATACGTAGAAAACTGAGCGCATGGCGCATCCCAAAGAGAAAAGGTCAAGATCACTACGTTTCCGATGGAAGATCACTCAGACTGTTCAAAATTATCTAGGCGGCAGCGTCGAGAGGGTCTTTGTTACACCTAGACAAATAACTATAGCACGCGCTCAGAAGCTAATTGAGCATTCATTTCTCGAGAAAAATTGAGCTGACCTGCGTGTATCTACACATGCAGCTGTTAGGGCGGAGCAAAGGCCCCATCTGAAAGCCCCACGGTTTGCTAGAAGTCAGTTTTCGTCTGCGACAGAAAAGGCTCTAGAGCGCACCGCACTTCGGAATGAGGAGGACGGGCCGACGGCGGCCGGCGGTGACGACGACGAAGACGACGGCGCAGTCGGCGGAACCGTTTGTGGTGCCGCGCGGCTCGGCGAGCTAATGACTAAGAATTCGCGCGGCATCGATCCGCCTCGGTTCGGCTCTCTGCCAATTTCGCAGAGTTTTGCGCACTCCACAGCACCATCGACGGCGGTCACGGTCCACGTGGGGACGACGGCGGAGGTCGGGTTGCCGAAGCCACCCGGCTTGCACATCTGGCTGGGCAGTCCGCCCGACGGGGCCTGCGGGCGCGGGGCGCTCGTCGCAAAGTTCGCGCCATGAGCGGGACTGATGAAGAGCGCGGGGAGCCGAGTGAGAGTGGATGGATGGTGGCGGTTCGTTGGCCAGGTATGTGTGGCGGGATCGATGGCTGAGCTCCGTCTGCGCACCCTCAATTAGCGCAGGACTTATCAGGAAGGCGGGGCGCGACTCGGCCGGCTGAAGCCGAAGGCACCCGTCGGTACTGAGCCGATGAGAGCCAGGCTTGCTCAGGTGCTCCCTCGCACCTGGTCGGGGAGGCTGCACGGACCTCGATGTGACCCCAGTGACTGCATTCAACTCGAGAGAGCGAGAAAAGCTTCCTTTTGGGACGCGCCATGCACTACAACTTGCAGCGGCAAGCTCACCTACAGATCAGTTCTCTCCAGACAAGGAAGTCATCAATTCACCGACCCCGTGAGGATGAAGGAATACTTTGGCCGGATCGCCAGCAGAATCATAATCGATTGGGAGTGAACGGGACGATCGGCGCATCTACACATCCAAACGGGAGGTCACCTATCGAAATCGACGGAATTTTTAAGAACGGAAATCGGACTCGTAGTCAGCACCCTAACAACCCTCTTGGTGGACGAAGTTGTTTTCTTCGACCGGTGGAGGTGGAAGAGGCTTGCGCTGGTGGCACAGGTTGAGGAATCAGCTCTGATTAGAGAGATCGGCAAAAAAAAAATCGATGAAAAAAGTTGATCAAATATGGAAAATTTATGTACTAAACGATGGGGCTCGAGCTGCGGAGCTCAAATATGCGTTCCTTTTAACAAGTATTTAATTTTTTTAAAGTTATTAAAAGAGGCCCATTTGGAACGCTCAAAAGCTGCCGGTTTTCGGCCAAAATAACCAGCAGATATGTTCGATACTGTAGCTGCAAAGCTCAAAATTGCCACGCCACTACAAATGATAGCCATTTCATAAGACCATCTTCAAGCATCGTACTGCATTTCAGCTGCCTCTTTTTTGGTTGAAAAGGTTATGGGACGGAAACTCTGTCTGAATTGCTAATTTTTAATAAGAGTTTCTCTTAGTTGAAAAAGATTTACAATAAAAATAACAAAAGAAAAAACCAATTATTGAAATTAATAATAATAGCTGAACAAATTTACTTGAGACGCTGCACTCCATGACCACATTTCGCTAACCCTCTACCAACAACTACATTTGCACTCATTCAGCGGAAAAAAGCAAAAATCAGAAACCAAGATCACGCCGAAGATGGATTGCTTCCTCTGGAGAACGGCATGGTCTAGGTTCACGTATCGCTGTAGTAGCGAAACTGGCAGAATTATAGGGCATAGCACATTCCAAAGCAGAATAGTTAACGTGTAGCTTTATCTTCTATCCCTGCGTTGTTATGCGCTAGCACTTGGAGCTATGACCAGAAAGTTGGCTTTCGCAGAGGAATAGAGCGAAATTGGGGCAGTTTGTAAGTGTGCTTAACCTAAGCAACCCGTTACAGAATGAGGTCTCGACAAGGGCGGGCTACGGTAGTCAGGTGCGTCTCAGAGTCTCTGACAGTGTGGCTAACTATGGCAGTGCATCTAATGGAACACCTTCTACTGAAGAGCGGACTACTACAGCTGACATGGAAAACTTTCAGATTTTGCAGTCAGCAAAGCAAGAAATAATTCTAGTCAATAATTACAGGTGCTCAACAATTTTCGGGAGAGTTCAAGGCACCGGTATGTTTTTGAAAACTGAGCACGTGCACTTTCAAAACTCGGTGAAACTGCGGGGATGAAAGGAAGGGAAAGAGGGGACCTGACAGATGGACTTTGAAACAAACTGCAAGGGCGGCGCGTGACCATTTGAACGCTTGGCTCGAAGCCTGCGCGATGGACCCCAGCATGGTCTGATGTTGCGAGGAAAGGTGTTTTTTGGGAATGAGGAAGGTCGCCATCGGAAGTGGGGTCGGCCGCATGCCCATGGCCGTGCGCATGTTGTGGTCGAGGCCGAGAAGCTGAGGCTGCGGCAGTCGCCATCCTCCCCAGGAGCGTCGGCGAGCGCGGATGAGGCTGAGTGCGCGGCGTTATCAGCGGCGTGGCAGCATGGATCGCTCGCTATCAACGGGTGACCCGTCCGGAGAGCGTCGAAGCCTCGCAGCAGCCACAGCGAGGGGACATGTAGGGAGCGGATGGCGCCGGCCGCGCTCAGGTGCGTGGCTGCTGCTGCTATACAAATCGCACGGTGGCAGAGGCGGCCAGCCGGGCCCATACACGCGCGATAAGCCCCGACTCCATTTACATTGTCGCGCTGCGCGGCGCCGGCGCCGGACGACGACGTCATCGCTTTCCGAAGGCCTCGGTCGCCGTAGAGAAGCGCGGCGTCCCGACGACGTCAGCGCCAGCCACCGCCCGCATCGGATGCGAGGAGCCTCCACGATCGGGATCGAGCACGCGCCCGCAGCGCTGCCTGCTCGACACACCTTATCGATGTTTATCACCCGCGGGTCGGACCGTATGGAAAACAACCACCGCGCTCTGACGACTGCGGCACAGGCACTATCGAGCCGCCGATTCTCGGTCTGCAGCGGCCGCGCGAAACGTCACCATTAGGAACCCACATCATGGTCGGTCGGCTGTGAGGAACGCTGGAGATACCTTCGAACCTCCTGTAGGGCAAAGATTTTCAAAGTTCATCCATGAGCTTGGTGTATACAGTGCGCATCATAGGTATGGACGCACTCTAAAACCGGTAATAGCCGCCAGTGAGGTCTTGTCGGAAAACCAGTAGCAATGCCCTGTGTCGTTCCGAAACGGTTCGAGCAAATGGGTCAAATCTGCTTAACGCGTTTAGGGTTATCGTAAGTATAAACGCGCTCATACCCAACTTTAAGTTAAATTTCAACCGTGAAATCGGTTGTTTGGAGGCAGGTAGTTCGTCGATATTTGCCAACGGCCTCGGGCTATCTCTGGTTAATTGCATGTCTACTAAGTGAACAAAACTGAATGGGCTCAAGTGTCTTCCTCACGAGTGACGCTGGATAACCACAGCAACGTTGGTCGAGTATTCAGGGTGAATATATTAATTGGCGAGTGCCTTATAGAAAACAGAGGTTGGTGGGGATCCATCCTAGGGAGCAGCGGCGGCATTTTCCGCATTCGGTGCTTGGGGTTCCTGAGATGCCTTTGGAGCATTGGGCTTATGCTGACGTGGGTGTTTCTGTCAGTGAAAAATCCACTGGAGATCTCACCTGGGGAACGGAACTTCAGATCAATACCTGAGTGGCTAATTCTGCTCCAAGCAATTTTATTTATTTATTTTTTCCAGAGCAAAGGCAGACCAAGACGATCCAATCAACAAAATCGTTCCCACAAACCTTAAGAGAATAGTATTAGCAAATATTATGGACACACACTGGGGGCGTTCACAGAGTTCGAATTCAGTAGCGCGCTTGTTTCTGAGGCTTATTCTGATGGCCTGCCATGCCTGTATTATTCCTCTCGCGCTATGAACCAGTTGAAAAACTGCCTCAACAAAGGACATATACGACCAGTGATCATGTGCTTACCAAAAACTACCTCATGTATATAAGGAAGGAGCTTGGCTCTGCTCAATTTCAGACAGGCACTCGCCGTTTGATATTCACATCGACGGCCAGGGGTCGTCTGTAATAAATATAAATAGACAAACAATCAACACAGTTATCATTACAACCGAGCTACACATCACGTCTATGTAATGATAAGGAACTCCCGCATGGTCTATACTCTCTACTGGCTATGCCAGTTTATTCTGTGTGTTTTTATACCGCTTGTTGTAGTTTCGATGCCTGACTTGTTCTTATGCCTGTCATTGTCCATGTACAATAAAGTGATATAAATAAATAAGTAAATCTTCGGACCAGCAAATTTAGGACTCAAATCGCGTACATACATGACCAAGAATAGCTTTCGGTGCTCCTAAACATGTTATACAATCGGAAAACTGGGGATAAGGGCGTCTAACCTACAGCCTCAAGGCCTCGAACGCTCGGCAGGATAGCTGTGTGTACATACGGACTTTCACTGTTTTCGCTCAATAGTGGACATCACTGCTTATGATGGCGTTGTGGACACTGCAGACATCAGAGCTGGCAGGCAGTTCCTGAGTACATCTACGCTTACGATACATTCTGTGTGCAGCATGCACCACTCGACCGCTACGCTTACGATACATTCTGTGTACAGCATACACCACTCGACGCCTGGCAAAACGTCCTTGAATACTTTAGCTACTTTGGAATAGCTCCGCCTAAATCACGCCACTACGATGCTCTCCTGAATTCTTTGAACTGAAATACAGAGATCTGCTCGACTCGTTCTTGTTCAGAAGTGAAGCAGTAAAGGCGTGTCCCACATTTTACTCGCTTGACCTTCAGTTTTTATTCGAAGCTTCTCTTCTTTGAACGTTACTTCCTATCGGGTTCTGTGAATCCTTTACATATGAGCTTTCGGCAAAATATGGCCGAATGTCTTCTCCTTGATTGTCAACGCCTTTATTCTTTTTCGGTCGCTATTACGGCTATGATTTTTGTGTTCCTCTGAAGATGAGCACATTCTTCCGTGCGTCATTGCGTATGTCATGCAAATAAAGCATGGCGGACATTCTGCTACAAAGGTAGATTCAGCTTTTCCTCTGCAGGCAGATTGTCTTCAGCAAGGCCCAGCTTTGCTGTGAAAGTGAGTTTGATTGTGAGATTATTTCTCTGCCTGCGCTAGGTCGTTGAAAAGTTGGGCGTCTTGTGAACGCTGTGGAAAGCTGTGCAGGTGCTCAACAGAAGATGAGAGAAATGTAGGAGGAAACCGCGCATGACCGGTACTGCGAGTGACCGTGCGGCAGAGCGCCGCCCCGGGGCTGGTGCTTCATCATGAGGGGTTCGATGAAAATTGGGGCCGAGTGGGCGTCAGAAGGAAGGCAGGCCGGGCGGTGGGTGGGGGTGCCGTCCGCGCATTCGTCGACGCCGCTCTCTTCCAGCGCTCTGATAACACAGCTGACACTGCGCGGTGAAAAGCTGCTGACGATTCGGCCATTGATTCGGGAGCGTGTGATAAAGTGGCCGATTCTCGCCCGGCGACGCCGCCAGCGGCGCACGGCTCATGCGTTCGCCGCGAACTGAGCCAGGGAGCGTCGCCCTCGACGAGCGCATCCGAGCAGCGAAAGGCCAAGGTGCCTCGTAGTTCGCCTTCACGACATGCAGCAGTGCTTGTATGGGAGTCAGAGTGCTCGAAATGATTTCAGATTTCCGAAGACGGGTGGCTGGCGGCTTAATTATGTCGATTGCTTCTTCGCGCTCCCCTGGAGAAGAGTCGTGATGAAATGTGAAAGCATTTTCTCCGTCCAATCATCTCTGACCATCGACCCAGTTCCTTGCTTCATTTATAGTTGCCACTGAAGTTTACTCCCTTTCTTACCACTAGATCTTTACCAATGCGGTGACCATCTGTGAATGTTAGACTTTGTGATAATGCGAGTTAAACGGAAGAAGTTAAGCCAACCACCAAGTGAGAGAGGTTGGGGCAGTTAGATATGTCTCGTCGCTCTGCCGTCAAGCACGAATAGGTTTCCGGTTAGTTTTCATTCAACCAAACCTGTGACCACTCCGAGGTCGTATCCTACTTCGAACTATTCATTCTGGCGAACACTCGGGCTGCAAGAGCAGTAGGAGATAATAGAGGATAACAGTTTCTACGCTTTGAACACATTAGATACGACCTACATACAGGAGTTACGGACTTGCTTCTAGAATAGTGATGCACAGAGGCGTAGTCTGCGGCGTTGAAGCTAAGGAGTGGTTCGTATCAAAAACATAAACATTTATTTACCATATTTGGCTGCGCCACAATGGAATGGACAGCCAGCAATTCATGCGGAAAGGAGTCATCATCATGATGTCAAGAAAGAAAAAAAACAAAGTACAACCATAAATCAGGGCGCAGCTGTTTGGAAAACTGATGGTTTTGATGGTTTTGCAAATGAGGCTGATCCTGGGATACCTCATGAAACTCCTAAGTCGGGAAGGATATTCCTTTTGAGATCAATATTTTCATCACATTAAAAATTTGGAGAAGACGGAGTCTATACTGCGGTTCTACTCTTGAAGGCTACCCCAAAGCAAAAAAAAACTGATTACGCTATTGCGTATTGGTATGCATAATATATGTCTGTTTCTTCCAAGCTCTGAACAGAATTGTCGTTAAATGCATAAAGTCCAATCAATCAAGAGAGAATGAAATGAGGAACTATGAAAATATGCATAAATGATATGAAAATATGAAAATGAAACTAAATAAAATTTGTTCAGACTTATTTTTGTGTGATAGCATTTTAGAAGTGAAGTAAAAAGATGAGCAAGCTATGGCCTATAGGATGCAAAAAAGCATAGGACGGTTAACGAGTAGAATGAGTTGTAAGCAGAGAGACTTGCAGAATTTGTTCGACTTGTGTTGGGATTTGCTAGACCCTTGACAATTTATTTGACCTAAGTTCACAGATGCAGAAATTTCTAGTTTCCATATCCCCCATATTCCACAATAATACGGTAATACCGTGTTGCGACGAGCAAGAGCAGAACATCAGCGGAACTGGCGAACACGGAACTTCGGAGGCGGGTCGGCCGCAGGTTTTAATGAAAAATGGATAAGTACCAAATTCTCTCTTTTTTCGTTGATGTTCATTTAAACCGTATGCTCCTATAATAGGAGGCTTCGCTGTACTTGATATTATACTAGGTAACAATAAAAAGTATTATAAAAAAAAAGGTTCCGTAGGCCAACCTATTAGGAATAGCGACCGTGCCACAGTAGCAAACATTTCCTTGAGCATCAACGATGAAAATCGTAATTTTAAGGGCGCCAACTACGATGCCATTAGGAGACACCTTTCTACATAATGTTGACTGCAACGGCAGTTTACGCAACCTGTACACAGTGTATGATAAGCATAACTTTCCATTCACCTCAAGACCTGGCTTATCAAAGCGCGTGTCCATAGAGTATGACTAGTATGACTTTATTCCGCTGACATCGATGAAAGAGGTTCCGGTCCATATGGTCCACTCTTCATATCACATTTTCGAGTTTAGCTCCACTACATGAGAGGTGCGTAGAAGACTGTGACTCGCTTTCGCTACTGCAGTCTATTTAGTGACTCAGGTGACTACCGTCCAATAGGCATAACGGCAGTGTTCGGTTTTTGAAAAGATCGCTATTGAACGTTTTGAGACTTCTAGAGGTCATACAGAGATTGGCTTTCTGGTGTTCTTCGACTACCAAAAAATCCGTCAACAAGTGCTCCGTCATGCCTATCGGCGTGCCGGAGCACTTGTTGCCCACTTGCGAGCTTCGCATGATGTTGCAGTATCACTAAGCTGAGGAAAACGACATCACTCAAGCTGCTCTGCTTATGCAGCTTACCATGCTCCCACCTTCCTTAAGATCAGGGGCCAGATTTATCAAATGCTTACCGGCCGGTAACGGTGAAAAGCACTGCCAAAGCCCAGATATCGAGATTCGTTAGCATCAGGTTTGGCGGTACTTTTCACCGGCTAGCAAGCGACTGATGAATCTGACTCCAGTTGAGTAGTTTTGCGGTATGAAGCCATCCCCTACGCTCAACATCGGCATCATCTCCAGACGGTTGACTGATGGCGATGCTTGTGCTAAGCAGTCTCTTCGTCTCCTAAGTTCTTCGACGACAACCTTTCTGATGTCCCAAAGCACGGTCCCCCACTTCACTCTAACGCCACGTTGACTACAAGCACCTTCACTCGTCGTCCTCAAGCGGTCAACCTCACAAAAAATCGAAATTTTCGATAAGTGCTGAGCGTCTGCTCCATTTTGGTCACACCTTCCGTTCTGTCGAAAATTCCCAGTCACGTAGAAAACGTCCGGATATTTTCCGCTATCTTTGCATCAGTAATTTCCCCTATTTTCCCCAATTTTCGTCAATCGAGACAACAGCGATATCCACGAAAAATTGATAATTTGATCAATATCGTTTGATGGCAATCAATACTTCAAAAACAAACTTCAGGTTCGTGTTCAGCGGCCTCGATTGCCCCAGGGCTAAAGTTCCCAGGTAGGTAGAAGACGTCTGGGTATTTTTCGCTATTTTCTTAATTCCCCTCCCCCCAATTTTTCCCCTATTTTCCCTGCTATTTTATGACTAATTTCTGCGGCGGAGCCGATCGATAGTACGAATCATCGCTTAGCGCGTTATTATAGAGCATGATGATGATAGGGTTCGCATTCATCTCATAGTAACAAGGAGAACGTAGCAGGTGAAGGTTGAGTGTATTCTCTTCGCGTTCAACATCTGCGGTGGTGCACCACAAGCTTCTGGAGTGTTGTTTGCCATGTTTCATCTTAATCTCACGCTGCATAAAAGCTCTCCACAATTTTTTCAATTTTTCAAATGTATTTCTCCTTCTCAATTCATCCTCTTCTTCCAACTAATGGACTATGCACCATTATTATCTAGAACATATTCGCATTTATCAGGGAAGTTGTGGATGATACTTCTCTAGAATTCCTGGGGTTTTGGTGAACAAATTTACCAATGCACCTTTCAAGTTGTTCCCTCTCGGCGAGCACCTTCTCCGGCAAATGGTCGAAGGAAAGTGGTAAACTGTTGGAGCGAGGTCCGGTAAATAAGGTGGGCGAGCCAGAACATGTCTTGCGAAACACTGGAGTTTTTTCCGAGTCTCCTTCACGTGTGGAGGCGCGTTGTGGTGAAGGAAGACCATCTTGTTTTCCAGGAAGAGCTGCTTCGACGCAATTCTATTGACTGCAGTAGACATCGCTAGTGACAGTAGTGCTTGCAGATAGCAGCTCCAAGTGAATGACTCCTTTGCAGTTCCACCAGATGCTGAGCATTTCCTTTTTTTGTGAAGTTCCGGTCTTATAACTCGACGCGACTGAGCCATGACGCCATAGTGTGGTTAACGTAGACTACCTACTTTCCAAGAGACCTACTAGAGACCAAGTTCTCGAGCCAAGAAGAGATTAGAAGGTCTTGCACGCATCCCTACGCACCTGTAGCTGATGGCCGCTAAGTTCATGCGTATCCCTACACTATATTTCTCTCTTTGAAAGGCCACATATGACCAACTGTGGTGCTGTGAGGCACTCGAGCTCCTCTGCCAGCACACGCGTGGGATCCTGTTCAATCAGCTCCAGAAGGCGCTTCTCACCCACGGCAACTGTCGGTTGATCTTCGAGGTTAAATCCCTGTCTTTCAGCTTCCGGCTGTGTCGTGGGAAACGGTGGGAGGATAGATCGCGTCACAACTGTTCCTCGTCGCATCGATGGCGCTGGCGTGCTTCCTGAATTCGTAGAGCGGCGCAGGTGAACTTGCTTGGTGTACGATTTTAGTTTAGGACGATTTTGTCAGCCATATTCCTAATGCAATATCACGGCGGCTGTGGCATATGCATAGGTCAACCTACATGTGCTGTCGATAGAGAAAAACCAAATAGAGCAGCGAGAAACTTTGTGGACACTTAGTAGTTATAAACTCTGAGTTACAACCTCTATGGTTTTAGTTCCATGTAAGAGATAAGCAGAAGGCTTGAAGATTAACGAAATAACAAAAGAGGATCACAGTTGGATTTGATCTCAGCCTACAGTTGACCAGGAAGTCTGCTGGGCTAGCCTCCGGAAATTACCACTTTCTGCTGAGAAATCTTGCTGCCTAGAGGAAGAGAAGACGGCATCCTTGTTAACAAATTGCAGAAGGTTCCACTTGACGTGGACTATGACATTCGCGATTAAGAATTGTTAAACTAAAAACTTGTAACCTCCGGTAGAAATAGGAATAAGAAACAGTTGGCGTGTGGAGCGCAGTTGGAGGAGGTGCTGGGTGTCGCGTACACCCGATCAGTTTATTGGTATGGATTTACTGTCCAAGCCAGAAGCTTCCTTCCATTCCTCCTGGATCGGTGAGTTGCTACCAGATTTGGCTATGAAGGCTAAATCACTGACCTGTTTATTGGGTGGGCACCGCAAGTCACTGATTAGGCTAAATCCGCATTCGAATCGTTTCCACGACATCACGTAGAAGTAGAATGCGTGGCGCATCCCAAAAGAAATTGAGAAATGCCGTCCTTCATAATTATCGTTTAAATAAGAAACTGCAATTTGGTTAAAAAATCCAATTTGGAACTACGTTTTGGTAAAAATAGCTATCTTTAGCCCACATAATTATTTCAAAGTTCTGAAGAGCAAACAAATGGTCTAGTTTAGAGTTCTGGCAGACTAGACACTACTTACTCATTCCAAACAGCGTGGAAAGAGGAAGAAGTTTAGGATTAAAATTACCTGCGCGGAGAAGAGAAGTTTTCTCTTTTTCTATCATTTGTTTCTTTCCTCTTACGATTAGGACGCTCCTCAGTATTCTCGCAAGTAAAGGCCTCCGCACACTTTTGCAGCGCGGCAGCCCTATCTTTAGGCCTCTGTTATACTCCCGCGGGAGCATCCGCGGAACGTCCGCAGACCAATGGTGCACGGCGGAGGCGGGCGTGGCGAGGCGCGGCGATTGGCCAGGTGAGGAGTCTCAGCGCGATTCCCGCCTTTCCGCGGACGCTCCCGCGGGAGTATAACTCAGGCCTTAAGCATAGGGCAGAGACGAAGAGGATGGCACTGGAGTGCCCCTTGGCGGCAGGTGCGGCGCCGCCAAAGCGGCAATATCTGCCGTCAACGCGGCAGCGGCAATAATAGTTCAAGGCATTATTGCTGCTGCAGCCGCTTTGCTGTCGACAATTTCTGTCTGGGCTCCAGCTGATCGTAGCGGGATCTAGATTGGAACTGATAATGATAATGAAACCGCGTTGGCGATGGAGTGGGGCTGCAAAGCTGAGGATGAGTGCCGCCTAGCGGCCTCCGCACACTTTTGCGGCAACACGGCACGTGGCAGGCAGCAAAACCGCCTCGCAGGAGGCAAAACTGCCTGTCCTGTCCTTAGCTGCAGCGGCAATAGTGCCTTGGATCATTATTGCCGCTGCCGCGTTGACGACAGCTGCTACCGCCAGGCGGCATATCAGCGGCAACCTCTTCTTCTCTGCCCTATGCTTAAAGATAGGGCTGCCGCGTTGCCGCCAATGTGTGCGGAGGCCTTAAGCGGCAGTTTTGCCTCCTACGAGGCAGTTTTGCAGCCTGCCGCACGTCGTGTTGTCGCTGTGTGTGGTGTGTCGTGTGCGAAGGCCTTAAGCACTCATACGTACCTTAAAGATGTTCGACGGTCGGTTGACAAGGATCGGAACAGCACCACATAGCAACAAGGAGCGCTAGGGCTCTTCTATGTACATGCACCGGTTGCGAGAACCACAGTCAAATGAATTTCTTCCTGACAGATAGTTGTCTGCGGGATTTCAACGTGCTACTAGCACAAACGAAAGTTTTCTACGAATGCTTATGTTCTCGTTCACAAAATTACTATCCCGCGTCCATGTTTGTTTATTTGTTTGCTTTTGTTTTTGTCGCAACTATCCTTCGCCTTCTAGCAGTTGCTCGATGTTCATTCATGGGAATACCTTGTATATCCCCCTCTCTAAAAGATTCTCTCATTGTGTTGCCTGAATCGTGTCCAATTCTGGATAAATGAATAAATAAACATATTCGTGGAAATTCACAGAAATCGCTACTTAAAACGTTTCGGCCATCGACCATGTGCGCAAGTACAAACGCGGTTTCGCTTTCTTTCGGCCTGTTTCATTTGTAGTGGGACACAGAACCTTTTTCTGTTATTGGGATTGTTTCGAAGCGGTAACGAACAGCGAGAGGTGTAGCACGTGAAAGACCTGACCTCATGTAGGGGCAGAAACCACTGACAACTACGCTCAGAACTGGAACAGTTTCGCACAATGATGGTTGGACGTTGGCATTTTCTTGTAATGGGACAGAAATGAATGTGGATTTTTGATCCGTGAGGATATATGTCTGTGCTGAACACGGCGCCTCTTAAGAAACGCCCTATGGTTTGTGCCCAGCGGCTAGTCAGTAACCTTTTTCTCATCTCTTTCTCATCGAAACAGCAGTATGTGTTGCAGTCATATTTTATCTTAATTGAACTGCTAAAGCAATTCCTCTCTTAACTTTCAGCAATGCTGATTGCTTCTACTTCGCCTTATCCTTGTCTTTATCCTTATCACCGCCCTTATCTTCCTCATCACCCGACTTCTGCGTCTTCTTCGGCTCTTCTTCTCCTGCCTTCTGAGTTTGCATCGCCGATGGCTGCGTAGGGTCATTGTCTTTCTCATCCTTCTTGTCTGTTTTCTGTTCCTTCTTGTCGTCTGGCTTCGTCTGCGTAGAAATTGGCTGCGTTGGATTCTAAACAGACTTATGATTGTCACTAAATGTTTTCATGAATTGCGATGAAACGAAATAAATATGCGTGTTTGATAGCTTCGAAAAAGAGGAAAGAAGGAATAGAATTTGGCGTTGCTTGAGGATTCCCGTCGACCTTGGAAGGCGAAGTGTCTAACGACAACAAGAGTTTACCAGTATGCTAGAAGACCACTGAAGCGATCTTCTTCGAAACAGCTGCGATGTTCGTGGGAAAAGGACCGCATAGTTGCGAAGTTATCAAAACTCGTGAATGCTAACGAACCTGGCAGCCGACGCTGAGACGAAGTTAAAGCTGCGAAGCACCTAGTACATACGAAGGTCCGCCAGGAGAAGCAAGAGGCTCTGGAAAGCGTTGGCGGACCCTCAGCCAAGTCCTGGCTGTCCGACTTCGTTCCTGCCAAACCCGCCTCCTTGTTGCATTCGCTTCGTTGCCAGAAACTTGCATGCAACCAAAGCATGATGAAGACGCGTGATCTGCTCGCACAGTGTTGAAAGAGACACGTTCGTAGAAGTGGTGAAAGCTGCTGGTCTGCAGGATTCGATAACGCATGAGAATCATTGATGCTGATCATTGGCTTGTTCAGGTGGGCTGGTAATGTCGTGTATTTTGCCAATGCCCGCTAGAAGGTGAACCGTAGCGAGGGATGTCAAGCGAACCAAAGCATCAGTGCCACTCCTTTAGAAGAGGTCTGAGTCAGAGCCGTTGTAATGCCTCGAACGAGGTTAGGGGGCCACTTCGGCGCACTGGGCCACTTCGGCGTGCGACACTGAATATCGGCCATTTTCTCTTTAATCAATATGTCAAAGCTACTTCTAAGCTACGAATACATACACTGGAGGCAAGCAGTTATTTTTGAAAAATATAAACCATTTAAAAACAAGAGGTGAAAACTAACGACTTCTCCGGCGTCTTCCTTCTTCTCCTCCTGCAATCAGCTAATTAACGGTGGTTCAGAAGAATTCTTAGCCGCTATCGTAAATGCGTTTTGCACCCTATACGTATAGGTTGGATAGCGACGAGAACGGAAATCCGACAAAGCCTTCCTTGTAAGCAGCGTCGCGAGAGGTTCACGAAAGACGAAAGAGGAATATCTGCTAACCGTCCCAGGTCGCAAGGAAAGTTATGTCGGTTTTTGCGCCTTCGAAATGTATTAACTACATTTATTCCACACTATAATGACTGCATAACCACACAAAGTTTTGCGCTTATTAGAAAACGAAAGACTCGTTCTTTCTTTGCATATATTTGCTAATAATTCTTAGCACATATGATTTACTACGTTTTCTTAAAGCCACATATCCCTAAATCCCTTCGCGCGTTTAACATAGTGATCTAAACCTACTATTTAGCTACTCAAAAATCAAGGGCGGTTTTTGAAAATGGAGTGGCTGATAAAGGATAAGAAGACAAGAAATTATCAGGCAAGAAAGTGCTAGTTAACCTCTACCTATCCAAAAAAGCAGAAAAGGCGACTAGTAACAGCTGACGGACTAGATGGCCTTTTTCGCATTGCTGCTGACCACATAAGGCTATTTGAAGCAGACAGTGCGACAATTAGGTGCCACGCACGCGAGATCAGCACACAGGAACGCTGAAGATCCATTCCTCAGGACGAACCTTGCGGAAACCACCATTTTTGGAACTGTAATGTTTGGCGAGAGAATGGCATCATAGACCTCGTGCATACGTTCTGATGGTTGGGTCTCCCTTACTGGTCCCCTTTATGATCCCCCTACCTATCCTCCTTTATTGTCCCTCTCACTGCTCCCCCTCACTGGTTTCTCTTCACTGGCTACCTTCACTGATTTTCCTTACTGGTCTGCCCTTCATTGTTCCCCCTTATTGGACCCACCTACCCCCCCCCCCCCCCTCTCCCCCACCTGCTGGCTAGTTTTCCCTTTACTGGCCTCCAATTCCCTGGTTCCCCTCGACTGGTACCCCATTACAGGTCCGATGCACGACTTGGGTGAAACGTCTTTGAATTTCTATGCTCGTTTTTCAGCACGACAGTGACACGTTTGCTGAATCCGGATACCTGCGACACGACGTGAGCCACACGTCTTCTGAAACTGCATCTCTCTTGCAGGACGTGGGTGACACGCCTTCCGAATCCCTGGACTCGTTGCACGAAGGTGAACACTCTCGAGCTTCGACGCTCGTGGTGCGACGTCTATAGCCTTAAGCAGAGTTCGGCGGCATCGCGCCGCGAGCTCGTCCATTCACCCCATGACAGTGATGGAATCCACCTCTGTTGTGGCAAATGCGCCGCGGACGAGTTGTCTCGGTGCCGCATGCCGCGACGTGCCGCGAGGGTAGCAGTACTCGGCGGCATCCAGCGCAGTAGTACCACAGTTCCGCTGAGGGGCGTCCCGGCTGTGGAGTGCAGCTACTTCTACACGTTTTTTGGATTCGTTGAAGTTTTTAGGGCGCTCCGTGTTGTTTACATGGTTTTAGCATCTCCTCTGTAGATAACGCGGTTTTCCTTTGTAGGTCCCGTGCTTTTAATTAAGATCTGTTTTTCGATCGCTTTTGTGTTTTTTTTTGGGGGGGGGAGGCACAAGTGGGCTCGGTGGAGGGGTCGGGGGACACCTTGTAGGACAGCCCCAGACGGATTGATAAGTGTCCATATCGATAGAGCAGTGCGAATAGCCGATGTGGGTGCTTATCACTACGTTGCTTGGCGTCGATGGGGCTCTGGACGTCCCCCAGTAGAGTTCGCCTGTTTATTCATACAAACCGCCTCTCCCATTGTTTGACTTATGGTTAGAAGCATGTCCTTGCTTCTGCCGTCGTTCAGTAGGGACCACGAGGCAGTACATGCACCAAAATACATTGGGACTCACCTTTTTGTCGCCCCCTGATGGTTCCTGTTTCGGAGGCTTGGCTTCTTCAGGTTTCGCTCCAGGCTTTTCCGGTGGTTTTCCGCCCTTCACAATCAAAATTCACTGGTGTTTTTATTGCTTAAGGTAAAGGTAACAGGTAGGTAACAGTACTTTTTTAGCTCCTCCTTTAGCAGCTTTCTTTGAACACAGCGTCAACGCAATATTAAGAATAAGACCGAACAACCACAACATTTGAACAACTGGATTTAGAAAGCTCATCTGAAACTCATTCACTGATTACTAGGATGACCAATAACTGTGGTTTGACCTACATTGACTTGACTGCTTTACAAAATGATGTGATGAACAGTGCAGAGCAGAATTGAAGTGAAGTTAAGGTTCGGCAGCCACAAAGGTGAAAGAAATGAACTCCACCCGAAGTTGGAAGAGATAACAATAAACGCATGACAGAGGGCACCTTCCCATACTTCCACTACTACAACCCGGTCGAACAACATCGTTCACCGTACAAACCATGTTATCTTGCTAAACCGGGTAAGCCACATATGGCTGTTGTTTTGAGTCACTTCCGGTCCTTCAAAGTCGTATCATACTAGGGGAGGGTATCAACTCCCATGGAACTTCAAGTTGAGACCAGGATCATTAGAAAGTGCTCGGATGCTGATTACGAATATGGGCATCAAAATTGACAAATGAAATTCCTGAGCGAGTTATGGCCTGCCAAAATCGGGTGGCCTCATTACAGGCTGGCTGTGCAACACACCTTGCGCGAGAGTGGTGAGTCATGGGGCTCCGTAAGGAGAGCACTCCAGCTGCGGCGGTGGGGTAGTGCGCCTGATTTTGGCAGGCGCTCAAGTGTTTCAGTTTGCAATTTTGACACCCATATTCGTAATCACCATTCCTAGCTCTTTCTAATGATCCTGGTTTCAACATGAAGTTCCATGAGAAGTCGAAACCCTTCCCTAGTTAGGCGCAATACGGGATGGAAGGGGGTTAGGGTGGTGTGGATTTTTAGCGAACCTCAAACTCCTCGCATGTGAAGCGGCAGAACTACGGCTGAGCTACCCCCCGCGACAGCCGTAGTTCCGCCTACGGCTCACGAAGCGAAGAGAGCTTTAGAACTACGCTCTGTTCGCTTCGTGAAGAGGATCGCCGTAGTTCCGCCTCTGCACAACGCTCTCGTCGCCTCGTCAAGAGCCGCTGACAAACGTCCTCTCGCATTATGCCGAGGACATGATTTCGCACGGTGAGCGAGGGAGGCCTGCAAAAGGATTTGGAGGTATGGGGAATTGAACCCCAGACTTCTCGCATGCGAAGCGAGCGCTCTAACCCTGAGCTATACCCCCGCGACAGCCGTAGTTCCGCCTCGGCACAACGCTCTCGTCGCCTCGTCAAGAGCCGCTGCCAAACGTCCTCTCGCATTATGCCGAGGAAATGATTTCGCACGGTGAGCGAGGGAGGCCTGCAGAACGATATGGAGGTATGGGGAATTGAACCCCAGACTTCTCGCATGCGAAGCGAGCGCTCTAACCCTGAGCTATACCCCCGCGACAGTCGTAGTTCCGCCTCGGCACAACGCTCTCGTCGCCTCGTCAAGAGCCGCTGACAAACGTCCTCTCGCATCATGCCGAGGACATGATCTCGCACGGTAAGCGAAGGAGACCTGCAAAACCATTTGGAGGTATGGGGAATTGAACCCCAGACTTCTCGCATGCGAAGCGAGCGCTCTACCCCTGAGCTATACCCCCGCGACAGTCGTAGTTCCGCCTCGGCACAACGCTCCCGTCGCCTCGTCAAGAGCCGCTGACAAACGTCCTCTCGCATCATGCCGAGGACATGTTTTCGCACGGTGAGCGAGGGAGGCCTGCAAAACGATTTGGAGGTATGGGGAATTGAACCCCAGACTTCTCGCATGCGAAGCGAGCGCTCTACCCCTGAGCTATACCCCCGCGACAGCCGTAGTTTCGCCTCTGCACAACGCTCTCGTCGCCTCTTCAAGAGCCGCTGACAAACGTCCTCTCGCATCATGCCGAGCACATGATTTCGCACGGTGAGCGAGGGAGGCCTGCAAAAGGATTTGGAGGTATGGGGAATTGAACCCCAGACTTCTCGCATGCGAAGCGAGCGCTCTACCCCTGAGCTATACCCCCGCGACAGCCGTAGTTTCACCTCTGCACAACGCTCTCGTCGCCTCGTCAAGAGCCGCTGACAAACGTCCTCTCGCATCATGCCGAGGACATGTTTTCGCACGGTGAGCGAGGGAGGCCTGCAAAAGGATTTGGAGGTATGGGGAATTGAACCCCAGACTTCTCGCATGCGAAGCGAGCGCTCTACCCCTGAGCTATACCCCCGCGACAGCCGTAGTTTCGCCTCTGCACAACGCTCTCGTCGCCTCGTCAAGAGCCGCTGACAAACGTCCTCTCGCATCATGCCGAGGACATGTTTTCGCACGGTGAGCGAGGGAGGCCTGCAAAACGATTTGGAGGTATGGGGAATTGAACCCCAGACTTCTCGCATGCGAAGCGAGCGCTCTACCCCTGAGCTATACCCCCGCGACAGTCGTAGTTCCGGCTCGGCACAACGCTCTCGTCGCCTCGTCAAGAGCCGCTGACAAACGTCCTCTCGTATCATGCCGAGGACATGTTTTCGCACGGTGAGCGAGGGAGGCCTGCAAAACGATTTGGAGGTATGGGGAATTGAACCCCAGACTTCTCGCATGCGAAGCGTGCGCTCTAACCCTGAGCTATACCCCCGCGACAGCCGTAGTTCCGCCTCTGCACAACGCTCTCGTCGCCTCGTCAAGAGCCGCTGCCAAACGTCCTCTCGCATTATGCCGAGGAAATGATTTCGCACGGTGAGCGAGGGAGGCCTGCAGAACGATATGGAGGTATGGGGAATTGAACCCCAGACTTCTCGCATGCGAAGCGAGCGCTCTACCCCTGAGCTATACCCCCGCGACAGTCGTAGTTCCGGCTCGGCACAACGCTCTCGTCGCCTCGTCAAGAGCCGCTGACAAACGTCCTCTCGTATCATGCCGAGGACATGTTTTCGCACGGTGAGCGAGGGAGGCCTGCAAAACGATTTGGAGGTATGGGGAATTGAACCCCAGACTTCTCGCATGCGAAGCGTGCGCTCTACCCCTGAGCTATACCCCCGCGACAGCCGTAGTTTCGCCTCTGCACAACGCTCTCGTCGCCTCGTCAAGAGCCGCTGACAAACGTCCTCTCGCATCATGCCGAGGACATGATTTCGCACGGTAAGCGAAGGAGGCCTGCAAAACGATTTGGAGGTATGGGGAATTGAACCCCAGACTTCTCGCATGCGAAGCGAGCGCTCTACCCCTGAGCTATACCCCCGCGACAGTCGTAGTTCCGGCTCGGCACAACGCTCTCGTCGCCTCGTCAAGAGCCGCTGACAAACGTCCTCTCGCATCATGCCGAGGACATGTTTTCGAACGGTGAGCGAGGGAGGCCTGCAAAACGATTTGGAAGTATGGGGAATTGAACCCCAGACTTCTCGCATGCGAAGCGAGCGCTCTACCCCTGAGCTATACCCCCGCGACAGCCGTAGTTTCGCCTCTGCACAACGCTCTCGTCGCCTCGTCAAGAGCCGCTGACAAACGTCCTCTCGCATCATGCCGAGGACATGTTTTCGCACGGTGAGCGAGGGAGGCCTGCAAAAGGATTTGGAGGTATGGGGAATTGAACCCCAGACTTCTCGCATGCGAAGCGAGCGCTCTACCCCTGAGCTATACCCCCGCGACAGCCGTAGTTTCGCCTCTGCACAACGCTCTCGTCGCCTCGTCAAGAGCCGCTGACAAACGTCCTCTCGCATCATGCCGAGGACATGTCTTCGCACGGTGAGCGAGGGAGGCCTGCAAAACGATTTGGAGGTATGGGGAATTGAACCCCAGACTTCTCGCATGCGAAGCGAGCGCTCTACCCCTGAGCTATACCCCCGCGACAGTCGTAGTTCCGGCTCGGCACAACGCTCTCGTCGCCTCGTCAAGAGCCGCTGACAAACGTCCTCTCGTATCATGCCGAGGACATGTTTTCGCACGGTGAGCGAGGGAGGCCTGCAAAACGATTTGGAGGTATGGGGAATTGAACCCCAGACTTCTCGCATGCGAAGCGTGCGCTCTACCCCTGAGCTATACCCCCGCGACAGCCGTAGTTTCGCCTCTGCACAACGCTCTCGTCGCCTCGTCAAGAGCCGCTGACAAACGTCCTCTCGCATCATGCCGAGGACATGATTTCGCACGGTAAGCGAAGGAGGCCTGCAAAACGATTTGGAGGTATGGGGAATTGAACCCCAGACTTCTCGCATGCGAAGCGAGCGCTCTACCCCTGAGCTATACCCCCGCGACAGTCGTAGTTCCGGCTCGGCACAACGCTCTCGTCGCCTCGTCAAGAGCCGCTGACAAACGTCCTCTCGCATCATGCCGAGGACATGTTTTCGCACGGTAAGCGAGGGAGGCCTGCAAAACGATTTGGAAGTATGGGGAATTGAACCCCAGACTTCTCGCATGCGAAGCGAGCGCTCTACCCCTGAGCTATACCCCCGCGACAGTCGTAGTTTCGCCTCTGCACAACGCTCTCGTCGCCTCGTCAAGAGCCGCTGACAAACGTCCTCTCGCATTATGCCGAGGACATGATTTCGCACGGTAAGCGAGGGAGGCCTGCAAAACGATTTGGAAGTATGGGGAATTGAACCCCAGACTTCTCGCATGCGAAGCGAGCGCTCTACCCCTGAGCTATACCCCCGCGACAGTCGTAGTTTCGCCTCTGCATAACGCTCTCGTCGCCTCGTCAAGAGCCGCTGACAAACGTCCTCTCGCATCATGCCGAGGACATGTTTTCGCACGGTAAGCGAGGGAGGCCTGCAAAACGATTTGGAAGTATGGGGAATTGAACCCCAGACTTCTCGCATGCGAAGCGAGCGCTCTACCCCTGAGCTATACCCCCGCGACAGTCGCAGTTCCGGCTCGGCACAACGCTCTCGTCGCCTCGTCAAGAGCCGCTGACAAACGTCCTCTCGCATTATGCCGAGGACATGATTTCGCACGGTAAGCGAGGGAGGCCTGCAAAACGATTTGGAAGTATGGGGAATTGAACCCCAGACTTCTCGCATGCGAAGCGAGCGCTCTACCCCTGAGCTATACCCCCGCGACAGTCGTAGTTCCGGCTCGGCACAACGCTCTCGTCGCCTCGTCAAGAGCCGCTGACAAACGTCCTCTCGCATCATGCCGAGGACATGTTTTCGCACGGTGAGCGAGGGAGGCCTGCAAAACGATTTGGAAGTATGGGGAATTGAACCCCAGACTTCTCGCATGCGAAGCGAGCGCTCTACCCCTGAGCTATACCCCCGCGACAGCCGTAGTTTCGCCTCTGCACAACGCTCTCGTCGCCTCGTCAAGAGCCGCTGACAAACGTCCTCTCGCATCATGCCGAGGACATGTTTTCGCACGGTGAGCGAGGGAGGCCTGCAAAAGGATTTGGAGGTATGGGGAATTGAACCCCAGACTTCTCGCATGCGAAGCGAGCGCTCTACCCCTGAGCTATACCCCGCGACAGCCGTAGTTTCGCCTCTGCACAACGCTCTCGTCGCCTCGTCAAGAGCCGCTGACAAACGTCCTCTCGCATCATGCCGAGGACATGTTTTCGCACGGTGAGCGAGGGAGGCCTGCAAAACGATTTGGAGGTATGGGGAATTGAACCCCAGACTTCTCGCATGCGAAGCGAGCGCTCTACCCCTGAGCTATACCCCCGCGACAGTCGTAGTTCCGGCTCGGCACAACGCTCTCGTCGCCTCGTCAAGAGCCGCTGACAAACGTCCTCTCGTATCATGCCGAGGACATGTTTTCGCACGGTGAGCGAGGGAGGCCTGCAAAACGATTTGGAGGTATGGGGAATTGAACCCCAGACTTCTCGCACGCGAAGCGTGCGCTCTACCCCTGAGCTATACCCCCGCGACAGCCGTAGTTTCGCCTCTGCACAACGCTCTCGTCGCCTCGTCAAGAGCCGCTGACAAACGTCCTCTCGCATCATGCCGAGGACATGATTTCGCACGGTAAGCGAAGGAGGCCTGCAAAACGATTTGGAGGTATGGGGAATTGAACCCCAGACTTCTCGCATGCGAAGCGAGCGCTCTACCCCTGAGCTATACCCCCGCGACAGTCGTAGTTCCGGCTCGGCACAACGCTCTCGTCGCCTCGTCAAGAGCCGCTGACAAACGTCCTCTCGCATCATGCCGAGGACATGTTTTCGCACGGTGAGCGAGGGAGGCCTGCAAAACGATTTGGAAGTATGGGGAATTGAACCCCAGACTTCTCGCATGCGAAGCGAGCGCTCTACCCCTGAGCTATACCCCCGCGACAGTCGCAGTTCCGGCTCGGCACAACGCTCTCGTCGCCTCGTCAAGAGCCGCTGACAAACGTCCTCTCGCATTATGCCGAGGACATGATTTCGCACGGTAAGCGAGGGAGGCCTGCAAAACGATTTGGAAGTATGGGGAATTGAACCCCAGACTTCTCGCATGCGAAGCGAGCGCTCTACCCCTGAGCTATACCCCCGCGACAGTCGTAGTTCCGGCTCGGCACAACGCTCTCGTCGCCTCGTCAAGAGCCGCTGACAAACGTCCTCTCGCATCATGCCGAGGACATGTTTTCGCACGGTGAGCGAGGGAGGCCTGCAAAACGATTTGGAAGTATGGGGAATTGAACCCCAGACTTCTCGCATGCGAAGCGAGCGCTCTACCCCTGAGCTATACCCCCGCGACAGCCGTAGTTTCGCCTCTGCACAACGCTCTCGTCGCCTCGTCAAGAGCCGCTGACAAACGTCCTCTCGCATCATGCCGAGGACATGTTTTCGCACGGTGAGCGAGGGAGGCCTGCAAAAGGATTTGGAGGTATGGGGAATTGAACCCCAGACTTCTCGCATGCGAAGCGAGCGCTCTACCCCTGAGCTATACCCCCGCGACAGCCGTAGTTTCGCCTCTGCACAACGCTCTCGTCGCCTCGTCAAGAGCCGCTGACAAACGTCCTCTCGCATCATGCCGAGGACATGTTTTCGCACGGTGAGCGAGGGAGGCCTGCAAAACGATTTGGAGGTATGGGGAATTGAACCCCAGACTTCTCGCATGCGAAGCGAGCGCTCTACCCCTGAGCTATACCCCCGCGACAGTCGTAGTTCCGGCTCGGCACAACGCTCTCGTCGCCTCGTCAAGAGCCGCTGACAAACGTCCTCTCGTATCATGCCGAGGACATGTTTTCGCACGGTGAGCGAGGGAGGCCTGCAAAACGATTTGGAGGTATGGGGAATTGAACCCCAGACTTCTCGCATGCGAAGCGTGCGCTCTACCCCTGAGCTATACCCCCGCGACAGCCGTAGTTTCGCCTCTGCACAACGCTCTCGTCGCCTCGTCAAGAGCCGCTGACAAACGTCCTCTCGCATCATGCCGAGGACATGATTTCGCACGGTAAGCGAAGGAGGCCTGCAAAACGATTTGGAGGTATGGGGAATTGAACCCCAGACTTCTCGCATGCGAAGCGAGCGCTCTACCCCTGAGCTATACCCCCGCGACAGTCGTAGTTCCGGCTCGGCACAACGCTCTCGTCGCCTCGCCAAGAGCCGCTGACAAACGTCCTCTCGCATCATGCCGAGGACATGTTTTCGCACGGTGAGCGAGGGAGGCCTGCAAAACGATTTGGAAGTATGGGGAATTGAACCCCAGACTTCTCGCATGCGAAGCGAGCGCTCTACCCCTGAGCTATACCCCCGCGACAGTCGTAGTTCCGGCTCGGCACAACGCTCTCGTCGCCTCGTCAAGAGCCGCTGACAAACGTCCTCTCGCATCATGCCGAGGACATGTTTTCGCACGGTGAGCGAGGGAGGCCTGCAAAACGATTTGGAGGTATGGGGAATTGAACCCCAGACTTCTCCCATGCGAAGCGTGCGCTCTACCCCTGAGCTATACCCCCGCGACAGCCGTAGTTTCGCCTCTGCACAACGCTCTCGTCGCCTCGTCAAGAGCCGCTGACAAACGTCCTCTCGCATCATGCCGAGGACATGTTTTCGCACGGTGAGCGAGGGAGGCCTGCAAAACGATTTGGAGGTATGGGGAATTGAACCCCAGACTTCTCGCATGCGAAGCGAGCGCTCTACCCCTGAGCTATACCCCCGCGACAGTCGTAGTTCCGCCTCGGCACAACGCTCTCGTCGCCTCGTCAAACGCCGCTGACAAACGTCCTCTCGCATCATGCCGGGGACATGTTTTCGCACGGTGAGCGAGGGAGGCCTGCAAAACGATTTGGAGGTATGGGGAATTGAACCCCAGACTTCTCGCATGCGAAGCGAGCGCTCTACCCCTGAGCTATACCCCCGCGACAGCCGTAGTTTCGCCTCTGCACAACGCTCTCGTCGCCTCGTCAAGAGCCGCTGACAAACGTCCTCTCGCATCATGCCGAGGACATGTTTTCGCACGGTGAGCGAGGGAGGCCTGCAAAAGGATTTGGAGGTATGGGGAATTGAACCCCAGACTTCTCGCATGCGAAGCGAGCGCTCTACCCCTGAGCTATACCCCCGCGACAGCCGTAGTTTCGCCTCTGCACAACGCTCTCGTCGCCTCGTCAAGAGCCGCTGACAAACGTCCTCTCGCATCATGCCGAGGACATGTTTTCGCACGGTGAGCGAGGGAGGCCTGCAAAACGATTTGGAGGTATGGGGAATTGAACCCCAGACTTCTCGCATGCGAAGCGAGCGCTCTACCCCTGAGCTATACCCCCGCGACAGTCGTAGTTCCGGCTCGGCACAACGCTCTCGTCGCCTCGTCAAGAGCCGCTGACAAACGTCCTCTCGTATCATGCCGAGGACATGTTTTCGCACGGTGAGCGAGGGAGGCCTGCAAAACGATTTGGAGGTATGGGGAATTGAACCCCAGACTTCTCGCATGCGAAGCGTGCGCTCTACCCCTGAGCTATACCCCCGCGACAGCCGTAGTTTCGCCTCTGCACAACGCTCTCGTCGCCTCGTCAAGAGCCGCTGACAAACGTCCTCTCGCATCATGCCGAGGACATGATTTCGCACGGTAAGCGAAGGAGGCCTGCAAAACGATTTGGAGGTATGGGGAATTGAACCCCAGACTTCTCGCATGCGAAGCGAGCGCTCTACCCCTGAGCTATACCCCCGCGACAGTCGTAGTTCCGGCTCGGCACAACGCTCTCGTCGCCTCGTCAAGAGCCGCTGACAAACGTCCTCTCGCATCATGCCGAGGACATGTTTTCGCACGGTGAGCGAGGGAGGCCTGCAAAACGATTTGGAAGTATGGGGAATTGAACCCCAGACTTCTCGCATGCGAAGCGAGCGCTCTACCCCTGAGCTATACCCCCGCGACAGTCGCAGTTCCGGCTCGGCACAACGCTCTCGTCGCCTCGTCAAGAGCCGCTGACAAACGTCCTCTCGCATTATGCCGAGGACATGTTTTCGCACGGTGAGCGAGGGAGGCCTGCAAAACGATTTGGAAGTATGGGGAATTGAACCCCAGACTTCTCGCATGCGAAGCGAGCGCTCTACCCCTGAGCTATACCCCCGCGACAGTCGTAGTTTCGCCTCTGCACAACGCTCTCGTCGCCTCGTCAAGAGCCGCTGACAAACGTCCTCTCGCATTATGCCGAGGACATGATTTCGCACGGTAAGCGAGGGAGGCCTGCAAAACGATTTGGAAGTATGGGGAATTGAACCCCAGACTTCTCGCATGCGAAGCGAGCGCTCTACCCCTGAGCTATACCCCCGCGACAGTCGTAGTTTCGCCTCTGCACAACGCTCTCGTCGCCTCGTCAAGAGCCGCTGACAAACGTCCTCTCGCATCATGCCGAGGACATGTTTTCGCACGGTAAGCGAGGGAGGCCTGCAAAACGATTTGGAAGTATGGGGAATTGAACCCCAGACTTCTCGCATGCGAAGCGAGCGCTCTACCCCTGAGCTATACCCCCGCGACAGTCGCAGTTCCGGCTCGGCACAACGCTCTCGTCGCCTCGTCAAGAGCCGCTGACAAACGTCCTCTCGCATTATGCCGAGGACATGATTTCGCACGGTAAGCGAGGGAGGCCTGCAAAACGATTTGGAAGTATGGGGAATTGAACCCCAGACTTCTCGCATGCGAAGCGAGCGCTCTACCCCTGAGCTATACCCCCGCGACAGTCGTAGTTCCGGCTCGGCACAACGCTCTCGTCGCCTCGTCAAGAGCCGCTGACAAACGTCCTCTCGCATCATGCCGAGGACATGTTTTCGCACGGTGAGCGAGGGAGGCCTGCAAAACGATTTGGAAGTATGGGGAATTGAACCCCAGACTTCTCGCATGCGAAGCGAGCGCTCTACCCCTGAGCTATACCCCCGCGACAGCCGTAGTTTCGCCTCTGCACAACGCTCTCGTCGCCTCGTCAAGAGCCGCTGACAAACGTCCTCTCGCATCATGCCGAGGACATGTTTTCGCACGGTGAGCGAGGGAGGCCTGCAAAAGGATTTGGAGGTATGGGGAATTGAACCCCAGACTTCTCGCATGCGAAGCGAGCGCTCTACCCCTGAGCTATACCCCGCGACAGCCGTAGTTTCGCCTCTGCACAACGCTCTCGTCGCCTCGTCAAGAGCCGCTGACAAACGTCCTCTCGCATCATGCCGAGGACATGTTTTCGCACGGTGAGCGAGGGAGGCCTGCAAAACGATTTGGAGGTATGGGGAATTGAACCCCAGACTTCTCGCATGCGAAGCGAGCGCTCTACCCCTGAGCTATACCCCCGCGACAGTCGTAGTTCCGGCTCGGCACAACGCTCTCGTCGCCTCGTCAAGAGCCGCTGACAAACGTCCTCTCGTATCATGCCGAGGACATGTTTTCGCACGGTGAGCGAGGGAGGCCTGCAAAACGATTTGGAGGTATGGGGAATTGAACCCCAGACTTCTCGCACGCGAAGCGTGCGCTCTACCCCTGAGCTATACCCCCGCGACAGCCGTAGTTTCGCCTCTGCACAACGCTCTCGTCGCCTCGTCAAGAGCCGCTGACAAACGTCCTCTCGCATCATGCCGAGGACATGATTTCGCACGGTAAGCGAAGGAGGCCTGCAAAACGATTTGGAGGTATGGGGAATTGAACCCCAGACTTCTCGCATGCGAAGCGAGCGCTCTACCCCTGAGCTATACCCCCGCGACAGTCGTAGTTCCGGCTCGGCACAACGCTCTCGTCGCCTCGTCAAGAGCCGCTGACAAACGTCCTCTCGCATCATGCCGAGGACATGTTTTCGCACGGTGAGCGAGGGAGGCCTGCAAAACGATTTGGAAGTATGGGGAATTGAACCCCAGACTTCTCGCATGCGAAGCGAGCGCTCTACCCCTGAGCTATACCCCCGCGACAGTCGCAGTTCCGGCTCGGCACAACGCTCTCGTCGCCTCGTCAAGAGCCGCTGACAAACGTCCTCTCGCATTATGCCGAGGACATGATTTCGCACGGTAAGCGAGGGAGGCCTGCAAAACGATTTGGAAGTATGGGGAATTGAACCCCAGACTTCTCGCATGCGAAGCGAGCGCTCTACCCCTGAGCTATACCCCCGCGACAGTCGTAGTTCCGGCTCGGCACAACGCTCTCGTCGCCTCGTCAAGAGCCGCTGACAAACGTCCTCTCGCATCATGCCGAGGACATGATTTCGCACGGTAAGCGAGGGAGGCCTGCAAAACGATTTGGAAGTATGGGGAATTGAACCCCAGACTTCTCGCATGCGAAGCGAGCGCTCTACCCCTGAGCTATACCCCCGCGACAGTCGTAGTTCGGGCTCGGCACAACGCTCTCGTCGCCTCGTCAAGAGCCGCTGACAAACGTCCTCTCGCATTATGCCGAGGACATGTTTTCGCACGGTGAGCGAGGGAGGCCTGCAAAACGATCTGGAGGTATGGGGAATTGAACCCCAGACTTCTCGCATGCGAAGCGAGCGCTCTACCCCTGAGCTATACCCCCGCGACAGCCGTAGTTTCGCCTCTGCACAACGCTCTCGTCGCCTCGTCAAGAGCCGCTGACAAACGTCCTCTCGCATCATGCCGAGCACATGATTTCGCACGGTGAGCGAGGGAGGCCTGCAAAACGATTTGGAGGTATGGGGAATTGAACCCCAGACTTCTCGCATGCGAAGCGAGCGCTCTACCCCTGAGCTATACCCCCGCGACAGCCGTAGTTTCGCCTCTGCACAACGCTCTCGTCGCCTCGTCAAGAGCCGCTGACAAACGTCCTCTCGCATCATGCCGAGGACATGTTTTCGCACGGTGAGCGAGGGAGGCCTGCAAAAGGATTTGGAGGTATGGGGAATTGAACCCCAGACTTCTCGCATGCCAAGCGAGCGCTCTACCCCTGAGCTATACCCCCGCGACAGCCGTAGTTTCGCCTCTGCACAACGCTCTCGTCGCCTCGTCAAGAGCCGCTGACAAACGTCCTCTCGCATCATGCCGAGGACATGTTTTCGCACGGTGAGCGAGGGAGGCCTGCAAAACGATTTGGAGGTATGGGGAATTGAACCCCAGACTTCTCGCATGCGAAGCGAGCGCTCTACCCCTGAGCTATACCCCCGCGACAGTCGTAGTTCCGGCTCGGCACAACGCTCTCGTCGCCTCGTCAAGAGCCGCTGACAAACGTCCTCTCGTATCATGCCGAGGACATGTTTTCGCACGGTGAGCGAGGGAGGCCTGCAAAACGATTTGGAGGTATGGGGAATTGAACCCCAGACTTCTCGCATGCGAAGCGTGCGCTCTACCCCTGAGCTATACCCCCGCGACAGCCGTAGTTTCGCCTCTGCACAACGCTCTCGTCGCCTCGTCAAGAGCCGCTGACAAACGTCCTCTCGCATCATGCCGAGGACATGATTTCGCACGGTAAGCGAAGGAGGCCTGCAAAACGATTTGGAGGTATGGGGAATTGAACCCCAGACTTCTCGCATGCGAAGCGAGCGCTCTACCCCTGAGCTATACCCCCGCGACAGTCGTAGTTCCGGCTCGGCACAACGCTCTCGTCGCCTCGTCAAGAGCCGCTGACAAACGTCCTCTCGCATCATGCCGAGGACATGTTTTCGCACGGTGAGCGAGGGAGGCCTGCAAAACGATTTGGAAGTATGGGGAATTGAACCCCAGACTTCTCGCATGCGAAGCGAGCGCTCTACCCCTGAGCTATACCCCCGCGACAGCCGTAGTTTCGCCTCTGCACAACGCTCTCGTCGCCTCGTCAAGAGCCGCTGACAAACGTCCTCTCGCATCATGCCGAGGACATGTTTTCGCACGGTGAGCGAGGGAGGCCTGAAAAGGATTTGGAGGTATGGGGAATTGAACCCCAGACTTCTCGCATGCGAAGCGAGCGCTCTACCCCTGAGCTATACCCCCGCGACAGCCGTAGTTTCGCCTCTGCACAACGCTCTCGTCGCCTCGTCAAGAGCCGCTGACAAACGTCCTCTCGCATCATGCCGAGGACATGTTTTCGCACGGTGAGCGAGGGAGGCCTGCAAAACGATTTGGAGGTATGGGGAATTGAACCCCAGACTTCTCGCATGCGAAGCGAGCGCTCTACCCCTGAGCTATACCCCCGCGACAGTCGTAGTTCCGGCTCGGCACAACGCTCTCGTCGCCTCGTCAAGAGCCGCTGACAAACGTCCTCTCGTATCATGCCGAGGACATGTTTTCGCACGGTGAGCGAGGGAGGCCTGCAAAACGATTTGGAGGTATGGGGAATTGAACCCCAGACTTCTCGCATGCGAAGCGTGCGCTCTACCCCTGAGCTATACCCCCGCGACAGCCGTAGTTTCGCCTCTGCACAACGCTCTCGTCGCCTCGTCAAGAGCCGCTGACAAACGTCCTCTCGCATCATGCCGAGGACATGATTTCGCACGGTAAGCGAAGGAGGCCTGCAAAACGATTTGGAGGTATGGGGAATTGAACCCCAGACTTCTCGCATGCGAAGCGAGCGCTCTACCCCTGAGCTATACCCCCGCGACAGTCGTAGTTCCGGCTCGGCACAACGCTCTCGTCGCCTCGTCAAGAGCCGCTGACAAACGTCCTCTCGCATCATGCCGAGGACATGTTTTCGCACGGTGAGCGAGGGAGGCCTGCAAAACGATTTGGAAGTATGGGGAATTGAACCCCAGACTTCTCGCATGCGAAGCGAGCGCTCTACCCCTGAGCTATACCCCCGCGACAGTCGTAGTTCCGGCTCGGCACAACGCTCTCGTCGCCTCGTCAAGAGCCGCTGACAAACGTCCTCTCGCATCATGCCGAGGACATGTTTTCGCACGGTGAGCGAGGGAGGCCTGCAAAACGATTTGGAGGTATGGGGAATTGAACCCCAGACTTCTCCCATGCGAAGCGTGCGCTCTACCCCTGAGCTATACCCCCGCGACAGCCGTAGTTTCGCCTCTGCACAACGCTCTCGTCGCCTCGTCAAGAGCCGCTGACAAACGTCCTCTCGCATCATGCCGAGGACATGTTTTCGCACGGTGAGCGAGGGAGGCCTGCAAAACGATTTGGAGGTATGGGGAATTGAACCCCAGACTTCTCGCATGCGAAGCGAGCGCTCTACCCCTGAGCTATACCCCCGCGACAGTCGTAGTTCCGCCTCGGCACAACGCTCTCGTCGCCTCGTCAAACGCCGCTGACAAACGTCCTCTCGCATCATGCCGGGGACATGTTTTCGCACGGTGAGCGAGGGAGGCCTGCAAAACGATTTGGAGGTATGGGGAATTGAACCCCAGACTTCTCGCATGCGAAGCGAGCGCTCTACCCCTGAGCTATACCCCCGCGACAGCCGTAGTTTCGCCTCTGCACAACGCTCTCGTCGCCTCGTCAAGAGCCGCTGACAAACGTCCTCTCGCATCATGCCGAGGACATGTTTTCGCACGGTGAGCGAGGGAGGCCTGCAAAAGGATTTGGAGGTATGGGGAATTGAACCCCAGACTTCTCGCATGCGAAGCGAGCGCTCTACCCCTGAGCTATACCCCCGCGACAGCCGTAGTTTCGCCTCTGCACAACGCTCTCGTCGCCTCGTCAAGAGCCGCTGACAAACGTCCTCTCGCATCATGCCGAGGACATGTTTTCGCACGGTGAGCGAGGGAGGCCTGCAAAACGATTTGGAGGTATGGGGAATTGAACCCCAGACTTCTCGCATGCGAAGCGAGCGCTCTACCCCTGAGCTATACCCCCGCGACAGTCGTAGTTCCGGCTCGGCACAACGCTCTCGTCGCCTCGTCAAGAGCCGCTGACAAACGTCCTCTCGTATCATGCCGAGGACATGTTTTCGCACGGTGAGCGAGGGAGGCCTGCAAAACGATTTGGAGGTATGGGGAATTGAACCCCAGACTTCTCGCATGCGAAGCGTGCGCTCTACCCCTGAGCTATACCCCCGCGACAGCCGTAGTTTCGCCTCTGCACAACGCTCTCGTCGCCTCGTCAAGAGCCGCTGACAAACGTCCTCTCGCATTATGCCGAGGACATGTTTTCGCACGGTGAGCGAGGGAGGCCTGCAAAACGATCTGGAGGTATGGGGAATTGAACCCCAGACTTCTCGCATGCGAAGCGAGCGCTCTACCCCTGAGCTATACCCCCGCGACAGTCGTAGTTCCGGCTCGGCACAACGCTCTCGTCGCCTCGTCAAGAGCCTCTGACAAACGTCCTCTCGCATCATGCCGAGGACATGATTTCGCACGGTAAGCGAGGGAGGCCTGCAAAACGATTTGGAAGTATGGGGAATTGAACCCCAGACTTCTCGCATGCGAAGCGAGCGCTCTACCCCTGAGCTATACCCCCGCGACAGTCGTAGTTCCGGCTCGGCACAACGCTCTCGTCGCCTCGTCAAGAGCCGCTGACAAACGTCCTCTCGCATCATGCCGAGGACATGATTTCGCACGGTAAGCGAGGGAGGCCTGCAAAACGATTTGGAAGTATGGGGAATTGAACCCCAGACTTCTCGCATGCGAAGCGAGCGCTCTACCCCTGAGCTATACCCCCGCGACAGTCGTAGTTCGGGCTCGGCACAACGCTCTCGTCGCCTCGTCAAGAGCCGCTGACAAACGTCCTCTCGCATTATGCCGAGGACATGTTTTCGCACGGTGAGCGAGGGAGGCCTGCAAAACGATCTGGAGGTATGGGGAATTGAACCCCAGACTTCTCGCATGCGAAGCGAGCGCTCTACCCCTGAGCTATACCCCCGCGACAGCCGTAGTTTCGCCTCTGCACAACGCTCTCGTCGCCTCGTCAAGAGCCGCTGACAAACGTCCTCTCGCATCATGCCGAGGACATGTTTTCGCACGGTGAGCGAGGGAGGCCTGCAAAACGATTTGGAGGTATGGGGAATTGAACCCCAGACTTCTCGCATGCGAAGCGAGCGCTCTACCCCTGAGCTATACCCCCGCGACAGTCGTAGTTCCGGCTCGGCACAACGCTCTCGTCGCCTCGTCAAGAGCCGCTGACAAACGTCCTCTCGTATCATGCCGAGGACATGTTTTCGCACGGTGAGCGAGGGAGGCCTGCAAAACGATTTGGAGGTATGGGGAATTGAACCCCAGACTTCTCGCATGCGAAGCGTGCGCTCTACCCCTGAGCTATACCCCCGCGACAGCCGTAGTTTCGCCTCTGCACAACGCTCTCGTCGCCTCGTCAAGAGCCGCTGACAAACGTCCTCTCGCATCATGCCGAGGACATGATTTCGCACGGTAAGCGAAGGAGGCCTGCAAAACGATTTGGAGGTATGGGGAATTGAACCCCAGACTTCTCGCATGCGAAGCGAGCGCTCTACCCCTGAGCTATACCCCCGCGACAGTCGTAGTTCCGGCTCGGCACAACGCTCTCGTCGCCTCGTCAAGAGCCGCTGACAAACGTCCTCTCGCATCATGCCGAGGACATGTTTTCGCACGGTGAGCGAGGGAGGCCTGCAAAACGATTTGGAAGTATGGGGAATTGAACCCCAGACTTCTCGCATGCGAAGCGAGCGCTCTACCCCTGAGCTATACCCCCGCGACAGCCGTAGTTTCGCCTCTGCACAACGCTCTCGTCGCCTCGTCAAGAGCCGCTGACAAACGTCCTCTCGCATCATGCCGAGGACATGTTTTCGCACGGTGAGCGAGGGAGGCCTGCAAAAGGATTTGGAGGTATGGGGAATTGAACCCCAGACTTCTCGCATGCGAAGCGAGCGCTCTACCCCTGAGCTATACCCCCGCGACAGCCGTAGTTTCGCCTCTGCACAACGCTCTCGTCGCCTCGTCAAGAGCCGCTGACAAACGTCCTCTCGCATCATGCCGAGGACATGTTTTCGCACGGTGAGCGAGGGAGGCCTGCAAAACGATTTGGAGGTATGGGGAATTGAACCCCAGACTTCTCGCATGCGAAGCGAGCGCTCTACCCCTGAGCTATACCCCCGCGACAGTCGTAGTTCCGGCTCGGCACAACGCTCTCGTCGCCTCGTCAAGAGCCGCTGACAAACGTCCTCTCGTATCATGCCGAGGACATGTTTTCGCACGGTGAGCGAGGGAGGCCTGCAAAACGATTTGGAGGTATGGGGAATTGAACCCCAGACTTCTCGCATGCGAAGCGTGCGCTCTACCCCTGAGCTATACCCCCGCGACAGCCGTAGTTTCGCCTCTGCACAACGCTCTCGTCGCCTCGTCAAGAGCCGCTGACAAACGTCCTCTCGCATCATGCCGAGGACATGATTTCGCACGGTAAGCGAAGGAGGCCTGCAAAACGATTTGGAGGTATGGGGAATTGAACCCCAGACTTCTCGCATGCGAAGCGAGCGCTCTACCCCTGAGCTATACCCCCGCGACAGTCGTAGTTCCGGCTCGGCACAACGCTCTCGTCGCCTCGTCAAGAGCCGCTGACAAACGTCCTCTCGCATCATGCCGAGGACATGTTTTCGCACGGTGAGCGAGGGAGGCCTGCAAAACGATTTGGAAGTATGGGGAATTGAACCCCAGACTTCTCGCATGCGAAGCGAGCGCTCTACCCCTGAGCTATACCCCCGCGACAGTCGCAGTTCCGGCTCGGCACAACGCTCTCGTCGCCTCGTCAAGAGCCGCTGACAAACGTCCTCTCGCATTATGCCGAGGACATGTTTTCGCACGGTGAGCGAGGGAGGCCTGCAAAACGATCTGGAGGTATGGGGAATTGAACCCCAGACTTCTCGCATGCGAAGCGAGCGCTCTACCCCTGAGCTATACCCCCGCGACAGTCGTAGTTCCGGCTCGGCACAACGCTCTCGTCGCCTCGTCAAGAGCCTCTGACAAACGTCCTCTCGCATCATGCCGAGGACATGATTTCGCACGGTAAGCGAGGGAGGCCTGCAAAACGATTTGGAAGTATGGGGAATTGAACCCCAGACTTCTCGCATGCGAAGCGAGCGCTCTACCCCTGAGCTATACCCCCGCGACAGTCGTAGTTCCGGCTCGGCACAACGCTCTCGTCGCCTCGTCAAGAGCCGCTGACAAACGTCCTCTCGCATCATGCCGAGGACATGATTTCGCACGGTAAGCGAGGGAGGCCTGCAAAACGATTTGGAAGTATGGGGAATTGAACCCCAGACTTCTCGCATGCGAAGCGAGCGCTCTACCCCTGAGCTATACCCCCGCGACAGTCGTAGTTCGGGCTCGGCACAACGCTCTCGTCGCCTCGTCAAGAGCCGCTGACAAACGTCCTCTCGCATTATGCCGAGGACATGTTTTCGCACGGTGAGCGAGGGAGGCCTGCAAAACGATCTGGAGGTATGGGGAATTGAACCCCAGACTTCTCGCATGCGAAGCGAGCGCTCTACCCCTGAGCTATACCCCCGCGACAGCCGTAGTTTCGCCTCTGCACAACGCTCTCGTCGCCTCGTCAAGAGCCGCTGACAAACGTCCTCTCGCATCATGCCGAGGACATGTTTTCGCACGGTGAGCGAGGGAGGCCTGCAAAACGATTTGGAGGTATGGGGAATTGAACCCCAGACTTCTCGCATGCGAAGCGAGCGCTCTACCCCTGAGCTATACCCCCGCGACAGTCGTAGTTCCGGCTCGGCACAACGCTCTCGTCGCCTCGTCAAGAGCCGCTGACAAACGTCCTCTCGCATCATGCCGAGGACATGTTTTCGCACGGTGAGCGAGGGAGGCCTGCAAAACGATTTGGAGGTATGGGGAATTGAACCCCAGACTTCTCCCATGCGAAGCGTGCGCTCTACCCCTGAGCTATACCCCCGCGACAGCCGTAGTTTCGCCTCTGCACAACGCTCTCGTCGCCTCGTCAAGAGCCGCTGACAAACGTCCTCTCGCATCATGCCGAGGACATGTTTTCGCACGGTGAGCGAGGGAGGCCTGCAAAACGATTTGGAGGTATGGGGAATTGAACCCCAGACTTCTCGCATGCGAAGCGAGCGCTCTACCCCTGAGCTATACCCCCGCGACAGTCGTAGTTCCGCCTCGGCACAACGCTCTCGTCGCCTCGTCAAACGCCGCTGACAAACGTCCTCTCGCATCATGCCGAGGACATGTTTTCGCACGGTGAGCGAGGGAGGCCTGCAAAACGATTTGGAGGTATGGGGAATTGAACCCCAGACTTCTCGCATGCGAAGCGAGCGCTCTACCCCTGAGCTATACCCCCGCGACAGCCGTGGTTCCGCCTCTGCACAACGCTCTCGTCGCCTCGTCAAGAGCCGCTGACAAACGTCCTCTCGCATCATGCCGAGGACATGATTTCGCACGGTAAGCGAGGGAGGCCTGCAAAACGATTTGGAGGTATGGGGAATTGAACCCCAGACTTCTCGCATGCGAAGCGAGCGCTCTACCCCTGAGCTATACCCCCGCGACAGTCGTAGTTCCGGCTCGGCACAACGCTCTCGTCGCCTCGTCAAGAGCCGCTGATAAACGTCCTCTCGCATCATGCCGAGGACATGATTTCGCACGGTAAGCGAGGGAGGCCTGCAAAACGATTTGGAGGTATGGGGAATTGAACCCCAGACTTCTCGCATGCGAAGCGAGCGCTCTACCCCTGAGCTATACCCCCGCAACAGTCGTAGTTCCGGCTCGGCACAACGCTCTCGTCGCCTCGTCAAGAGCCGCTGACAAACGTCCTCTCGCATCATGCCGAGGACATGATTTCGCACGGTAAGCGAGGGAGGCCTGCAAAACGATTTGGAAGTATGGGGAATTGAACCCCAGACTTCTCGCATGCGAAGCGAGCGCTCTACCCCTGAGCTATACCCCCGCGACAGCCGTAGTTTCGCCTCTGCACAACGCTCTCGTCGCCTCGTCAAGAGCCGCTGACAAACGTCCTCTCGCATCATGCCGAGGACATGATTTCGCACGGTAAGCGAAGGAGGCCTGCAAAACGATTTGGAGGTATGGGGAATTGAACCCCAGACTTCTCGCATGCGAAGCGAGCGCTCTACCCCTGAGCTATACCCCCGCGACAGTCGTAGTTCGGGCTCGGCACAACGCTCTCGTCGCCTCGTCAAGAGCCGCTGACAAACGTCCTCTCGCATTATGCCGAGGACATGTTTTCGCACGGTGAGCGAGGGAGGCCTGCAAAACGATCTGGAGGTATGGGGAATTGAACCCCAGACTTCTCGCATGCGAAGCGAGCGCTCTACCCCTGAGCTATACCCCCGCGACAGCCGTAGTTTCGCCTCTGCACAACGCTCTCGTCGCCTCGTCAAGAGCCGCTGACAAACGTCCTCTCGCATCATGCCGAGGACATGTTTTCGCACGGTGAGCGAGGGAGGCCTGCAAAACGATTTGGAGGTATGGGGAATTGAACCCCAGACTTCTCGCATGCGAAGCGAGCGCTCTACCCCTGAGCTATACCCCCGCGACAGTCGTAGTTCCGGCTCGGCACAACGCTCTCGTCGCCTCGTCAAGAGCCGCTGACAAACGTCCTCTCGCATCATGCCGAGGACATGTTTTCGCACGGTGAGCGAGGGAGGCCTGCAAAACGATTTGGAGGTATGGGGAATTGAACCCCAGACTTCTCCCATGCGAAGCGTGCGCTCTACCCCTGAGCTATACCCCCGCGACAGCCGTAGTTTCGCCTCTGCACAACGCTCTCGTCGCCTCGTCAAGAGCCGCTGACAAACGTCCTCTCGCATCATGCCGAGGACATGTTTTCGCACGGTGAGCGAGGGAGGCCTGCAAAACGATTTGGAGGTATGGGGAATTGAACCCCAGACTTCTCGCATGCGAAGCGAGCGCTCTACCCCTGAGCTATACCCCCGCGACAGTCGTAGTTCCGCCTCGGCACAACGCTCTCGTCGCCTCGTCAAACGCCGCTGACAAACGTCCTCTCGCATCATGCCGAGGACATGTTTTCGCACGGTGAGCGAGGGAGGCCTGCAAAACGATTTGGAGGTATGGGGAATTGAACCCCAGACTTCTCGCATGCGAAGCGAGCGCTCTACCCCTGAGCTATACCCCCGCGACAGCCGTGGTTCCGCCTCTGCACAACGCTCTCGTCGCCTCGTCAAGAGCCGCTGACAAACGTCCTCTCGCATCATGCCGAGGACATGATTTCGCACGGTAAGCGAGGGAGGCCTGCAAAACGATTTGGAGGTATGGGGAATTGAACCCCAGACTTCTCGCATGCGAAGCGAGCGCTCTACCCCTGAGCTATACCCCCGCGACAGTCGTAGTTCCGGCTCGGCACAACGCTCTCGTCGCCTCGTCAAGAGCCGCTGATAAACGTCCTCTCGCATCATGCCGAGGACATGATTTCGCACGGTAAGCGAGGGAGGCCTGCAAAACGATTTGGAGGTATGGGGAATTGAACCCCAGACTTCTCGCATGCGAAGCGAGCGCTCTACCCCTGAGCTATACCCCCGCAACAGTCGTAGTTCCGGCTCGGCACAACGCTCTCGTCGCCTCGTCAAGAGCCGCTGACAAACGTCCTCTCGCATCATGCCGAGGACATGATTTCGCACGGTAAGCGAGGGAGGCCTGCAAAACGATTTGGAAGTATGGGGAATTGAACCCCAGACTTCTCGCATGCGAAGCGAGCGCTCTACCCCTGAGCTATACCCCCGCGACAGCCGTAGTTTCGCCTCTGCACAACGCTCTCGTCGCCTCGTCAAGAGCCGCTGACAAACGTCCTCTCGCATCATGCCGAGGACATGATTTCGCACGGTAAGCGAAGGAGGCCTGCAAAACGATTTGGAGGTATGGGGAATTGAACCCCAGACTTCTCGCATGCGAAGCGAGCGCTCTACCCCTGAGCTATACCCCCGCGACAGTCGTAGTTCCGGCTCGGCACAACGCTCTCGTCGCCTCGTCAAGAGCCGCTGACAAACGTCCTCTCGCATCATGCCGAGGACATGTTTTCGCACGGTGAGCGAGGGAGGCCTGCAAAACGATTTGGAAGTATGGGGAATTGAACCCCAGACTTCTCGCATGCGAAGCGAGCGCTCTACCCCTGAGCTATACCCCCGCGACAGCCGTAGTTTCGCCTCTGCACAACGCTCTCGTCGCCTCGTCAAGAGCCGCTGACAAACGTCCTCTCGCATCATGCCGAGGACATGTTTTCGCACGGTGAGCGAGGGAGGCCTGCAAAACGATTTGGAGGTATGGGGAATTGAACCCCAGACTTCTCGCATGCGAAGCGAGCGCTCTACCCCTGAGCTATACCCCCGCGACAGTCGTAGTTCCGGCTCGGCACAACGCTCTCGTCGCCTCGTCAAGAGCCGCTGACAAACGTCCTCTCGCATCATGCCGAGGACATGTTTTCGCACGGTGAGCGAGGGAGGCCTGCAAAACGATTTGGAGGTATGGGGAATTGAACCCCAGACTTCTCGCATGCGAAGCGAGCGCTCTACCCCTGAGCTATACCCCCGCGACAGCCGTAGTTTCGCCTCTGCACAACGCTCTCGTCGCCTCGTCAAGAGCCGCTGACAAACGTCCTCTCGCATCATGCCGAGGACATGTTTTCGCACGGTGAGCGAGGGAGGCCTGCAAAACGATTTGGAGGTATGGGGAATTGAACCCCAGACTTCTCGCATGCGAAGCGAGCGCTCTACCCCTGAGCTATACCCCCGCGACAGTCGTAGTTCCGGCTCGGCACAACGCTCTCGTCGCCTCGTCAAGAGCCGCTGACAAACGTCCTCTCGCATCATGCCGAGGACATGTTTTCGCACGGTGAGCGAGGGAGGCCTGCAAAACGATTTGGAGGTATGGGGAATTGAACCCCAGACTTCTCGCATGCGAAGCGAGCGCTCTACCCCTGAGCTATACCCCCGCGACAGCCGTAGTTTCGCCTCTGCACAACGCTCTCGTCGCCTCGTCAAGAGCCGCTGACAAACGTCCTCTCGCATCATGCCGAGGACATGTTTTCGCACGGTGAGCGAGGGAGGCCTGCAAAACGATTTGGAAGTATGGGGAATTGAACCCCAGACTTCTCGCATGCGAAGCGAGCGCTCTACCCCTGAGCTATACCCCCGCGACAGTCGTAGTTCCGGCTCGGCACAACGCTCTCGTCGCCTCGTCAAGAGCCGCTGACAAACGTCCTCTCGCATCATGCCGAGGACATGTTTTCGCACGGTGAGCGAGGGAGGCCTGCAAAACGATTTGGAGGTATGGGGAATTGAACCCCAGACTTCTCCCATGCGAAGCGTGCGCTCTACCCCTGAGCTATACCCCCGCGACAGCCGTAGTTTCGCCTCTGCACAACGCTCTCGTCGCCTCGTCAAGAGCCGCTGACAAACGTCCTCTCGCATCATGCCGAGGACATGTTTTCGCACGGTGAGCGAGGGAGGCCTGCAAAACGATTTGGAGGTATGGGGAATTGAACCCCAGACTTCTCGCATGCGAAGCGAGCGCTCTACCCCTGAGCTATACCCCCGCGACAGCCGTGGTTCCGCCTCTGCACAACGCTCTCGTCGCCTCGTCAAGAGCCGCTGACAAACGTCCTCTCGCATCATGCCGAGGACATGATTTCGCACGGTAAGCGAGGGAGGCCTGCAAAACGATTTGGAGGTATGGGGAATTGAACCCCAGACTTCTCGCATGCGAAGCGAGCGCTCTACCCCTGAGCTATACCCCCGCGACAGTCGTAGTTCCGGCTCGGCACAACGCTCTCGTCGCCTCGTCAAGAGCCGCTGATAAACGTCCTCTCGCATCATGCCGAGGACATGATTTCGCACGGTAAGCGAGGGAGGCCTGCAAAACGATTTGGAGGTATGGGGAATTGAACCCCAGACTTCTCGCATGCGAAGCGAGCGCTCTACCCCTGAGCTATACCCCCGCAACAGTCGTAGTTCCGGCTCGGCACAACGCTCTCGTCGCCTCGTCAAGAGCCGCTGACAAACGTCCTCTCGCATCATGCCGAGGACATGATTTCGCACGGTAAGCGAGGGAGGCCTGCAAAACGATTTGGAAGTATGGGGAATTGAACCCCAGACTTCTCGCATGCGAAGCGAGCGCTCTACCCCTGAGCTATACCCCCGCGACAGCCGTAGTTTCGCCTCTGCACAACGCTCTCGTCGCCTCGTCAAGAGCCGCTGACAAACGTCCTCTCGCATCATGCCGAGGACATGATTTCGCACGGTAAGCGAAGGAGGCCTGCAAAACGATTTGGAGGTATGGGGAATTGAACCCCAGACTTCTCGCATGCGAAGCGAGCGCTCTACCCCTGAGCTATACCCCCGCGACAGTCGTAGTTCCGGCTCGGCACAACGCTCTCGTCGCCTCGTCAAGAGCCGCTGACAAACGTCCTCTCGCATCATGCCGAGGACATGTTTTCGCACGGTGAGCGAGGGAGGCCTGCAAAACGATTTGGAAGTATGGGGAATTGAACCCCAGACTTCTCGCATGCGAAGCGAGCGCTCTACCCCTGAGCTATACCCCCGCGACAGCCGTAGTTTCGCCTCTGCACAACGCTCTCGTCGCCTCGTCAAGAGCCGCTGACAAACGTCCTCTCGCATCATGCCGAGGACATGTTTTCGCACGGTGAGCGAGGGAGGCCTGCAAAACGATTTGGAGGTATGGGGAATTGAACCCCAGACTTCTCGCATGCGAAGCGAGCGCTCTACCCCTGAGCTATACCCCCGCGACAGTCGTAGTTCCGGCTCGGCACAACGCTCTCGTCGCCTCGTCAAGAGCCGCTGACAAACGTCCTCTCGCATCATGCCGAGGACATGTTTTCGCACGGTGAGCGAGGGAGGCCTGCAAAACGATTTGGAGGTATGGGGAATTGAACCCCAGACTTCTCGCATGCGAAGCGAGCGCTCTACCCCTGAGCTATACCCCCGCGACAGCCGTAGTTTCGCCTCTGCACAACGCTCTCGTCGCCTCGTCAAGAGCCGCTGACAAACGTCCTCTCGCATCATGCCGAGGACATGTTTTCGCACGGTGAGCGAGGGAGGCCTGCAAAACGATTTGGAGGTATGGGGAATTGAACCCCAGACTTCTCGCATGCGAAGCGAGCGCTCTACCCCTGAGCTATACCCCCGCGACAGTCGTAGTTCCGGCTCGGCACAACGCTCTCGTCGCCTCGTCAAGAGCCGCTGACAAACGTCCTCTCGCATCATGCCGAGGACATGTTTTCGCACGGTGAGCGAGGGAGGCCTGCAAAACGATTTGGAGGTATGGGGAATTGAACCCCAGACTTCTCGCATGCGAAGCGAGCGCTCTACCCCTGAGCTATACCCCCGCGACAGCCGTAGTTTCGCCTCTGCACAACGCTCTCGTCGCCTCGTCAAGAGCCGCTGACAAACGTCCTCTCGCATCATGCCGAGGACATGTTTTCGCACGGTGAGCGAGGGAGGCCTGCAAAACGATTTGGAAGTATGGGGAATTGAACCCCAGACTTCTCGCATGCGAAGCGAGCGCTCTACCCCTGAGCTATACCCCCGCGACAGTCGTAGTTCCGGCTCGGCACAACGCTCTCGTCGCCTCGTCAAGAGCCGCTGACAAACGTCCTCTCGCATCATGCCGAGGACATGTTTTCGCACGGTGAGCGAGGGAGGCCTGCAAAACGATTTGGAGGTATGGGGAATTGAACCCCAGACTTCTCCCATGCGAAGCGTGCGCTCTACCCCTGAGCTATACCCCCGCGACAGCCGTAGTTTCGCCTCTGCACAACGCTCTCGTCGCCCCGTCAAGAGCCGCTGACAAACGTCCTCTCGCATCATGCCGAGGACATGTTTTCGCACGGTGAGCGAGGGAGGCCTGCAAAACGATTTGGAGGTATGGGGAATTGAACCCCAGACTTCTCGCATGCGAAGCGAGCGCTCTACCCCTGAGCTATACCCCCGCGACAGCCGTGGTTCCGCCTCTGCACAACGCTCTCGTCGCCTCGTCAAGAGCCGCTGACAAACGTCCTCTCGCATCATGCCGAGGACATGATTTCGCACGGTAAGCGAGGGAGGCCTGCAAAACGATTTGGAGGTATGGGGAATTGAACCCCAGACTTCTCGCATGCGAAGCGAGCGCTCTACCCCTGAGCTATACCCCCGCGACAGTCGTAGTTCCGGCTCGGCACAACGCTCTCGTCGCCTCGTCAAGAGCCGCTGATAAACGTCCTCTCGCATCATGCCGAGGACATGATTTCGCACGGTAAGCGAGGGAGGCCTGCAAAACGATTTGGAAGTATGGGGAATTGAACCCCAGACTTCTCGCATGCGAAGCGAGCGCTCTACCCCTGAGCTATACCCCTGCGACAGTCGTAGTTCCGGCTCGGCACAACGCTCTCGTCGCCTCGTCAAGAGCCGCTGACAAACGTCCTCTCGCATTATGCCGAGGACATGTTTTCGCACGGTGAGCGAGGGAGGCCTGCAAAACGATTTGGAGGTATGGGGAATTGAACCCCAGACTTCTCGCATGCGAAGCGAGCGCTCTACCCCTGAGCTATACCCCCGCGACAGCCGCAGTTTCGCCTCTGCAAAACGCTCTCGTCGCCTCGTCAAGAGCCGCTGATAAACGTCCTCTCGCATCATGCCGAGGACATGATTTCGCACGGTAAGCGAGGGAGGCCTGCAAAACGATTTGGAGGTATGGGGAATTGAACCCCAGACTTCTCGCATGCGAAGCGAGCGCTCTACCCCTGAGCTATACCCCCGCGGCAGTCGTAGTTCCGCCTCGGCACAACGCTCTCGTCGCCTCGTCAAACGCCGCTGACAAACGTCCTCTCGCATCATGCCGAGGACATGTTTTCGCACGGTGAGCGAGGGAGGCCTGCAAAACGATTTGGAGGTATGGGGAATTGAACCCCAGACTTCTCGCATGCGAAGCGAGCGCTCTACCCCTGAGCTATACCCCCGCGACAGTCGTAGTTCCGGCTCGGCACAACGCTCTCGTCGCCTCGTCAAGAGCCGCTGACAAACGTCCTCTCGCATTATGCCGAGGACATGTTTTCGCACGGTGAGCGAGGGAGGCCTGCAAAACGATCTGGAGGTATGGGGAATTGAACCCCAGACTTCTCCCATGCGAAGCGAGCGCTCTACCCCTGAGCTATACCCCCGCGACAGTCGTAGTTCCGGCTCGGCACAACGCTCTCGTCGCCTCGTCAAGAGCCGCTGACAAACGTCCTCTCGTATCATGCCGAGGACATGTTTTCGCACGGTGAGCGAGGGAGGCCTGCAAAACGATTTGGAGGTATGGGGAATTGAACCCCAGACTTCTCGCATGCGAAGCGAGCGCTCTACCCCTGAGCTATACCCCCGCGACAGTCGTAGTTCCGGCTCGGCACAACGCTCTCGTCGCCTCGTCAAGAGCCGCTGACAAACGTCCTCTCGCATCATGCCGAGGACATGTTTTCGCACGGTGAGCGAGGGAGGCCTGCAAAACGATTTGGAAGTATGGGGAATTGAACCCCAGACTTCTCGCATGCGAAGCGAGCGCTCTACCCCTGAGCTATACCCCCGCGACAGTCGCAGTTCCGGCTCGGCACAACGCTCTCGTCGCCTCGTCAAGAGCCGCTGACAAACGTCCTCTCGCATCATGCCGAGGACATGATTTCGCACGGTAAGCGAAGGAGGCCTGCAAAACGATTTGGAGGTATGGGGAATTGAACCCCAGACTTCTCGCATGCGAAGCGAGCGCTCTACCCCTGAGCTATACCCCCGCGACAGCCGCAGTTTCGCCTCTGCAAAACGCTCTCGTCGCCTCGTCAAGAGCCGCTGACAAACGTCCTCTCGCATCATGCCGAGGACATGTTTTCGCACGGTGAGCGAGGGAGGCCTGCAAAACGATTTGGAGGTATGAGGAATTGAACCCCAGACTTCTCGCATGCGAAGCGAGCGCTCTACCCCTGAGCTATACCCCCGCGACAGTCGTAGTTCCGGCTCGGCACAACGCTCTCGTCGCCTCGTCAAGAGCCGCTGACAAACGTCCTCTCGTATCATGCCGAGGACATGTTTTCGCACGGTGAGCGAGGGAGGCCTGCAAAACGATTTGGAGGTATGGGGAATTGAACCCCAGACTTCTCGCATGCGAAGCGTGCGCTCTACCCCTGAGCTATACCCCCGCGACAGCCGTAGTTTCGCCTCTGCACAACGCTCTCGTCGCCTCGTCAAGAGCCGCTGACAAACGTCCTCTCGCATCATGCCGAGGACATGATTTCGCACGGTAAGCGAAGGAGGCCTGCAAAACGATTTGGAGGTATGGGGAATTGAACCCCAGACTTCTCGCATGCGAAGCGAGCGCTCTACCCCTGAGCTATACCCCCGCGACAGTCGTAGTTCCGGCTCGGCACAACGCTCTCGTCGCCTCGTCAAGAGCCGCTGACAAACGTCCTCTCGCATCATGCCGAGGACATGTTTTCGCACGGTGAGCGAGGGAGGCCTGCAAAACGATTTGGAAGTATGGGGAATTGAACCCCAGACTTCTCGCATGCGAAGCGAGCGCTCTACCCCTGAGCTATACCCCCGCGACAGTCGCAGTTCCGGCTCGGCACAACGCTCTCGTCGCCTCGTCAAGAGCCGCTGACAAACGTCCTCTCGCATCATGCCGAGGACATGATTTCGCACGGTAAGCGAAGGAGGCCTGCAAAACGATTTGGAGGTATGGGGAATTGAACCCCAGACTTCTCGCATGCGAAGCGAGCGCTCTACCCCTGAGCTATACCCCCGCGACAGTCGTAGTTCCGGCTCGGCACAACGCTCTCGTCGCCTCGTCAAGAGCCGCTGACAAACGTCCTCTCGCATCATGCCGAGGACATGTTTTCGCACGGTAAGCGAAGGAGGCCTGCAAAACGATTTGGAGGTATGGGGAATTGAACCCCAGACTTCTCCCATGCGAAGCGAGCGCTCTACCCCTGAGCTATACCCCCGCGACAGTCGTAGTTCCGGCTCGGCACAACGCTCTCGTCGCCTCGTCAAGAGCCGCTGACAAACGTCCTCTCGCATCATGCCGAGGACATGTTTTCGCACGGTGAGCGAGGGAGGCCTGCAAAACGATTTGGAAGTATGGGGAATTGAACCCCAGACTTCTCGCATGCGAAGCGAGCGCTCTACCCCTGAGCTATACCCCCGCGACAGTCGCAGTTCCGGCTCGGCACAACGCTCTCGTCGCCTCGTCAAGAGCCGCTGACAAACGTCCTCTCGCATCATGCCGAGGACATGATTTCGCACGGTAAGCGAAGGAGGCCTGCAAAACGATTTGGAGGTATGGGGAATTGAACCCCAGACTTCTCGCATGCGAAGCGAGCGCTCTACCCCTGAGCTATACCCCCGCGACAGTCGTAGTTCCGGCTCGGCACAACGCTCTCGTCGCCTCGTCAAGAGCCGCTGACAAACGTCCTCTCGCATCATGCCGAGGACATGTTTTCGCACGGTGAGCGAGGGAGGCCTGCAAAACGATTTGGAGGTATGGGGAATTGAACCCCAGACTTCTCCCATGCGAAGCGAGCGCTCTACCCCTGAGCTATACCCCCGCGACAGCCGCAGTTTCGCCTCTGCAAAACGCTCTCGTCGCCTCGTCAAGAGCCGCTGATAAACGTCCTCTCGCATCATGCCGAGGACATGATTTCGCACGGTAAGCGAGGGAGGCCTGCAAAACGATTTGGAGGTATGGGGAATTGAACCCCAGACTTCTCGCATGCGAAGCGAGCGCTCTACCCCCGAGCTATACCCCCGCGACAGTCGCAGTTCCGGCTCGGCACAACGCTCTCGTCGCCTCGTCAAGAGCCGCTGACAAACGTCCTCTCGCATCATGCCGAGGACATGATTTCGCACGGTAAGCGAAGGAGGCCTGCAAAACGATTTGGAGGTATGGGGAATTGAACCCCAGACTTCTCGCATGCGAAGCGAGCGCTCTACCCCTGAGCTATACCCCCGCGACAGTCGTAGTTCCGGCTCGGCACAACGCTCTCGTCGCCTCGTCAAGAGCCGCTGACAAACGTCCTCTCGCATCATGCCGAGGACATGTTTTCGCACGGTAAGCGAAGGAGGCCTGCAAAACGATTTGGAGGTATGGGGAATTGAACCCCAGACTTCTCCCATGCGAAGCGAGCGCTCTACCCCTGAGCTATACCCCCGCGACAGTCGTAGTTCCGGCTCGGCACAACGCTCTCGTCGCCTCGTCAAGAGCCGCTGACAAACGTCCTCTCGCATCATGCCGAGGACATGTTTTCGCACGGTGAGCGAGGGAGGCCTGCAAAACGATTTGGAAGTATGGGGAATTGAACCCCAGACTTCTCGCATGCGAAGCGAGCGCTCTACCCCTGAGCTATACCCCCGCGACAGTCGCAGTTCCGGCTCGGCACAACGCTCTCGTCGCCTCGTCAAGAGCCGCTGACAAACGTCCTCTCGCATCATGCCGAGGACATGATTTCGCACGGTAAGCGAAGGAGGCCTGCAAAACGATTTGGAGGTATGGGGAATTGAACCCCAGACTTCTCGCATGCGAAGCGAGCGCTCTACCCCTGAGCTATACCCCCGCGACAGTCGTAGTTCCGGCTCGGCACAACGCTCTCGTCGCCTCGTCAAGAGCCGCTGACAAACGTCCTCTCGCATCATGCCGAGGACATGTTTTCGCACGGTGAGCGAGGGAGGCCTGCAAAACGATTTGGAGGTATGGGGAATTGAACCCCAGACTTCTCCCATGCGAAGCGAGCGCTCTACCCCTGAGCTATACCCCCGCGACAGCCGCAGTTTCGCCTCTGCAAAACGCTCTCGTCGCCTCGTCAAGAGCCGCTGATAAACGTCCTCTCGCATCATGCCGAGGACATGATTTCGCACGGTAAGCGAGGGAGGCCTGCAAAACGATTTGGAGGTATGGGGAATTGAACCCCAGACTTCTCGCATGCGAAGCGAGCGCTCTACCCCTGAGCTATACCCCCGCGACAGTCGTAGTTCCGGCTCGGCACAACGCTCTCGTCGCCTCGTCAAGAGCCGCTGATAAACGTCCTCTCGCATCATGCCGAGGACATGATTTCGCACGGTAAGCGAGGGAGGCCTGCAAAACGATTTGGAAGTATGGGGAATTGAACCCCAGACTTCTCGCATGCGAAGCGAGCGCTCTACCCCTGAGCTATACCCCTGCGACAGTCGTAGTTCCGGCTCGGCACAACGCTCTCGTCGCCTCGTCAAGAGCCGCTGACAAACGTCCTCTCGCATTATGCCGAGGACATGTTTTCGCACGGTGAGCGAGGGAGGCCTGCAAAACGATCTGGAGGTATGGGGAATTGAACCCCAGACTTCTCCCATGCGAAGCGAGCGCTCTACCCCTGAGCTATACCCCCGCGACAGCCGCAGTTTCGCCTCTGCAAAACGCTCTCGTCGCCTCGTCAAGAGCCGCTGACAAACGTCCTCTCGCATCATGCCGAGGACATGTTTTCGCACGGTGAGCGAGGGAGGCCTGCAAAACGATTTGGAGGTATGGGGAATTGAACCCCAGACTTCTCGCATGCGAAGCGTGCGCTCTACCCCTGAGCTATACCCCCGCGACAGCCGTAGTTTCGCCTCTGCACAACGCTCTCGTCGCCTCGTCAAGAGCCGCTGACAAACGTCCTCTCGCATCATGCCGAGGACATGATTTCGCACGGTAAGCGAAGGAGGCCTGCAAAACGATTTGGAGGTATGGGGAATTGAACCCCAGACTTCTCGCATGCGAAGCGAGCGCTCTACCCCTGAGCTATACCCCCGCGACAGTCGTAGTTCCGGCTCGGCACAACGCTCTCGTCGCCTCGTCAAGAGCCGCTGACAAACGTCCTCTCGCATCATGCCGAGGACATGATTTCGCACGGTAAGCGAAGGAGGCCTGCAAAACGATTTGGAGGTATGGGGAATTGAACCCCAGACTTCTCGCATGCGAAGCGAGCGCTCTACCCCTGAGCTATACCCCCGCGACAGTCGTAGTTCCGGCTCGGCACAACGCTCTCGTCGCCTCGTCAAGAGCCGCTGACAAACGTCCTCTCGCATCATGCCGAGGACATGTTTTCGCACGGTGAGCGAGGGAGGCCTGCAAAACGATTTGGAAGTATGGGGAATTGAACCCCAGACTTCTCGCATGCGAAGCGAGCGCTCTACCCCTGAGCTATACCCCCGCGACAGTCGCAGTTCCGGCTCGGCACAACGCTCTCGTCGCCTCGTCAAGAGCCGCTGACAAACGTCCTCTCGCATTATGCCGAGGACATGTTTTCGCACGGTGAGCGAGGGAGGCTTGCAAAACGATCTGGAGGTATGGGGAATTGAACCCCAGACTTCTCGCATGCGAAGCGAGCGCTCTACCCCTGAGCTATACCCCCGCGACAGTCGTAGTTCCGGCTCGGCACAACGCTCTCGTCGCCTCGTCAAGAGCCGCTGATAAACGTCCTCTCGCATCATGCCGAGGACATGTTTTCGCACGGTGAGCGAGGGAGGCCTGCAAAACGATTTGGAGGTATGGGGAATTGAACCCCAGGCTTCTCGCATGCGAAGCGAGCGCTCTACCCCTGAGCTACACCCCCCCCCCGACAGTCGTAGTTCCGGCTCGGCACAACGCTCTCGTCGCCTCGTCAAGAGCCGCTGACAAACGTCCTCTCGCATCATGCCGAGGACATGTTTTCGCACGGTGAGCGAGGGAGGCCTGCAAAACGATTTGGAGGTATGGGGAATTGAACCCCAGGCTTCTCGCATGCGAAGCGAGCGCTCTACCCCTGAGCTACACCCCCGCGACAGTCGTAGTTCCGGCTCGGCACAACGCTCTCGTCGCCTCGTCAAGAGCCGCTGACAAACGTCCTCTCGCATCATGCCGAGGACATGATTTCGCACGGTGAGCGAGGGAGGCCTGCAAAACGATTTGGAGGTATGGGGAATTGAACCCCAGGCTTCTCGCATGCGAAGCGAGCGCTCTACCCCTGAGCTACACCCCCGCGACAGTCGTAGTTCCGGCTCGGCACAACGCTCTCGTCGCCTCGTCAAGAGCCGCTGACAAACGTCCTCTCGCATCATGCCGAGGACATGTTTTCGCACGGTGAGCGAGGGAGGCCTGCAAAACGATTTGGAGGTATGGGGAATTGAACCCCAGGCTTCTCGCATGCGAAGCGAGCGCTCTACCCCTGAGCTATACCCCCGCGACAGTCGTAGTTCCGGCTCGGCACAACGCTCTCGTCGCCTCGTCAAGAGCCGCTGACAAACGTCCTCTCGCATCATGCCGAGGACATGATTTCGCACGGTGAGCGAGGGAGGACTGCAAAACGATTTGGAGGTATGGGGAATTGAACCCCAGGCTTCTCGCATGCGAAGCGAGCGCTCTACCCCTGAGCTATACCCCCGCGACAGTCGTAGTTCCGGCTCGGCACAACGCTCTCGTCGCCTCGTCAAGAGCCGCTGATAAACGTCCTCTCGCATCATGCCGAGGACATGATTTCGCACGGTAAGCGAGGGAGGCCTGCAAAACGATTTGGAAGTATGGGGAATTGAACCCCAGACTTCTCGCATGCGAAGCGAGCGCTCTACCCCTGAGCTATACCCCTGCGACAGTCGTAGTTCCGGCTCGGCACAACGCTCTCGTCGCCTCGTCAAGAGCCGCTGACAAACGTCCTCTCGCATTATGCCGAGGACATGTTTTCGCACGGTGAGCGAGGGAGGCTTGCAAAACGATCTGGAGGTATGGGGAATTGAACCCCAGACTTCTCGCATGCGAAGCGAGCGCTCTACCCCTGAGCTATACCCCCCCCGCGACAGTCGTAGTTCCGGCTCGGCACAACGCTCTCGTCGCCTCGTCAAGAGCCGCTGATAAACGTCCTCTCGCATCATGCCGAGGACATGTTTTCGCACGGTGAGCGAGGGAGGCCTGCAAAACGATTTGGAGGTATGGGGAATTGAACCCCAGGCTTCTCGCATGCGAAGCGAGCGCTCTACCCCTGAGCTACACCCCCCCCCCCCCCGACAGTCGTAGTTCCGGCTCGGCACAACGCTCTCGTCGCCTCGTCAAGAGCCGCTGACAAACGTCCTCTCGCATCATGCCGAGGACATGTTTTCGCACGGTGAGCGAGGGAGGCCTGCAAAACGATTTGGAGGTATGGGGAATTGAACCCCAGGCTTCTCGCATGCGAAGCGAGCGCTCTACCCCTGAGCTACACCTCCGCGACAGTCGTAGTTCCGGCTCGGCACAACGCTCTCGTCGCCTCGTCAAGAGCCGCTGACAAACGTCCTCTCGCATCATGCCGAGGACATGTTTTCGCACGGTGAGCGAGGGAGGCCTGCAAAACGATATGGAGGTATGGGGAATTGAACCCCAGACTTCTCGCATGCGAAGCGAGCGCTCTACCCCTGAGCTATACCCCGCGACAGTCGTAGTTCCGCCTCGGCACAACGCTCTCGTCGCCTCGTCAAACGCCGCTGACAAACGTCCTCTCGCATCATGCCGAGGACATGTTTTCGCACGGTGAGCGAGGGAGGCCTGCAAAACGATTTGGAGGTATGGGGAATTGAACCCCAGACTTCTCGCATGCGAAGCGAGCGCTCTACCCCTGAGCTATACCCCCGCGACAGCCGTGGTTCCGCCTCTGCACAACGCTCTCGTCGCCTCGTCAAGAGCCGCTGACAAACGTCCTCTCGCATCATGCCGAGGACATGATTTCGCACGGTAAGCGAGGGAGGCCTGCAAAACGATTTGGAGGTATGGGGAATTGAACCCCAGACTTCTCGCATGCGAAGCGAGCGCTCTACCCCTGAGCTATACCCCCGCGACAGTCGTAGTTCCGGCTCGGCACAACGCTCTCGTCGCCTCGTCAAGAGCCGCTGATAAACGTCCTCTCGCATCATGCCGAGGACATGTTTTCGCACGGTGAGCGAGGGAGGCCTGCAAAACGATTTGGAGGTATGGGGAATTGAACCCCAGGCTTCTCGCATGCGAAGCGAGCGCTCTACCCCTGAGCTACACCCCCCCCCCCCGACAGTCGTAGTTCCGGCTCGGCACAACGCTCTCGTCGCCTCGTCAAGAGCCGCTGACAAACGTCCTCTCGCATCATGCCGAGGACATGTTTTCGCACGGTGAGCGAGGGAGGCCTGCAAAACGATTTGGAGGTATGGGGAATTGAACCCCAGGCTTCTCGCATGCGAAGCGAGCGCTCTACCCCTGAGCTACACCCCCGCGACAGTCGTAGTTCCGGCTCGGCACAACGCTCTCGTCGCCTCGTCAAGAGCCGCTGACAAACGTCCTCTCGCATCATGCCGAGGACATGTTTTCGCACGGTGAGCGAGGGAGGCCTGCAAAACGATTTGGAGGTATGGGGAATTGAACCCCAGGCTTCTCGCATGCGAAGCGAGCGCTCTACCCCTGAGCTATACCCCCGCGACAGTCGTAGTTCCGGCTCGGCACAACGCTCTCGTCGCCTCGTCAAGAGCCGCTGACAAACGTCCTCTCGCATCATGCCGAGGACATGATTTCGCACGGTGAGCGAGGGAGGCCTGCAAAACGATTTGGAGGTATGGGGAATTGAACCCCAGGCTTCTCGCATGCGAAGCGAGCGCTCTACCCCTGAGCTACACCCCCGCGACAGTCGTAGTTCCGGCTCGGCACAACGCTCTCGTCGCCTCGTCAAGAGCCGCTGACAAACGTCCTCTCGCATCATGCCGAGGACATGTTTTCGCACGGTGAGCGAGGGAGGCCTGCAAAACGATTTGGAGGTATGGGGAATTGAACCCCAGGCTTCTCGCATGCGAAGCGAGCGCTCTACCCCTGAGCTATACCCCCGCGACAGTCGTAGTTCCGGCTCGGCACAACGCTCTCGTCGCCTCGTCAAGAGCCGCTGACAAACGTCCTCTCGCATCATGCCGAGGACATGATTTCGCACGGTGAGCGAGGGAGGACTGCAAAACGATTTGGAGGTATGGGGAATTGAACCCCAGGCTTCTCGCATGCGAAGCGAGCGCTCTACCCCTGAGCTATACCCCCGCGACAGTCGTAGTTCCGGCTCGGCACAACGCTCTCGTCGCCTCGTCAAGAGCCGCTGATAAACGTCCTCTCGCATCATGCCGAGGACATGATTTCGCACGGTAAGCGAGGGAGGCCTGCAAAACGATTTGGAAGTATGGGGAATTGAACCCCAGACTTCTCGCATGCGAAGCGAGCGCTCTACCCCTGAGCTATACCCCTGCGACAGTCGTAGTTCCGGCTCGGCACAACGCTCTCGTCGCCTCGTCAAGAGCCGCTGACAAACGTCCTCTCGCATTATGCCGAGGACATGTTTTCGCACGGTGAGCGAGGGAGGCTTGCAAAACGATCTGGAGGTATGGGGAATTGAACCCCAGACTTCTCGCATGCGAAGCGAGCGCTCTACCCCTGAGCTATACCCCCCCCGCGACAGTCGTAGTTCCGGCTCGGCACAACGCTCTCGTCGCCTCGTCAAGAGCCGCTGATAAACGTCCTCTCGCATCATGCCGAGGACATGTTTTCGCACGGTGAGCGAGGGAGGCCTGCAAAACGATTTGGAGGTATGGGGAATTGAACCCCAGGCTTCTCGCATGCGAAGCGAGCGCTCTACCCCTGAGCTACACCCCCCCCCCCCCCCCCGACAGTCGTAGTTCCGGCTCGGCACAACGCTCTCGTCGCCTCGTCAAGAGCCGCTGACAAACGTCCTCTCGCATCATGCCGAGGACATGTTTTCGCACGGTGAGCGAGGGAGGCCTGCAAAACGATTTGGAGGTATGGGGAATTGAACCCCAGGCTTCTCGCATGCGAAGCGAGCGCTCTACCCCTGAGCTACACCTCCGCGACAGTCGTAGTTCCGGCTCGGCACAACGCTCTCGTCGCCTCGTCAAGAGCCGCTGACAAACGTCCTCTCGCATCATGCCGAGGACATGTTTTCGCACGGTGAGCGAGGGAGGCCTGCAAAACGATATGGAGGTATGGGGAATTGAACCCCAGACTTCTCGCATGCGAAGCGAGCGCTCTACCCCTGAGCTATACCCCGCGACAGTCGTAGTTCCGCCTCGGCACAACGCTCTCGTCGCCTCGTCAAACGCCGCTGACAAACGTCCTCTCGCATCATGCCGAGGACATGTTTTCGCACGGTGAGCGAGGGAGGCCTGCAAAACGATTTGGAGGTATGGGGAATTGAACCCCAGACTTCTCGCATGCGAAGCGAGCGCTCTACCCCTGAGCTATACCCCCGCGACAGCCGTGGTTCCGCCTCTGCACAACGCTCTCGTCGCCTCGTCAAGAGCCGCTGACAAACGTCCTCTCGCATCATGCCGAGGACATGATTTCGCACGGTAAGCGAGGGAGGCCTGCAAAACGATTTGGAGGTATGGGGAATTGAACCCCAGACTTCTCGCATGCGAAGCGAGCGCTCTACCCCTGAGCTATACCCCCGCGACAGTCGTAGTTCCGGCTCGGCACAACGCTCTCGTCGCCTCGTCAAGAGCCGCTGATAAACGTCCTCTCGCATCATGCCGAGGACATGTTTTCGCACGGTGAGCGAGGGAGGCCTGCAAAACGATTTGGAGGTATGGGGAATTGAACCCCAGGCTTCTCGCATGCGAAGCGAGCGCTCTACCCCTGAGCTACACCCCCCCCCCCCCGACAGTCGTAGTTCCGGCTCGGCACAACGCTCTCGTCGCCTCGTCAAGAGCCGCTGACAAACGTCCTCTCGCATCATGCCGAGGACATGTTTTCGCACGGTGAGCGAGGGAGGCCTGCAAAACGATTTGGAGGTATGGGGAATTGAACCCCAGGCTTCTCGCATGCGAAGCGAGCGCTCTACCCCTGAGCTACACCCCCGCGACAGTCGTAGTTCCGGCTCGGCACAACGCTCTCGTCGCCTCGTCAAGAGCCGCTGACAAACGTCCTCTCGCATCATGCCGAGGACATGTTTTCGCACGGTGAGCGAGGGAGGCCTGCAAAACGATTTGGAGGTATGGGGAATTGAACCCCAGGCTTCTCGCATGCGAAGCGAGCGCTCTACCCCTGAGCTATACCCCCGCGACAGTCGTAGTTCCGGCTCGGCACAACGCTCTCGTCGCCTCGTCAAGAGCCGCTGACAAACGTCCTCTCGCATCATGCCGAGGACATGATTTCGCACGGTGAGCGAGGGAGGCCTGCAAAACGATTTGGAGGTATGGGGAATTGAACCCCAGGCTTCTCGCATGCGAAGCGAGCGCTCTACCCCTGAGCTACACCCCCGCGACAGTCGTAGTTCCGGCTCGGCACAACGCTCTCGTCGCCTCGTCAAGAGCCGCTGACAAACGTCCTCTCGCATCATGCCGAGGACATGTTTTCGCACGGTGAGCGAGGGAGGCCTGCAAAACGATTTGGAGGTATGGGGAATTGAACCCCAGGCTTCTCGCATGCGAAGCGAGCGCTCTACCCCTGAGCTATACCCCCGCGACAGTCGTAGTTCCGGCTCGGCACAACGCTCTCGTCGCCTCGTCAAGAGCCGCTGACAAACGTCCTCTCGCATCATGCCGAGGACATGATTTCGCACGGTGAGCGAGGGAGGCCTGCAAAACGATTTGGAGGTATGGGGAATTGAACCCCAGGCTTCTCGCATGCGAAGCGAGCGCTCTACCCCTGAGCTATACCCCCGCGACAGTCGTAGTTCCGGCTCGGCACAACGCTCTCGTCGCCTCGTCAAGAGCCGCTGATAAACGTCCTCTCGCATCATGCCGAGGACATGATTTCGCACGGTAAGCGAGGGAGGCCTGCAAAACGATTTGGAAGTATGGGGAATTGAACCCCAGACTTCTCGCATGCGACGCGAGCGCTCTACCCCTGAGCTATACCCCTGCGACAGTCGTAGTTCCGGCTCGGCACAACGCTCTCGTCGCCTCGTCAAGAGCCGCTGACAAACGTCCTCTCGCATTATGCCGAGGACATGTTTTCGCACGGTGAGCGAGGGAGGCTTGCAAAACGATCTGGAGGTATGGGGAATTGAACCCCAGACTTCTCGCATGCGAAGCGAGCGCTCTACCCCTGAGCTATACCCCCCCGCGACAGTCGTAGTTCCGGCTCGGCACAACGCTCTCGTCGCCTCGTCAAGAGCCGCTGATAAACGTCCTCTCGCATCATGCCGAGGACATGTTTTCGCACGGTGAGCGAGGGAGGCCTGCAAAACGATTTGGAGGTATGGGGAATTGAACCCCAGGCTTCTCGCATGCGAAGCGAGCGCTCTACCCCTGAGCTACACCCCCCCCCCCCCCCGACAGTCGTAGTTCCGGCTCGGCACAACGCTCTCGTCGCCTCGTCAAGAGCCGCTGACAAACGTCCTCTCGCATCATGCCGAGGACATGTTTTCGCACGGTGAGCGAGGGAGGCCTGCAAAACGATTTGGAGGTATGGGGAATTGAACCCCAGGCTTCTCGCATGCGAAGCGAGCGCTCTACCCCTGAGCTACACCTCCGCGACAGTCGTAGTTCCGGCTCGGCACAACGCTCTCGTCGCCTCGTCAAGAGCCGCTGACAAACGTCCTCTCGCATCATGCCGAGGACATGTTTTCGCACGGTGAGCGAGGGAGGCCTGCAAAACGATATGGAGGTATGGGGAATTGAACCCCAGACTTCTCGCATGCGAAGCGAGCGCTCTACCCCTGAGCTATACCCCGCGACAGTCGTAGTTCCGCCTCGGCACAACGCTCTCGTCGCCTCGTCAAACGCCGCTGACAAACGTCCTCTCGCATCATGCCGAGGACATGTTTTCGCACGGTGAGCGAGGGAGGCCTGCAAAACGATTTGGAGGTATGGGGAATTGAACCCCAGACTTCTCGCATGCGAAGCGAGCGCTCTACCCCTGAGCTATACCCCCGCGACAGCCGTGGTTCCGCCTCTGCACAACGCTCTCGTCGCCTCGTCAAGAGCCGCTGACAAACGTCCTCTCGCATCATGCCGAGGACATGATTTCGCACGGTAAGCGAGGGAGGCCTGCAAAACGATTTGGAGGTATGGGGAATTGAACCCCAGACTTCTCGCATGCGAAGCGAGCGCTCTACCCCTGAGCTATACCCCCGCGACAGTCGTAGTTCCGGCTCGGCACAACGCTCTCGTCGCCTCGTCAAGAGCCGCTGATAAACGTCCTCTCGCATCATGCCGAGGACATGTTTTCGCACGGTGAGCGAGGGAGGCCTGCAAAACGATTTGGAGGTATGGGGAATTGAACCCCAGGCTTCTCGCATGCGAAGCGAGCGCTCTACCCCTGAGCTACACCCCCCCCCCCCCCGACAGTCGTAGTTCCGGCTCGGCACAACGCTCTCGTCGCCTCGTCAAGAGCCGCTGACAAACGTCCTCTCGCATCATGCCGAGGACATGTTTTCGCACGGTGAGCGAGGGAGGCCTGCAAAACGATTTGGAGGTATGGGGAATTGAACCCCAGGCTTCTCGCATGCGAAGCGAGCGCTCTACCCCTGAGCTACACCCCCGCGACAGTCGTAGTTCCGGCTCGGCACAACGCTCTCGTCGCCTCGTCAAGAGCCGCTGACAAACGTCCTCTCGCATCATGCCGAGGACATGTTTTCGCACGGTGAGCGAGGGAGGCCTGCAAAACGATTTGGAGGTATGGGGAATTGAACCCCAGGCTTCTCGCATGCGAAGCGAGCGCTCTACCCCTGAGCTATACCCCCGCGACAGTCGTAGTTCCGGCTCGGCACAACGCTCTCGTCGCCTCGTCAAGAGCCGCTGACAAACGTCCTCTCGCATCATGCCGAGGACATGATTTCGCACGGTGAGCGAGGGAGGCCTGCAAAACGATTTGGAGGTATGGGGAATTGAACCCCAGGCTTCTCGCATGCGAAGCGAGCGCTCTACCCCTGAGCTACACCCCCGCGACAGTCGTAGTTCCGGCTCGGCACAACGCTCTCGTCGCCTCGTCAAGAGCCGCTGACAAACGTCCTCTCGCATCATGCCGAGGACATGTTTTCGCACGGTGAGCGAGGGAGGCCTGCAAAACGATTTGGAGGTATGGGGAATTGAACCCCAGGCTTCTCGCATGCGAAGCGAGCGCTCTACCCCTGAGCTATACCCCCGCGACAGTCGTAGTTCCGGCTCGGCACAACGCTCTCGTCGCCTCGTCAAGAGCCGCTGACAAACGTCCTCTCGCATCATGCCGAGGACATGATTTCGCACGGTGAGCGAGGGAGGCCTGCAAAACGATTTGGAGGTATGGGGAATTGAACCCCAGGCTTCTCGCATGCGAAGCGAGCGCTCTACCCCTGAGCTATACCCCCGCGACAGCCGTAGTTTCGCCTCTGCACAACGCTCTCGTCGCCTCGTCAAGAGCCGCTGACAAACGTCCTCTCGCATCATGCCGAGGACATGTTTTCGCACGGTGAGCGAGGGAGGCCTGCAAAACGATCTGGAGGTATGGGGAATTGAACCCCAGACTTCTCCCATGCGAAGCGAGCGCTCTACCCCTGAGCTATACCCCCGCGACAGCCGCAGTTTCGCCTCTGCAAAACGCTCTCGTCGCCTCGTCAAGAGCCGCTGACAAACGTCCTCTCGCATCATGCCGAGGACATGTTTTCGCACGGTGAGCGAGGGAGGCCTGCAAAACGATTTGGAGGTATGAGGAATTGAACCCCAGACTTCTCGCATGCGAAGCGAGCGCTCTACCCCTGAGCTATACCCCCGCGACAGTCGTAGTTCCGGCTCGGCACAACGCTCTCGTCGCCTCGTCAAGAGCCGCTGACAAACGTCCTCTCGCATCATGCCGAGGACATGATTTCGCACGGTAAGCGAGGGAGGCCTGCAAAACGATTTGGAAGTATGGGGAATTGAACCCCAGACTTCTCGCATGCGAAGCGAGCGCTCTACCCCTGAGCTATACCCCCGCGACAGTCGTAGTTCCGGCTCGGCACAACGCTCTCGTCGCCTCGTCAAGAGCCGCTGACAAACGTCCTCTCGCATTATGCCGAGGACATGTTTTCGCACGGTGAGCGAGGGAGGCCTGCAAAACGATCTGGAGGTATGGGGAATTGAACCCCAGACTTCTCGCATGCGAAGCGAGCGCTCTACCCCTGAGCTATACCCCCGCGACAGCCGTAGTTTCGCCTCTGCACAACGCTCTCGTCGCCTCGTCAAGAGCCGCTGACAAACGTCCTCTCGCATCATGCCGAGGACATGATTTCGCACGGTAAGCGAGGGAGGCCTGCAAAACCAATTGGAGGTATGGAGAATTGAACCCCAGACTTCTCGCATGCGAAGCGAGCGCTCTACTCCTGAGCTATACCCCCGCGACAGCCGTAGTACCGCCTCGGCACAACGCTCTCGTCGCCTCGTCAAGAGCCTCTGACAAACGTCCTCTCGCATCATGCCGAGGACACGATTTCGCACGGTAAGCGAGGGAGGCCTGCAAAACGATTTGGAGGTATGGGGAATTGAACCCCAGACTTCTCGCATGCGAAGCGAGCGCTCTACCCCTGAGCTATACCCCCGCGACAGCCGTAGTTTCGCCTCTGCACAACGCTCTCGTCGCCTCGTCAAGAGCCGCTGACAAACGTCCTCTCGCATCATGCCGAGGACATGTTTTCGCACGGTGAGCGAGGGAGGCCTGCAAAACGATTTGGAGGTATGGGGAATTGAACCCCAGACTTCTCGCATGCGAAGCGAGCGCTCTACCCCTGAGCTATACCCCCGCGACAGTCGTAGTTCCGGCTCGGCACAACGCTCTCGTCGCCTCGTCAAGAGCCGCTGACAAACGTCCTCTCGTATCATGCCGAGGACATGTTTTCGCACGGTGAGCGAGGGAGGCCTGCAAAACGATTTGGAGGTATGGGGAATTGAACCCCAGACTTCTCGCATGCGAAGCGTGCGCTCTACCCCTGAGCTATACCCCCGCGACAGCCGTAGTTTCGCCTCTGCACAACGCTCTCGTCGCCTCGTCAAGAGCCGCTGACAAACGTCCTCTCGCATCATGCCGAGGACATGATTTCGCACGGTAAGCGAAGGAGGCCTGCAAAACGATTTGGAGGTATGGGGAATTGAACCCCAGACTTCTCGCATGCGAAGCGAGCGCTCTACCCCTGAGCTATACCCCCGCGACAGTCGTAGTTCCGGCTCGGCACAACGCTCTCGTCGCCTCGTCAAGAGCCGCTGACAAACGTCCTCTCGCATCATGCCGAGGACATGATTTCGCACGGTAAGCGAAGGAGGCCTGCAAAACGATTTGGAGGTATGGGGAATTGAACCCCAGACTTCTCGCATGCGAAGCGAGCGCTCTACCCCTGAGCTATACCCCCGCGACAGTCGTAGTTCCGGCTCGGCACAACGCTCTCGTCGCCTCGTCAAGAGCCGCTGACAAACGTCCTCTCGCATCATGCCGAGGACATGATTTCGCACGGTAAGCGAGGGAGGCCTGCAAAACCAATTGGAGGTATGGAGAATTGAACCCCAGACTTCTCGCATGCGAAGCGAGCGCTCTACTCCTGAGCTATACCCCCGCGACAGTCGTAGTTCCGGCTCGGCACAACGCTCTCGTCGCCTCGTCAAGAGCCGCTGACAAACGTCCTCTCGCATCATGCCGAGGACATGATTTCGCACGGTAAGCGAAGGAGGCCTGCAAAACGATTTGGAGGTATGGGGAATTGAACCCCAGACTTCTCGCATGCGAAGCGAGCGCTCTACCCCTGAGCTATACCCCCGCGACAGTCGTAGTTCCGGCTCGGCACAACGCTCTCGTCGCCTCGTCAAGAGCCGCTGACAAACGTCCTCTCGCATCATGCCGAGGACATGATTTCGCACGGTAAGCGAAGGAGGCCTGCAAAACGATTTGGAGGTATGGGGAATTGAACCCCAGACTTCTCGCATGCGAAGCGAGCGCTCTACCCCTGAGCTATACCCCCGCGACAGTCGTAGTTCCGGCTCGGCACAACGCTCTCGTCGCCTCGTCAAGAGCCGCTGACAAACGTCCTCTCGCATCATGCCGAGGACATGTTTTCGCACGGTGAGCGAGGGAGGCCTGCAAAACGATCTGGAGGTATGGGGAATTGAACCCCAGACTTCTCGCATGCGAAGCGAGCGCTCTACCCCTGAGCTATACCCCCCCGCGACAGTCGTAGTTCCGGCTCGGCACAACGCTCTCGTCGCCTCGTCAAGAGCCGCTGATAAACGTCCTCTCGCATCATGCCGAGGACATGTTTTCGCACGGTGAGCGAGGGAGGCCTGCAAAACGATTTGGAGGTATGGGGAATTGAACCCCAGGCTTCTCGCATGCGAAGCGAGCGCTCTACCCCTGAGCTACACCCCCCCCCCCGACAGTCGTAGTTCCGGCTCGGCACAACGCTCTCGTCGCCTCGTCAAGAGCCGCTGACAAACGTCCTCTCGCATCATGCCGAGGACATGTTTTCGCACGGTGAGCGAGGGAGGCCTGCAAAACGATTTGGAGGTATGGGGAATTGAACCCCAGGCTTCTCGCATGCGAAGCGAGCGCTCTACCCCTGAGCTACACCTCCGCGACAGTCGTAGTTCCGGCTCGGCACAACGCTCTCGTCGCCTCGTCAAGAGCCGCTGACAAACGTCCTCTCGCATCATGCCGAGGACATGTTTTCGCACGGTGAGCGAGGGAGGCCTGCAAAACGATATGGAGGTATGGGGAATTGAACCCCAGACTTCTCGTATGCGAAGCGAGCGCTCTACCCCTGAGCTATACCCCGCGACAGTCGTAGTTCCGCCTCGGCACAACGCTCTCGTCGCCTCGTCAAACGCCGCTGACAAACGTCCTCTCGCATCATGCCGAGGACATGTTTTCGCACGGTGAGCGAGGGAGGCCTGCAAAACGATTTGGAGGTATGGGGAATTGAACCCCAGACTTCTCGCATGCGAAGCGAGCGCTCTACCCCTGAGCTATACCCCCGCGACAGCCGCAGTTTCGCCTCTGCAAAACGCTCTCGTCGCCTCGTCAAGAGCCGCTGACAAACGTCCTCTCGCATCATGCCGAGGACATGTTTTCGCACGGTGAGCGAGGGAGGCCTGCAAAACGATTTGGAGGTATGAGGAATTGAACCCCAGACTTCTCGCATGCGAAGCGAGCGCTCTACCCCTGAGCTATACCCCCGCGACAGTCGTAGTTCCGGCTCGGCACAACGCTCTCGTCGCCTCGTCAAGAGCCGCTGACAAACGTCCTCTCGCATCATGCCGAGGACATGATTTCGCACGGTAAGCGAGGGAGGCCTGCAAAACGATTTGGAAGTATGGGGAATTGAACCCCAGACTTCTCGCATGCGAAGCGAGCGCTCTACCCCTGAGCTATACCCCCGCGACAGTCGTAGTTCCGGCTCGGCACAACGCTCTCGTCGCCTCGTCAAGAGCCGCTGACAAACGTCCTCTCGCATTATGCCGAGGACATGTTTTCGCACGGTGAGCGAGGGAGGCCTGCAAAACGATCTGGAGGTATGGGGAATTGAACCCCAGACTTCTCGCATGCGAAGCGAGCGCTCTACCCCTGAGCTATACCCCCGCGACAGCCGTAGTTTCGCCTCTGCACAACGCTCTCGTCGCCTCGTCAAGAGCCGCTGACAAACGTCCTCTCGCATCATGCCGAGGACATGATTTCGCACGGTAAGCGAGGGAGGCCTGCAAAACCAATTGGAGGTATGGAGAATTGAACCCCAGACTTCTCGCATGCGAAGCGAGCGCTCTACTCCTGAGCTATACCCCCGCGACAGCCGTAGTACCGCCTCGGCACAACGCTCTCGTCGCCTCGTCAAGAGCCTCTGACAAACGTCCTCTCGCATCATGCCGAGGACACGATTTCGCACGGTAAGCGAGGGAGGCCTGCAAAACGATTTGGAGGTATGGGGAATTGAACCCCAGACTTCTCGCATGCGAAGCGAGCGCTCTACCCCTGAGCTATACCCCCGCGACAGCCGTAGTTTCGCCTCTGCACAACGCTCTCGTCGCCTCGTCAAGAGCCGCTGACAAACGTCCTCTCGCATCATGCCGAGGACATGTTTTCGCACGGTGAGCGAGGGAGGCCTGCAAAACGATTTGGAGGTATGGGGAATTGAACCCCAGACTTCTCGCATGCGAAGCGAGCGCTCTACCCCTGAGCTATACCCCCGCGACAGTCGTAGTTCCGGCTCGGCACAACGCTCTCGTCGCCTCGTCAAGAGCCGCTGACAAACGTCCTCTCGTATCATGCCGAGGACATGTTTTCGCACGGTGAGCGAGGGAGGCCTGCAAAACGATTTGGAGGTATGGGGAATTGAACCCCAGACTTCTCGCATGCGAAGCGTGCGCTCTACCCCTGAGCTATACCCCCGCGACAGCCGTAGTTTCGCCTCTGCACAACGCTCTCGTCGCCTCGTCAAGAGCCGCTGACAAACGTCCTCTCGCATCATGCCGAGGACATGATTTCGCACGGTAAGCGAAGGAGGCCTGCAAAACGATTTGGAGGTATGGGGAATTGAACCCCAGACTTCTCGCATGCGAAGCGAGCGCTCTACCCCTGAGCTATACCCCCGCGACAGTCGTAGTTCCGGCTCGGCACAACGCTCTCGTCGCCTCGTCAAGAGCCGCTGACAAACGTCCTCTCGCATCATGCCGAGGACATGATTTCGCACGGTAAGCGAAGGAGGCCTGCAAAACGATTTGGAGGTATGGGGAATTGAACCCCAGACTTCTCGCATGCGAAGCGAGCGCTCTACCCCTGAGCTATACCCCCGCGACAGTCGTAGTTCCGGCTCGGCACAACGCTCTCGTCGCCTCGTCAAGAGCCGCTGACAAACGTCCTCTCGCATCATGCCGAGGACATGTTTTCGCACGGTGAGCGAGGGAGGCCTGCAAAACGATCTGGAGGTATGGGGAATTGAACCCCAGACTTCTCGCATGCGAAGCGAGCGCTCTACCCCTGAGCTATACCCCCCCGCGACAGTCGTAGTTCCGGCTCGGCACAACGCTCTCGTCGCCTCGTCAAGAGCCGCTGATAAACGTCCTCTCGCATCATGCCGAGGACATGTTTTCGCACGGTGAGCGAGGGAGGCCTGCAAAACGATTTGGAGGTATGGGGAATTGAACCCCAGGCTTCTCGCATGCGAAGCGAGCGCTCTACCCCTGAGCTACACCCCCCCCCCCCCCCCGACAGTCGTAGTTCCGGCTCGGCACAACGCTCTCGTCGCCTCGTCAAGAGCCGCTGACAAACGTCCTCTCGCATCATGCCGAGGACATGTTTTCGCACGGTGAGCGAGGGAGGCCTGCAAAACGATTTGGAGGTATGGGGAATTGAACCCCAGGCTTCTCGCATGCGAAGCGAGCGCTCTACCCCTGAGCTACACCTCCGCGACAGTCGTAGTTCCGGCTCGGCACAACGCTCTCGTCGCCTCGTCAAGAGCCGCTGACAAACGTCCTCTCGCATCATGCCGAGGACATGTTTTCGCACGGTGAGCGAGGGAGGCCTGCAAAACGATATGGAGGTATGGGGAATTGAACCCCAGACTTCTCGTATGCGAAGCGAGCGCTCTACCCCTGAGCTATACCCCGCGACAGTCGTAGTTCCGCCTCGGCACAACGCTCTCGTCGCCTCGTCAAACGCCGCTGACAAACGTCCTCTCGCATCATGCCGAGGACATGTTTTCGCACGGTGAGCGAGGGAGGCCTGCAAAACGATTTGGAGGTATGGGGAATTGAACCCCAGACTTCTCGCATGCGAAGCGAGCGCTCTACCCCTGAGCTATACCCCCGCGACAGCCGTGGTTCCGCCTCTGCACAACGCTCTCGTCGCCTCGTCAAGAGCCGCTGATAAACGTCCTCTCGCATCATGCCGAGGACATGATTTCGCACGGTAAGCGAGGGAGGCCTGCAAAACGATTTGGAGGTATGGGGAATTGAACCCCAGACTTCTCGCATGCGAAGCGAGCGCTCTACCCCTGAGCTATACCCCCGCGACAGTCGTAGTTCCGGCTCGGCACAACGCTCTCGTCGCCTCGTCAAGAGCCGCTGATAAACGTCCTCTCGCATCATGCCGAGGACATGTTTTCGCACGGTGAGCGAGGGAGGCCTGCAAAACGATTTGGAGGTATGGGGAATTGAACCCCAGGCTTCTCGCATGCGAAGCGAGCGCTCTACCCCTGAGCTACACCCCCCCCCCCCCCGACAGTCGTAGTTCCGGCTCGGCACAACGCTCTCGTCGCCTCGTCAAGAGCCGCTGACAAACGTCCTCTCGCATCATGCCGAGGACATGTTTTCGCACGGTGAGCGAGGGAGGCCTGCAAAACGATTTGGAGGTATGGGGAATTGAACCCCAGGCTTCTCGCATGCGAAGCGAGCGCTCTACCCCTGAGCTACACCCCCGCGACAGTCGTAGTTCCGGCTCGGCACAACGCTCTCGTCGCCTCGTCAAGAGCCGCTGACAAACGTCCTCTCGCATCATGCCGAGGACATGTTTTCGCACGGTGAGCGAGGGAGGCCTGCAAAACGATTTGGAGGTATGGGGAATTGAACCCCAGGCTTCTCGCATGCGAAGCGAGCGCTCTACCCCTGAGCTATACCCCCGCGACAGTCGTAGTTCCGGCTCGGCACAACGCTCTCGTCGCCTCGTCAAGAGCCGCTGACAAACGTCCTCTCGCATCATGCCGAGGACATGATTTCGCACGGTGAGCGAGGGAGGCCTGCAAAACGATTTGGAGGTATGGGGAATTGAACCCCAGGCTTCTCGCATGCGAAGCGAGCGCTCTACCCCTGAGCTACACCCCCGCGACAGTCGTAGTTCCGGCTCGGCACAACGCTCTCGTCGCCTCGTCAAGAGCCGCTGACAAACGTCCTCTCGCATCATGCCGAGGACATGTTTTCGCACGGTGAGCGAGGGAGGCCTGCAAAACGATTTGGAGGTATGGGGAATTGAACCCCAGGCTTCTCGCATGCGAAGCGAGCGCTCTACCCCTGAGCTATACCCCCGCGACAGTCGTAGTTCCGGCTCGGCACAACGCTCTCGTCGCCTCGTCAAGAGCCGCTGACAAACGTCCTCTCGCATCATGCCGAGGACATGTTTTCGCACGGTGAGCGAGGGAGGCCTGCAAAACGATTTGGAGGTATGGGGAATTGAACCCCAGGCTTCTCGCATGCGAAGCGAGCGCTCTACCCCTGAGCTATACCCCCGCGACAGTCGTAGTTCCGGCTCGGCACAACGCTCTCGTCGCCTCGTCAAGAGCCGCTGACAAACGTCCTCTCGCATCATGCCGAGGACATGATTTCGCACGGTGAGCGAGGGAGGCCTGCAAAACGATTTGGAGGTATGGGGAATTGAACCCCAGGCTTCTCGCATGCGAAGCGAGCGCTCTACCCCTGAGCTACACCCCCGCGACAGTCGTAGTTCCGGCTCGGCACAACGCTCTCGTCGCCTCGTCAAGAGCCGCTGACAAACGTCCTCTCGCATCATGCCGAGGACATGTTTTCGCACGGTGAGCGAGGGAGGCCTGCAAAACGATTTGGAGGTATGGGGAATTGAACCCCAGGCTTCTCGCATGCGAAGCGAGCGCTCTACCCCTGAGCTACACCCCCGCGACAGTCGTAGTTCCGGCTCGGCACAACGCTCTCGTCGCCTCGTCAAGAGCCGCTGACAAACGTCCTCTCGCATCATGCCGAGGACATGTTTTCGCACGGTGAGCGAGGGAGGCCTGCAAAACGATTTGGAGGTATGGGGAATTGAACCCCAGGCTTCTCGCATGCGAAGCGAGCGCTCTACCCCTGAGCTACACCCCCGCGACAGTCGTAGTTCCGGCTCGGCACAACGCTCTCGTCGCCTCGTCAAGAGCCGCTGACAAACGTCCTCTCGCATCATGCCGAGGACATGTTTTCGCACGGTGAGCGAGGGAGGCCTGCAAAACGATTTGGAGGTATGGGGAATTGAACCCCAGGCTTCTCGCATGCGAAGCGAGCGCTCTACCCCTGAGCTATACCCCCGCGACAGTCGTAGTTCCGGCTCGGCACAACGCTCTCGTCGCCTCGTCAAGAGCCGCTGACAAACGTCCTCTCGCATCATGCCGCGGACATGATTTCGCACGGTAAGCGAGGGAGGCCTGCAAAACGATTTGGAGGTATGGGGAATTGAACCACAGGCTTCTCGCATGCGAAGCGAGCGCTCTACCCCTGAGCTATACCCCCGCGACAGTCGTAGTTCCGGCTCGGCACAACGCTCTCGTCGCCTCGTCAAGAGCCGCTGACAAACGTCCTCTCGCATCATGCCGCGGACATGATTTCGCACGGTAAGCGAGGGAGGCCTGCAAAACGATTTGGAGGTATGGGGAATTGAACCACAGGCTTCTCGCATGCGAAGCGAGCGCTCTACCCCTGAGCTATACCCCCGCGACAGCCGTGGTTCTGCCTCCGCACAACGCTCTCGTCGCTTCGTCAAGAGCCGCTGACAAACGTCCTCTCGCATCATGCCGAGGACATGATTTCGCACGGTAAGCGAGGGAGGCCTGCAAAACGATTTGGAGGTATGGGAATTGAACCCCAGACTTCTCGCATGCGAAGCGAGCGCTCTACCCCTGAGCTATACCCCCGCGACAGTCGTAGTTCCGGCTCGGCACAACGCTCTCGTCGCCTCGTCAAGAGCCTCTGACAAACGTCCTCTCGCATCATGCCGAGGACACGATTTCGCACGGTGAGCGAGGGAGGCCTGCAAAACGATTTGGAGGTATGGGGAATTGAACCCCAGACTTCTCGCATGCGAAGCGAGCGCTCTACCCCTGAGCTATACCCCCGCGACAGCCGTAGTTTCGCCTCTGCACAACGCTCTCGTCGCCTCGTCAAGAGCCGCTGACAAACGTCCTCTCGCATCATGCCGAGGACATGATTTCGCACGGTAAGCGAGGGAGGCCTGCAAAACGATTTGGAGGTATGGGGAATTGAACCCCAGACTTCTCGCATGCGAAGCGAGCGCTCTACCCCTGAGCTATACCCCCGCGACAGCCGTAGTTTCGCCTCTGCACAACGCTCTCGTCGCCTCGTCAAGAGCCGCTGACAAACGTCCTCTCGCATCATGCCGCGGACATGTTTTCGCACGGTAAGCGAGGGAGGCCTGCAAAACGATTTGGAGGTATGGGGAATTGAACCCCAGACTTCTCGCATGCGAAGCGAGCGCTCTACCCCTGAGCTATACCCCCGCGACAGTCGTAGTTCCGGCTCGGAACAACGCTCTCGTCGCCTCGTCAAGAGCCGCTGACAAACGTCCTCTCGCATCATGCCGAGGACATGATTTCGCACGGTAAGCGAGGGAGGCCTGCAAAACGATTTGGAGGTATGGGTAATTGAACCACAGACTTCTCGCATGCGAAGCGAACGCTCTACCCCTGAGCTATACCCACGCGACAGCCGTGGTTCCGCCTCTGCATAACGCTCTCGTCGCCTCGTCAAGAGCCGCTGACAAACGTCCTCTCGCATCATGCCGCGGACAAGTTTTCGCACGGTAAGCGAGGGAGGCCTGCAAAACGATTTGGAGGTATGGGGAATTGAACCCCAGACTTCTCGCATGCGAAGCGAGCGCTCTACCCCTGAGCTATATCCCCGCGACAGTCGTAGTTCCGGCTCGGAACAACGCTCTCGTCGCCTCGTCAAGAGCCGCTGACAAACGTCCTCTCGCATCATGCCGAGGACATGATTTCGCACGGTAAGCGAGGGAGGCCTGCAAAACGATTTGGAGGTATGGGTAATTGAACCACAGACTTCTCGCATGCGAAGCGAGCGCTCTACCCCTGAGCTATACCCCCGCGACAGCCGTAGTACCGCCTCGGCACAACGCTCTCGTCGCCTCGTCAAGAGCCTCTGACAAACGTCCTCATCCTCATCATGCCGAGGACACGATTTCGCACGGTGAGCGAACGAGGCCTGCAAAACGATTTGGAGGTATGGGGAATTGAACCCCAGACTTCTCGCATGCGAAGCGAGCGCTCTACCCCTGAGCTATACCCCCGCGACAGCCGTAGTTTCGCCTCTGCACAACGCTCTCGTCGCCTCGTCAAGAGCCGCTGACAAACGTCCTCTCGCATCATGCCGCGGACATGATTTCGCACGGTAAGCGAGGGAGGCCTGCAAAACGATTTGGAGGTATGGGGAATTGAACCCCAGACTTCTCGCATGCGAAGCGAGCGCTCTACCCCTGAGCTATACCCCCTCGCCAGCCGTAGTTTCGCCTCTGCACAACGCTCTCGTCGCCTCGTCAAGAGCCGCTGACAAACGTCCTCTCGCATCATGCCGCGGACATGATTTCGCACGGTAAGCGAGGGAGGCCTGCAAAACGATTTGGAGGTATGGGGAATTGAACCACAGACTTCTCGCATGCGAAGCGAGCGCTCTACCCCTGAGCTATACCCCCGCGACAGCCGTGGCTCCGCCTCCGCACAATGCTCTCGTCGCTTCGTCAAGAGCCTCTGACAAACGTCCTCTCGCATCATGCCGAGGACACGATTTCGCACGGTAAGCGAGGGAGGCCTGCAAAACGATTTGGAGGTATGGGGAATTGAACCCCAGACTTCTCGCATGCGAAGCGAGCGCTCTACCCCTGAGCTATACCCCCGCGACAGCCGTAGTTCCGCATCGGCACAACGCTCTCGTCGCCTCGTCAAGAGCCGCTGACAAACGTCCTCTCGCATCATGCCGCGGACATGATTTCGCACGGTAAGCGAGGGAGGCCTGCAAAACGATTTGGAGGTATGGGGAATTGAACCCCAGACTTCTCGCATGCGAAGCGAGCGCTCTACCCCTGAGCTATACCCCCGCGCCAGCCGTAGTTTCGCCTCTGCACAACGCTCTCGTCGCCTCGTCAAGAGCCTCTGACAAACGTCCTCATCCTCATCATGCCGAGGACACGATTTCGCACGGTGAGCGAACGAGGCCTGCAAAACGATTTGGAGGTATGGGGAATTGAACCCCAGACTTCTCGCATGCGAAGCGAGCGCTCTACCCCTGAGCTATACCCCCGCGACAGCCGTAGTTTCGCCTCTGCACAACGCTCTCGTCGCCTCGTCAAGAGCCGCTGACAAACGTCCTCTCGCATCATGCCGCGGACATGATTTCGCACGGTAAGCGAGGGAGGCCTGCAAAACGATTTGGAGGTATGGGGAATTGAACCCCAGACTTCTCGCATGCGAAGCGAGCGCTCTACCCCTGAGCTATACCCCCGCGCCAGCCGTAGTTTCGCCTCTGCACAACGCTCTCGTCGCCTCGTCAAGAGCCGCTGACAAACGTCCTCTCGCATCATGCCGCGGACATGATTTCGCACGGTAAGCGAGGGAGGCCTGCAAAACGATTTGGAGGTATGGGGAATTGAACCACAGACTTCTCGCATGCGAAGCGAGCGCTCTACCCCTGAGCTATACCCCCGCGACAGCCGTGGCTCCGCCTCCGCACAATGCTCTCGTCGCTTCGTCAAGAGCCGCTGACAAACGTCCTCTCGCATCATGCCGAGGACATGATTTCGCACGGTAAGCGAGGGAGGCCTGCAAAACCAATTGGAGGTATGGAGAATTGAACCCCAGACTTCTCGCATGCGAAGCGAGCGCTCTACTCCTGAGCTATACCCCCGCGACAGCCGTAGTACCGCCTCGGCACAACGCTCTCGTCGCCTCGTCAAGAGCCTCTGACAAACGTCCTCTCGCATCATGCCGAGGACACGATTTCGCACGGTAAGCGAGGGAGGCCTGCAAAACGATTTGGAGGTATGGGGAATTGAACCCCAGACTTCTCGCATGCGAAGCGAGCGCTCTACCCCTGAGCTATACCCCCGCGACAGCCGTAGTTCCGCATCGGCACAACGCTCTCGTCGCCTCGTCAAGAGCCGCTGACAAACGTCCTCTCGCATCATGCCGCGGACATGATTTCGCACGGTAAGCGAGGGAGGCCTGCAAAACGATTTGGAGGTATGGGGAATTGAACCCCAGACTTCTCGCATGCGAAGCGAGCGCTCTACCCCTGAGCTATACCCCCGCGCCAGCCGTAGTTTCGCCTCTGCACAACGCTCTCGTCGCCTCGTCAAGAGCCGCTGACAAACGTCCTCTCGCATCATGCCGCGGACATGTTTTCGCACGGTAAGCGAGGGAGGCCTGCAAAACGATTTGGAGGTATGGGGAATTGAACCCCAGACTTCTCGCATGCGAAGCGAGCGCTCTACCCCTGAGCTATACCCCCGCGACAGTCGTAGTTCCGGCTCGGAACAACGCTCTCGTCGCCTCGTCAAGAGCCGCTGACAAACGTCCTCTCGCATCATGCCGAGGACATGATTTCGCACGGTAAGCGAGGGAGGCCTGCAAAACGATTTGGAGGTATGGGTAATTGAACCACAGACTTCTCGCATGCGAAGCGAGCGCTCTACCCCTGAGCTATACCCCCGCGACAGCCGTAGTACCGCCTCGGCACAACGCTCTCGTCGCCTCGTCAAGAGCCTCTGACAAACGTCCTCATCCCCATCATGCCGAGGACACGATTTCGCACGGTGAGCGAACGAGGCCTGCAAAACGATTTGGAGGTATGGGGAATTGAACCCCAGACTTCTCGCATGCGAAGCGAGCGCTCTACCCCTGAGCTATACCCCCGCGACAGCCGTAGTTCCGCCTCGGCACAACGCTCTCGTCGCCTCGTCAAGAGCCTCTGACAAACGTCCTCTCGCATCATGCCGAGGACACGATTTCGCACGGTAAGCGAGGGAGGCCTGCAAAACGATTTGGAGGTATGGGGAATTGAACCCCAGACTTCTCGCATGCGAAGCGAGCGCTCTACCCCTGAGCTATACCCCCGCGACAGCCGTAGTTTCGCCTCTGCACAACGCTCTCGTCGCCTCGTCAAGAGCCGCTGACAAACGTCCTCTCGCATCATGCCGCGGACATGATTTCGCACGGTAAGCGAGGGAGGCCTGCAAAACGATTTGGAGGTATGGGGAATTGAACCCCAGACTCCTCGCATGCGAAGCGAGCGCTCTACCCCTGAGCTATACCCCCGCGCCAGCCGTAGTTTCGCCTCTGCACAACGCTCTCGTCGCCTCGTCAAGAGCCTCTGACAAACGTCCTCATCCTCATCATGCCGAGGACACGATTTCGCACGGTGAGCGAACGAGGCCTGCAAAACGATTTGGAGGTATGGGGAATTGAACCCCAGACTTCTCGCATGCGAAGCGAGCGCTCTACCCCTGAGCTATACCCCCGCGACAGCCGTAGTTTCGCCTCTGCACAACGCTCTCGTCGCCTCGTCAAGAGCCGCTGACAAACGTCCTCTCGCATCATGCCGCGGACATGATTTCGCACGGTAAGCGAGGGAGGCCTGCAAAACGATTTGGAGGTATGGGGAATTGAACCCCAGACTTCTCGCATGCGAAGCGAGCGCTCTACCCCTGAGCTATACCCCCGCGCCAGCCGTAGTTTCGCCTCTGCACAACGCTCTCGTCGCCTCGTCAAGAGCCGCTGACAAACGTCCTCTCGCATCATGCCGCGGACATGATTTCGCACGGTAAGCGAGGGAGGCCTGTAAAACGATTTGGAGGTATGGGGAATTGAACCCCAGACTTCTCGCATGCGAAGCGAGCGCTCTACTCCTGAGCTATACCCCCACGACAGCCGTAGTACCGCCTCGGCACAACGCTCTCGTCGCCTCGTCAAGAGCCGCTGACAAACGTCCTCTCGCATCATGCCGAGGACATGATTTCGCACGGTAAGCGAGGGAGGCCTGCAAAACGATTTGGAGATATGGGTAATTGAACCACAGACTTCTCGCATGCGAAGCGAGCGCTCTACCCCTGAGCTATACCCCCGCGACAGCCGTAGTACCGCCTCGGCACAACGCTCTCGTCGCCTCGTCAAGAGCCTCTGACAAACGTCCTCTCGCATCATGCCGAGGACACGATTTCGCACGGTAAGCGAGGGAGGCCTGCAAAACGATTTGGAGGTATGGGGAATTGAACCCCAGACTTCTCGCATGCGAAGCGAGCGCTCTACCCCTGAGCTATACCCCCGCGACAGCCGTAGTTTCGCCTCTGCACAACGCTCTCGTCGCCTCGTCAAGAGCCGCTGACAAACGTCCTCTCGCATCATGCCGCGGACATGATTTCGCACGGTAAGCGAGGGAGGCCTGCAAAACGATTTGGAGGTATGGGGAATTGAACCCCAGACTCCTCGCATGCGAAGCGAGCGCTCTACCCCTGAGCTATACCCCCGCGCCAGCCGTAGTTTCGCCTCTGCACAACGCTCTCGTCGCCTCGTCAAGAGCCTCTGACAAACGTCCTCATCCTCATCATGCCGAGGACACGATTTCGCACGGTGAGCGAACGAGGCCTGCAAAACGATTTGGAGGTATGGGGAATTGAACCCCAGACTTCTCGCATGCGAAGCGAGCGCTCTACCCCTGAGCTATACCCCCGCGACAGCCGTAGTTTCGCCTCTGCACAACGCTCTCGTCGCCTCGTCAAGAGCCGCTGACAAACGTCCTCTCGCATCATGCCGCGGACATGATTTCGCACGGTAAGCGAGGGAGGCCTGCAAAACGATTTGGAGGTATGGGGAATTGAACCCCAGACTTCTCGCATGCGAAGCGAGCGCTCTACCCCTGAGCTATACCCCCGCGCCAGCCGTAGTTTCGCCTCTGCACAACGCTCTCGTCGCCTCGTCAAGAGCCGCTGACAAACGTCCTCTCGCATCATGCCGCGGACATGATTTCGCACGGTAAGCGAGGGAGGCCTGTAAAACGATTTGGAGGTATGGGGAATTGAACCCCAGACTTCTCGCATGCGAAGCGAGCGCTCTACTCCTGAGCTATACCCCCACGACAGCCGTAGTACCGCCTCGGCACAACGCTCTCGTCGCCTCGTCAAGAGCCGCTGACAAACGTCCTCTCGCATCATGCCGAGGACATGATTTCGCACGGTAAGCGAGGGAGGCCTGCAAAACGATTTGGAGATATGGGTAATTGAACCACAGACTTCTCGCATGCGAAGCGAGCGCTCTACCCCTGAGCTATACCCCCGCGACAGCCGTAGTACCGCCTCGGCACAACGCTCTCGTCGCCTCGTCAAGAGCCTCTGACAAACGTCCTCATCCCCATCATGCCGAGGACACGATTTCGCACGGTGAGCGAACGAGGCCTGCAAAACGATTTGGAGGTATGGGGAATTGAACCCCAGACTTCTCGCATGCGAAGCGAGCGCTCTACCCCTGAGCTATACCCCCGCGACAGCCGTAGTTCCGCCTCGGCACAACGCTCTCGTCGCCTCGTCAAGAGCCTCTGACAAACGTCCTCTCGCATCATGCCGAGGACACGATTTCGCACGGTAAGCGAGGGAGGCCTGCAAAACGATTTGGAGGTATGGGGAATTGAACCCCAGACTTCTCGCATGCGAAGCGAGCGCTCTACCCCTGAGCTATACCCCCGCGACAGCCGTAGTTTCGCCTCTGCACAACGCTCTCGTCGCCTCGTCAAGAGCCGCTGACAAACGTCCTCTCGCATCATGCCGCGGACATGATTTCGCACGGTAAGCGAGGGAGGCCTGCAAAACGATTTGGAGGTATGGGGAATTGAACCCCAGACTTCTCGCATGCGAAGCGAGCGCTCTACCCCTGAGCTATACCCCCGCGCCAGCCGTAGTTTCGCCTCTGCACAACGCTCTCGTCGCCTCGTCAAGAGCCGCTGACAAACGTCCTCTCGCATCATGCCGCGGACATGATTTCGCACGGTAAGCGAGGGAGGCCTGCAAAACGATTTGGAGGTATGGGGAATTGAACCACAGACTTCTCGCATGCGAAGCGAGCGCTCTACCCCTGAGCTATACCCCCGCGACAGCCGTAGTACCGCCTCGGCACAACGCTCTCGTCGCCTCGTCAAGAGCCTCTGACAAACGTCCTCTCGCATCATGCCGAGGACACGATTTCGCACGGTAAGCGAGGGAGGCCTGCAAAACGATTTGGAGGTATGGGGAATTGAACCCCAGACTTCTCGCATGCGAAGCGAGCGCTCTACCCCTGAGCTATACCCCCGCGACAGCCGTAGTTCCGCATCGGCACAACGCTCTCGTCGCCTCGTCAAGAGCCGCTGACAAACGTCCTCTCGCATCATGCCGCGGACATGATTTCGCACGGTAAGCGAGGGAGGCCTGCAAAACGATTTGGAGGTATGGGGAATTGAACCCCAGACTTCTCGCATGCGAAGCGAGCGCTCTACCCCTGAGCTATACCCCCGCGCCAGCCGTAGTTTCGCCTCTGCACAACGCTCTCGTCGCCTCGTCAAGAGCCGCTGACAAACGTCCTCTCGCATCATGCCGCGGACATGTTTTCGCACGGTAAGCGAGGGAGGCCTGCAAAACGATTTGGAGGTATGGGGAATTGAACCCCAGACTTCTCGCATGCGAAGCGAGCGCTCTACCCCTGAGCTATACCCCCGCGACAGTCGTAGTTCCGGCTCGGAACAACGCTCTCGTCGCCTCGTCAAGAGCCGCTGACAAACGTCCTCTCGCATCATGCCGAGGACATGATTTCGCACGGTAAGCGAGGGAGGCCTGCAAAACGATTTGGAGGTATGGGTAATTGAACCACAGACTTCTCGCATGCGAAGCGAGCGCTCTACCCCTGAGCTATACCCCCGCGACAGCCGTAGTACCGCCTCGGCACAACGCTCTCGTCGCCTCGTCAAGAGCCTCTGACAAACGTCCTCATCCCCATCATGCCGAGGACACGATTTCGCACGGTGAGCGAACGAGGCCTGCAAAACGATTTGGAGGTATGGGGAATTGAACCCCAGACTTCTCGCATGCGAAGCGAGCGCTCTACCCCTGAGCTATACCCCCGCGACAGCCGTAGTTCCGCCTCGGCACAACGCTCTCGTCGCCTCGTCAAGAGCCTCTGACAAACGTCCTCTCGCATCATGCCGAGGACACGATTTCGCACGGTAAGCGAGGGAGGCCTGCAAAACGATTTGGAGGTATGGGGAATTGAACCCCAGACTTCTCGCATGCGAAGCGAGCGCTCTACCCCTGAGCTATACCCCCGCGACAGCCGTAGTTTCGCCTCTGCACAACGCTCTCGTCGCCTCGTCAAGAGCCGCTGACAAACGTCCTCTCGCATCATGCCGCGGACATGATTTCGCACGGTAAGCGAGGGAGGCCTGCAAAACGATTTGGAGGTATGGGGAATTGAACCCCAGACTTCTCGCATGCGAAGCGAGCGCTCTACCCCTGAGCTATACCCCCGCGCCAGCCGTAGTTTCGCCTCTGCACAACGCTCTCGTCGCCTCGTCAAGAGCCGCTGACAAACGTCCTCTCGCATCATGCCGCGGACATGATTTCGCACGGTAAGCGAGGGAGGCCTGCAAAACGATTTGGAGGTATGGGGAATTGAACCACAGACTTCTCGCATGCGAAGCGAGCGCTCTACCCCTGAGCTATACCCCCGCGACAGCCGTGGCTCCGCCTCCGCACAATGCTCTCGTCGCTTCGTCAAGAGCCGCTGACAAACGTCCTCTCGCATCATGCCGAGGACATGATTTCGCACGGTAAGCGAGGGAGGCCTGCAAAACCAATTGGAGGTATGGAGAATTGAACCCCAGACTTCTCGCATGCGAAGCGAGCGCTCTACTCCTGAGCTATACCCCCACGACAGCCGTAGTACCGCCTCGGCACAACGCTCTCGTCGCCTCGTCAAGAGCCGCTGACAAACGTCCTCTCGCATCATGCCGAGGACATGATTTCGCACGGTAAGCGAGGGAGGCCTGCAAAACGATTTGGAGATATGGGTAATTGAACCACAGACTTCTCGCATGCGAAGCGAGCGCTCTACCCCTGAGCTATACCCCCGCGACAGCCGTAGTACCGCCTCGGCACAACGCTCTCGTCGCCTCGTCAAGAGCCTCTGACAAACGTCCTCATCCCCATCATGCCGAGGACACGATTTCGCACGGTGAGCGAACGAGGCCTGCAAAACGATTTGGAGGTATGGGGAATTGAACCCCAGACTTCTCGCATGCGAAGCGAGCGCTCTACCCCTGAGCTATACCCCCGCGACAGCCGTAGTTCCGCCTCGGCACAACGCTCTCGTCGCCTCGTCAAGAGCCTCTGACAAACGTCCTCTCGCATCATGCCGAGGACACGATTTCGCACGGTAAGCGAGGGAGGCCTGCAAAACGATTTGGAGGTATGGGGAATTGAACCCCAGACTTCTCGCATGCGAAGCGAGCGCTCTACCCCTGAGCTATACCCCCGCGACAGCCGTAGTTTCGCCTCTGCACAACGCTCTCGTCGCCTCGTCAAGAGCCGCTGACAAACGTCCTCTCGCATCATGCCGCGGACATGATTTCGCACGGTAAGCGAGGGAGGCCTGCAAAACGATTTGGAGGTATGGGGAATTGAACCCCAGACTTCTCGCATGCGAAGCGAGCGCTCTACCCCTGAGCTATACCCCCGCGCCAGCCGTAGTTTCGCCTCTGCACAACGCTCTCGTCGCCTCGTCAAGAGCCGCTGACAAACGTCCTCTCGCATCATGCCGCGGACATGATTTCGCACGGTAAGCGAGGGAGGCCTGCAAAACGATTTGGAGGTATGGGGAATTGAACCACAGACTTCTCGCATGCGAAGCGAGCGCTCTACCCCTGAGCTATACCCCCGCGACAGCCGTGGCTCCGCCTCCGCACAATGCTCTCGTCGCTTCGTCAAGAGCCGCTGACAAACGTCCTCTCGCATCATGCCGAGGACATGATTTCGCACGGTAAGCGAGGGAGGCCTGCAAAACCAATTGGAGGTATGGAGAATTGAACCCCAGACTTCTCGCATGCGAAGCGAGCGCTCTACTCCTGAGCTATACCCCCGCGACAGCCGTAGTACCGCCTCGGCACAACGCTCTCGTCGCCTCGTCAAGAGCCTCTGACAAACGTCCTCTCGCATCATGCCGAGGACACGATTTCGCACGGTAAGCGAGGGAGGCCTGCAAAACGATTTGGAGGTATGGGGAATTGAACCCCAGACTTCTCGCATGCGAAGCGAGCGCTCTACCCCTGAGCTATACCCCCGCGACAGCCGTAGTTCCGCATCGGCACAACGCTCTCGTCGCCTCGTCAAGAGCCGCTGACAAACGTCCTCTCGCATCATGCCGCGGACATGATTTCGCACGGTAAGCGAGGGAGGCCTGCAAAACGATTTGGAGGTATGGGGAATTGAACCCCAGACTTCTCGCATGCGAAGCGAGCGCTCTACCCCTGAGCTATACCCCCGCGCCAGCCGTAGTTTCGCCTCTGCACAACGCTCTCGTCGCCTCGTCAAGAGCCGCTGACAAACGTCCTCTCGCATCATGCCGCGGACATGATTTCGCACGGTAAGCGAGGGAGGCCTGCAAAACGATTTGGAGGTATGGGGAATTGAACCACAGACTTCTCGCATGCGAAGCGAGCGCTCTACCCCTGAGCTATACCCCCGCGACAGCCGTGGCTCCGCCTCCGCACAATGCTCTCGTCGCTTCGTCAAGAGCCGCTGACAAACGTCCTCTCGCATCATGCCGAGGACATGATTTCGCACGGTGAGCGAAGGAGGCCTGCAAAACGATTTGGAGGTATGGGGAATTGAACCCCAGACTTCTCGCATGCGAAGCGAGCGCTCTACCCCTGAGCTGTACCCCCGCGACAGCCGTAGTTCCGCCTCGGCACAACGCTCTCGTCGCCTCGTCAAGAGCCTCTGACAAACGTCCTCTCGCATCATGCCGAGGACACGATTTCGCACGGTGAGCGAGGGAGGCCTGCAAAACGATTTGGAGGTATGGGGAATTGAACCCCAGACTTCTCGCATGCGAAGCGAGCGCTCTACCCCTGAGCTATACTCCCGCGACAGCCGTAGTTCCGCCTCTGCACAACGCTCTCGTCGCCTCGTCAAGAGCCGCTGACAAACGTCCTCTCGCATTATGCCGAGGACATGATTTCGCACGGTGAGCGAGGGAGGCCTGCAAAAGGAATTGGAGGTATGGGGAATTGAACCCCAGACTTCTCGCATGCGAAGCGAGCGCTCTACCCCTGAGCTATACCCCCGCGACAGCCGTAGTTCCGCCTCGGCACAACGCTCTCGTCGCCTCGTCAAGAGCCGCTGACAAACGTCCTCTCGCATTATGCCGAGGACATGATTTCGCACGGTGAGCGAGGGAGGCCTGCAAAAGGATTTGGAGGTATGGGGAATTGAACCCCAGACTTCTCGCATGCGAAGCGAGCGCTCTAACCCTGAGCTATACCCCCGCGACAGCCGTAGTTCCGCCTCGGCACAACGCTCTCGTCGCCTCGTCAAGAGCCGCTGCCAAACGTCCTCTCGCATTATGCCGAGGAAATGATTTCGCACGGTGAGCGAGGGAGGCCTGCAGAACGATATGGAGGTATGGGAAATTGAACCCCAGACTTCTCGCATGCGAAGCGAGCGCTCTACCCCTGATCTATACCCCCGCGACAGCCGTAGTTCCGCCTCGGCACAACGCTCTCGTCGCTTCGTCAAGAGCCGCTGACAAATGTCCTCTCGCATTATGCCGAGCACATGATTTCGCACGGTGAGCGAGGGAGGCCTGCAAAACGATTTGGAGGTATGGGGAATTGAACCCCAGACTTCTCGCATGCGAAGCGAGCGCTCTACCCCTGAGCTATACCCCCGCGACAGTCGTAGTTCCGCCTCGGCACAACGCTCTCGTCGCCTCGTCAAGAGCCGCTGACAAACGTCCTCTCGCATCATGCCGAGGACATGATCTCGCACGGTAAGCGAAGGAGGCCTGCAAAACCATTTGGAGGTATGGGGAATTGAACCCCAGACTTCTCGCATGCGAAGCGAGCGCTCTACCCCTGAGCTATACCCCCGCGACAGCCGTAGTTTCGCCTCTGCACAACGCTCTCGTCGCCTCGTCAAGAGCCGCTGACAAACGTCCTCTCGCATCATGCCGAGGACATGTTTTCGCACGGTAAGCGAGGGAGGCCTGCAAAACGATTTGGAGGTATGGGGAATTGAACCACAGACTTCTCGCATGCGAAGCGAGCGCTCTACCCCTGAGCTATACCCCCGCGACAGCCGTGGCTCCGCCTCCGCACAATGCTCTCGTCGCTTCGTCAAGAGCCGCTGACAAACGTCCTCTCGCATCATGCCGAGGACATGATTTCGCACGGTAAGCGAGGGAGGCCTGCAAAACCAATTGGAGGTATGGAGAATTGAACCCCAGACTTCTCGCATGCGAAGCGAGCGCTCTACTCCTGAGCTATACCCCCGCGACAGCCGTAGTACCGCCTCGGCACAACGCTCTCGTCGCCTCGTCAAGAGCCTCTGACAAACGTCCTCTCGCATCATGCCGAGGACACGATTTCGCACGGTAAGCGAGGGAGGCCTGCAAAACGATTTGGAGGTATGGGGAATTGAACCCCAGACTTCTCGCATGCGAAGCGAGCGCTCTACCCCTGAGCTATACCCCCGCGACAGCCGTAGTTCCGCATCGGCACAACGCTCTCGTCGCCTCGTCAAGAGCCGCTGACAAACGTCCTCTCGCATCATGCCGCGGACATGATTTCGCACGGTAAGCGAGGGAGGCCTGCAAAACGATTTGGAGGTATGGGGAATTGAACCCCAGACTTCTCGCATGCGAAGCGAGCGCTCTACCCCTGAGCTATACCCCCGCGCCAGCCGTAGTTTCGCCTCTGCACAACGCTCTCGTCGCCTCGTCAAGAGCCGCTGACAAACGTCCTCTCGCATCATGCCGCGGACATGATTTCGCACGGTAAGCGAGGGAGGCCTGCAAAACGATTTGGAGGTATGGGGAATTGAACCACAGACTTCTCGCATGCGAAGCGAGCGCTCTACCCCTGAGCTATACCCCCGCGACAGCCGTGGCTCCGCCTCCGCACAATGCTCTCGTCGCTTCGTCAAGAGCCGCTGACAAACGTCCTCTCGCATCATGCCGAGGACATGATTTCGCACGGTGAGCGAAGGAGGCCTGCAAAACGATTTGGAGGTATGGGGAATTGAACCCCAGACTTCTCGCATGCGAAGCGAGCGCTCTACCCCTGAGCTGTACCCCCGCGACAGCCGTAGTTCCGCCTCGGCACAACGCTCTCGTCGCCTCGTCAAGAGCCTCTGACAAACGTCCTCTCGCATCATGCCGAGGACACGATTTCGCACGGTGAGCGAGGGAGGCCTGCAAAACGATTTGGAGGTATGGGGAATTGAACCCCAGACTTCTCGCATGCGAAGCGAGCGCTCTACCCCTGAGCTATACTCCCGCGACAGCCGTAGTTCCGCCTCTGCACAACGCTCTCGTCGCCTCGTCAAGAGCCGCTGACAAACGTCCTCTCGCATTATGCCGAGGACATGATTTCGCACGGTGAGCGAGGGAGGCCTGCAAAAGGAATTGGAGGTATGGGGAATTGAACCCCAGACTTCTCGCATGCGAAGCGAGCGCTCTACCCCTGAGCTATACCCCCGCGACAGCCGTAGTTCCGCCTCGGCACAACGCTCTCGTCGCCTCGTCAAGAGCCGCTGACAAACGTCCTCTCGCATTATGCCGAGGACATGATTTCGCACGGTGAGCGAGGGAGGCCTGCAAAAGGATTTGGAGGTATGGGGAATTGAACCCCAGACTTCTCGCATGCGAAGCGAGCGCTCTAACCCTGAGCTATACCCCCGCGACAGCCGTAGTTCCGCCTCGGCACAACGCTCTCGTCGCCTCGTCAAGAGCCGCTGCCAAACGTCCTCTCGCATTATGCCGAGGAAATGATTTCGCACGGTGAGCGAGGGAGGCCTGCAGAACGATATGGAGGTATGGGAAATTGAACCCCAGACTTCTCGCATGCGAAGCGAGCGCTCTACCCCTGATCTATACCCCCGCGACAGCCGTAGTTCCGCCTCGGCACAACGCTCTCGTCGCTTCGTCAAGAGCCGCTGACAAATGTCCTCTCGCATTATGCCGAGCACATGATTTCGCACGGTGAGCGAGGGAGGCCTGCAAAACGATTTGGAGGTATGGGGAATTGAACCCCAGACTTCTCGCATGCGAAGCGAGCGCTCTACCCCTGAGCTATACCCCCGCGACAGTCGTAGTTCCGCCTCGGCACAACGCTCTCGTCGCCTCGTCAAGAGCCGCTGACAAACGTCCTCTCGCATCATGCCGAGGACATGATCTCGCACGGTAAGCGAAGGAGGCCTGCAAAACCATTTGGAGGTATGGGGAATTGAACCCCAGACTTCTCGCATGCGAAGCGAGCGCTCTACCCCTGAGCTATACCCCCGCGACAGCCGTAGTTTCGCCTCTGCACAACGCTCTCGTCGCCTCGTCAAGAGCCGCTGACAAACGTCCTCTCGCATCATGCCGAGGACATGTTTTCGCACGGTGAGCGAGGGAGGCCTGCAAAAGGATTTGGAGGTATGGGGAATTGAACCCCAGACTTCTCGCATGCGAAGCGAGCGCTCTACCCCTGAGCTATACCCCCGCGACAGCCGTAGTTTCGCCTCTGCACAACGCTCTCGTCGCCTCGTCAAGAGCCGCTGACAAACGTCCTCTCGCATCATGCCGAGGACATGTTTTCGCACGGTGAGCGAGGGAGGCCTGCAAAACGATTTGGAGGTATGGGGAATTGAACCCCAGACTTCTCGCATGCGAAGCGAGCGCTCTACCCCTGAGCTATACCCCCGCGACAGTCGTAGTTCCGGCTCGGCACAACGCTCTCGTCGCCTCGTCAAGAGCCGCTGACAAACGTCCTCTCGTATCATGCCGAGGACATGTTTTCGCACGGTGAGCGAGGGAGGCCTGCAAAAGGATTTGGAGGTATGGGGAATTGAACCCCAGACTTCTCGCATGCGAAGCGTGCGCTCTACCCCTGAGCTATACCCCCGCGACAGCCGTAGTTTCGCCTCTGCACAACGCTCTCGTCGCCTCGTCAAGAGCCGCTGACAAACGTCCTCTCGCATCATGCCGAGGACATGTTTTCGCACGGTGAGCGAGGGAGGCCTGCAAAAGGATTTGGAGGTATGGGGAATTGAACCCCAGACTTCTCGCATGCGAAGCGAGCGCTCTACCCCTGAGCTATACCCCCGCGACAGTCGTAGTTTCGCCTCTGCACAACGCTCTCGTCGCCTCGTCAAGAGCCGCTGACAAACGTCCTCTCGCATCATGCCGAGGACATGTTTTCGCACGGTGAGCGAGGGAGGATGCAAAAGGATTTGGAGGTATGGGGAATTGAACCCCAGACTTCTCGCATGCGAAGCGTGCGCTCTACCCCTGAGCTATACCCCCGCGACAGCCGTAGTTTCGCCTCTGCACAACGCTCTCGTCGCCTCGTCAAGAGCCGCTGACAAACGTCCTCTCGCATCATGCCGAGGACATGTTTTCGCACGGTGAGCGAGGGAGGCCTGCAAAACGATTTGGAGGTATGGGGAATTGAACCCCAGACTTCTCGCATGCGAAGCGAGCGCTCTACCCCTGAGCTATACCCCCGCGACAGTCGTAGTTCCGCCTCGGCACAACGCTCTCGTCGCCTCGTCAAGAGCCGCTGACAAACGTCCTCTCGCATCATGCCGAGGACATGATCTCGCACGGTAAGCGAAGGAGGCCTGCAAAACCATTTGGAGGTATGGGGAATTGAACCCCAGACTTCTCGCATGCGAAGCGAGCGCTCTACCCCTGAGCTATACCCCCGCGACAGTCGTAGTTCCGCCTCGGCACAACGCTCTCGTCGCCTCGTCAAGAGCCGCTGACAAACGTCCTCTCGCATCATGCCGAGGACATGTTTTCGCACGGTGAGCGAGGGAGGCCTGCAAAACGATTTGGAGGTATGGGGAATTGAACCCCAGACTTCTCGCATGCGAAGCGAGCGCTCTACCCCTGAGCTATACCCCCGCGACAGCCGTAGTTTCGCCTCTGCACAACGCTCTCGTCGTCTCTTCAAGAGCCGCTGACAAACGTCCTCTCGCATCATGCCGAGCACATGATTTCGCACGGTGAGCGAGGGAGGCCTGCAAAAGGATTTGGAGGTATGGGGAATTGAACCCCAGACTTCTCGCATGCGAAGCGAGCGCTCTACCCCTGAGCTATACCCCCGCGACAGCCGTAGTTTCGCCTCTGCACAACGCTCTCGTCGCCTCGTCAAGAGCCGCTGACAAACGTCCTCTCGCATCATGCCGAGGACATGTTTTCGCACGGTGAGCGAGGGAGGCCTGCAAAAGGATTTGGAGGTATGGGGAATTGAACCCCAGACTTCTCGCATGCGAAGCGAGCGCTCTACCCCTGAGCTATACCCCCGCGACAGCCGTAGTTTCGCCTCTGCACAACGCTCTCGTCGCCTCGTCAAGAGCCGCTGACAAACGTCCTCTCGCATCATGCCGAGGACATGTTTTCGCACGGTGAGCGAGGGAGGCCTGCAAAACGATTTGGAGGTATGGGGAATTGAACCCCAGACTTCTCGCATGCGAAGCGAGCGCTCTACCCCTGAGCTATACCCCCGCGACAGTCGTAGTTCCGGCTCGGCACAACGCTCTCGTCGCCTCGTCAAGAGCCGCTGACAAACGTCCTCTCGTATCATGCCGAGGACATGTTTTCGCACGGTGAGCGAGGGAGGCCTGCAAAACGATTTGGAGGTATGGGGAATTGAACCCCAGACTTCTCGCATGCGAAGCGAGCGCTCTACCCCTGAGCTATTCCCCCGCGACAGCCGTAGTTTCGCCTCTGCACAACGCTCTCGTCGTCTCTTCAAGAGCCGCTGACAAACGTCCTCTCGCATCATGCCGAGCACATGATTTCGCACGGTGAGCGAGGGAGGCCTGCAAAACGATTTGGAGGTATGGGGAATTGAACCCCAGACTTCTCGCATGCGAAGCGAGCGCTCTACCCCTGAGCTATACCCCCGCGACAGTCGTAGTTCCGGCTCGGCACAACGCTCTCGTCGCCTCGTCAAGAGCCGCTGACAAACGTCCTCTCGCATCATGCCGAGGACATGTTTTCGCACGGTGAGCGAGGGAGGCCTGCAAAAGGATTTGGAGGTATGGGGAATTGAACCCCAGACTTCTCGCATGCGAAGCGAGCGCTCTACCCCTGAGCTATACCCCCGCGACAGCCGTAGTTTCGCCTCTGCACAACGCTCTCGTCGCCTCGTCAAGAGCCGCTGACAAACGTCCTCTCGCATCATGCCGAGGACATGTTTTCGCACGGTGAGCGAGGGAGGCCTGCAAAACGATTTGGAGGTATGGGGAATTGAACCCCAGACTTCTCGCATGCGAAGCGAGCGCTCTACCCCTGAGCTATACCCCCGCGACAGTCGTAGTTCCGGCTCGGCACAACGCTCTCGTCGCCTCGTCAAGAGCCGCTGACAAACGTCCTCTCGTATCATGCCGAGGACATGTTTTCGCACGGTGAGCGAGGGAGGCCTGCAAAACGATTTGGAGGTATGGGGAATTGAACCCCAGACTTCTCGCATGCGAAGCGAGCGCTCTACCCCTGAGCTATTCCCCCGCGACAGCCGTAGTTTCGCCTCTGCACAACGCTCTCGTCGTCTCTTCAAGAGCCGCTGACAAACGTCCTCTCGCATCATGCCGAGCACATGATTTCGCACGGTGAGCGAGGGAGGCCTGCAAAAGGATTTGGAGGTATGGGGAATTGAACCCCAGACTTCTCGCATGCGAAGCGAGCGCTCTACCCCTGAGCTATACCCCCGCGACAGCCGTAGTTTCGCCTCTGCACAACGCTCTCGTCGCCTCGTCAAGAGCCGCTGACAAACGTCCTCTCGCATCATGCCGAGGACATGTTTTCGCACGGTGAGCGAGGGAGGCCTGCAAAAGGATTTGGAGGTATGGGGAATTGAACCCCAGACTTCTCGCATGCGAAGCGAGCGCTCTACCCCTGAGCTATACCCCCGCGACAGCCGTAGTTTCGCCTCTGCACAACGCTCTCGTCGCCTCGTCAAGAGCCGCTGACAAACGTCCTCTCGCATCATGCCGAGGACATGTTTTCGCACGGTGAGCGAGGGAGGCCTGCAAAACGATTTGGAGGTATGGGGAATTGAACCCCAGACTTCTCGCATGCGAAGCGAGCGCTCTACCCCTGAGCTATACCCCCGCGACAGTCGTAGTTCCGGCTCGGCACAACGCTCTCGTCGCCTCGTCAAGAGCCGCTGACAAACGTCCTCTCGTATCATGCCGAGGACATGTTTTCGCACGGTGAGCGAGGGAGGCCTGCAAAACGATTTGGAGGTATGGGGAATTGAACCCCAGACTTCTCGCATGCGAAGCGAGCGCTCTACCCCTGAGCTATACCCCCGCGACAGCCGTAGTTTCGCCTCTGCACAACGCTCTCGTCGCCTCGTCAAGAGCTGCTGACAAACGTCCTCTCGCATCATGCCGAGGACATGTTTTCGCACGGTGAGCGAGGGAGGCCTGCAAAAGGATTTGGAGGTATGGGGAATTGAACCCCAGACTTCTCGCATGCGAAGCGTGCGCTCTACCCCTGAGCTATACCCCCGCGACAGCCGTAGTTTCGCCTCTGCACAACGCTCTCGTCGCCTCGTCAAGAGCCGCTGACAAACGTCCTCTCGCATCATGCCGAGGACATGTTTTCGCACGGTGAGCGAGGGAGGCCTGCAAAACGATTTGGAGGTATGGGGAATTGAACCCCAGACTTCTCGCATGCGAAGCGTGCGCTCTACCCCTGAGCTATACCCCCGCGACAGCCGTAGTTTCGCCTCTGCACAACGCTCTCGTCGCCTCGTCAAGAGCCGCTGACAAACGTCCTCTCGCATCATGCCGAGGACATGATTTCGCACGGTAAGCGAAGGAGGCCTGCAAAACGATTTGGAGGTATGGGGAATTGAACCCCAGACTTCTCGCATGCGAAGCGAGCGCTCTACCGCTGAGCTATACCCCCGCGACAGTCGTAGTTCCGGCTCGGCACAACGCTCTCGTCGCCTCGTCAAGAGCCGCTGACAAACGTCCTCTCGCATCATGCCGAGGACATGTTTTCGCACGGTGAGCGAGGGAGGCCTGCAAAACGATTTGGAAGTATGGGGAATTGAACCCCAGACTTCTCGCATGCGAAGCGAGCGCTCTACCCCTGAGCTATACCCCCGCGACAGTCGCAGTTCCGGCTCGGCACAACGCTCTCGTCGCCTCGTCAAGAGCCGCTGACAAACGTCCTCTCGCATCATGCCGAGGACATGATTTCGCACGGTAAGCGAGGGAGGCCTGCAAAACGATTTGGAGGTATGGGTAATTGAACCACAGACTTCTCGCATGCGAAGCGAACGCTCTACCCCTGAGCTATACCCACGCGACAGCCGTGGTTCCGCCTCTGCATAACGCTCTCGTCGCCTCGTCAAGAGCCGCTGACAAACGTCCTCTCGCATCATGCCGCGGACATGTTTTCGCACGGTAAGCGAGGGAGGCCTGCAAAACGATTTGGAGGTATGGGGAATTGAACCCCAGACTTCTCGCATGCGAAGCGAGCGCTCTACCCCTGAGCTATACCCCCGCGACAGTCGTAGTTCCGGCTCGGAACAACGCTCTCGTCGCCTCGTCAAGAGCCGCTGACAAACGTCCTCTCGCATCATGTCGAGGACATGATTTCGCACGGTAAGCGAGGGAGGCCTGCAAAACGATTTGGAGGTATGGGTAATTGAACCACAGACTTCTCGCATGCGAAGCGAGCGCTCTACCCCTGAGCTATACCCCCGCGACAGCCGTAGTACCGCCTCGGCACAACGCTCTCGTCGCCTCGTCAAGAGCCTCTGACAAACGTCCTCATCCTCATCATGCCGAGGACACGATTTCGCACGGTGAGCGAACGAGGCCTGCAAAACGATTTGGAGGTATGGGGAATTGAACCCCAGACTTCTCGCATGCGAAGCGAGCGCTCTACCCCTGAGCTATACCCCCGCGACAGCCGTAGTTTCGCCTCTGCACAACGCTCTCGTCGCCTCGTCAAGAGCCGCTGACAAACGTCCTCTCGCATCATGCCGCGGACATGATTTCGCACGGTAAGCGAGGGAGGCCTGCAAAACGATTTGGAGGTATGGGGAATTGAACCCCAGACTTCTCGCATGCGAAGCGAGCGCTCTACCCCTGAGCTATACCCCCTCGCCAGCCGTAGTTTCGCCTCTGCACAACGCTCTCGTCGCCTCGTCAAGAGCCGCTGACAAACGTCCTCTCGCATCATGCCGCGGACATGATTTCGCACGGTAAGCGAGGGAGGCCTGCAAAACGATTTGGAGGTATGGGGAATTGAACCACAGACTTCTCGCATGCGAAGCGAGCGCTCTACCCCTGAGCTATACCCCCGCGACAGCCGTGGCTCCGCCTCCGCACAATGCTCTCGTCGCTTCGTCAAGAGCCTCTGACAAACGTCCTCTCGCATCATGCCGAGGACACGATTTCGCACGGTAAGCGAGGGAGGCCTGCAAAACGATTTGGAGGTATGGGGAATTGAACCCCAGACTTCTCGCATGCGAAGCGAGCGCTCTACCCCTGAGCTATACCCCCGCGACAGCCGTAGTTCCGCATCGGCACAACGCTCTCGTCGCCTCGTCAAGAGCCGCTGACAAACGTCCTCTCGCATCATGCCGCGGACATGATTTCGCACGGTAAGCGAGGGAGGCCTGCAAAACGATTTGGAGGTATGGGGAATTGAACCCCAGACTTCTCGCATGCGAAGCGAGCGCTCTACCCCTGAGCTATACCCCCGCGCCAGCCGTAGTTTCGCCTCTGCACAACGCTCTCGTCGCCTCGTCAAGAGCCTCTGACAAACGTCCTCATCCTCATCATGCCGAGGACACGATTTCGCACGGTGAGCGAACGAGGCCTGCAAAACGATTTGGAGGTATGGGGAATTGAACCCCAGACTTCTCGCATGCGAAGCGAGCGCTCTACCCCTGAGCTATACCCCCGCGACAGCCGTAGTTTCGCCTCTGCACAACGCTCTCGTCGCCTCGTCAAGAGCCGCTGACAAACGTCCTCTCGCATCATGCCGCGGACATGATTTCGCACGGTAAGCGAGGGAGGCCTGCAAAACGATTTGGAGGTATGGGGAATTGAACCCCAGACTTCTCGCATGCGAAGCGAGCGCTCTACCCCTGAGCTATACCCCCGCGCCAGCCGTAGTTTCGCCTCTGCACAACGCTCTCGTCGCCTCGTCAAGAGCCGCTGACAAACGTCCTCTCGCATCATGCCGCGGACATGATTTCGCACGGTAAGCGAGGGAGGCCTGCAAAACGATTTGGAGGTATGGGGAATTGAACCACAGACTTCTCGCATGCGAAGCGAGCGCTCTACCCCTGAGCTATACCCCCGCGACAGCCGTGGCTCCGCCTCCGCACAATGCTCTCGTCGCTTCGTCAAGAGCCGCTGACAAACGTCCTCTCGCATCATGCCGAGGACATGATTTCGCACGGTAAGCGAGGGAGGCCTGCAAAACCAATTGGAGGTATGGAGAATTGAACCCCAGACTTCTCGCATGCGAAGCGAGCGCTCTACTCCTGAGCTATACCCCCGCGACAGCCGTAGTACCGCCTCGGCACAACGCTCTCGTCGCCTCGTCAAGAGCCTCTGACAAACGTCCTCTCGCATCATGCCGAGGACACGATTTCGCACGGTAAGCGAGGGAGGCCTGCAAAACGATTTGGAGGTATGGGGAATTGAACCCCAGACTTCTCGCATGCGAAGCGAGCGCTCTACCCCTGAGCTATACCCCCGCGACAGCCGTAGTTCCGCATCGGCACAACGCTCTCGTCGCCTCGTCAAGAGCCGCTGACAAACGTCCTCTCGCATCATGCCGCGGACATGATTTCGCACGGTAAGCGAGGGAGGCCTGCAAAACGATTTGGAGGTATGGGGAATTGAACCCCAGACTTCTCGCATGCGAAGCGAGCGCTCTACCCCTGAGCTATACCCCCGCGCCAGCCGTAGTTTCGCCTCTGCACAACGCTCTCGTCGCCTCGTCAAGAGCCGCTGACAAACGTCCTCTCGCATCATGCCGCGGACATGTTTTCGCACGGTAAGCGAGGGAGGCCTGCAAAACGATTTGGAGGTATGGGGAATTGAACCCCAGACTTCTCGCATGCGAAGCGAGCGCTCTACCCCTGAGCTATACCCCCGCGACAGTCGTAGTTCCGGCTCGGAACAACGCTCTCGTCGCCTCGTCAAGAGCCGCTGACAAACGTCCTCTCGCATCATGCCGAGGACATGATTTCGCACGGTAAGCGAGGGAGGCCTGCAAAACGATTTGGAGGTATGGGTAATTGAACCACAGACTTCTCGCATGCGAAGCGAGCGCTCTACCCCTGAGCTATACCCCCGCGACAGCCGTAGTACCGCCTCGGCACAACGCTCTCGTCGCCTCGTCAAGAGCCTCTGACAAACGTCCTCATCCCCATCATGCCGAGGACACGATTTCGCACGGTGAGCGAACGAGGCCTGCAAAACGATTTGGAGGTATGGGGAATTGAACCCCAGACTTCTCGCATGCGAAGCGAGCGCTCTACCCCTGAGCTATACCCCCGCGCCAGCCGTAGTTTCGCCTCTGCACAACGCTCTCGTCGCCTCGTCAAGAGCCGCTGACAAACGTCCTCTCGCATCATGCCGCGGACATGATTTCGCACGGTAAGCGAGGGAGGCCTGCAAAACGATTTGGAGGTATGGGGAATTGAACCACAGACTTCTCGCATGCGAAGCGAGCGCTCTACCCCTGAGCTATACCCCCGCGACAGCCGTGGCTCCGCCTCCGCACAATGCTCTCGTCGCTTCGTCAAGAGCCGCTGACAAACGTCCTCTCGCATCATGCCGAGGACATGATTTCGCACGGTAAGCGAGGGAGGCCTGCAAAACCAATTGGAGGTATGGAGAATTGAACCCCAGACTTCTCGCATGCGAAGCGAGCGCTCTACTCCTGAGCTATACCCCCGCGACAGCCGTAGTACCGCCTCGGCACAACGCTCTCGTCGCCTCGTCAAGAGCCTCTGACAAACGTCCTCTCGCATCATGCCGAGGACACGATTTCGCACGGTAAGCGAGGGAGGCCTGCAAAACGATTTGGAGGTATGGGGAATTGAACCCCAGACTTCTCGCATGCGAAGCGAGCGCTCTACCCCTGAGCTATACCCCCGCGACAGCCGTAGTTCCGCATCGGCACAACGCTCTCGTCGCCTCGTCAAGAGCCGCTGACAAACGTCCTCTCGCATCATGCCGCGGACATGATTTCGCACGGTAAGCGAGGGAGGCCTGCAAAACGATTTGGAGGTATGGGGAATTGAACCCCAGACTTCTCGCATGCGAAGCGAGCGCTCTACCCCTGAGCTATACCCCCGCGCCAGCCGTAGTTTCGCCTCTGCACAACGCTCTCGTCGCCTCGTCAAGAGCCGCTGACAAACGTCCTCTCGCATCATGCCGCGGACATGTTTTCGCACGGTAAGCGAGGGAGGCCTGCAAAACGATTTGGAGGTATGGGGAATTGAACCCCAGACTTCTCGCATGCGAAGCGAGCGCTCTACCCCTGAGCTATACCCCCGCGACAGTCGTAGTTCCGGCTCGGAACAACGCTCTCGTCGCCTCGTCAAGAGCCGCTGACAAACGTCCTCTCGCATCATGCCGAGGACATGATTTCGCACGGTAAGCGAGGGAGGCCTGCAAAACGATTTGGAGGTATGGGTAATTGAACCACAGACTTCTCGCATGCGAAGCGAGCGCTCTACCCCTGAGCTATACCCCCGCGACAGCCGTAGTACCGCCTCGGCACAACGCTCTCGTCGCCTCGTCAAGAGCCTCTGACAAACGTCCTCATCCCCATCATGCCGAGGACACGATTTCGCACGGTGAGCGAACGAGGCCTGCAAAACGATTTGGAGGTATGGGGAATTGAACCCCAGACTTCTCGCATGCGAAGCGAGCGCTCTACCCCTGAGCTATACCCCCGCGACAGCCGTAGTTCCGCCTCGGCACAACGCTCTCGTCGCCTCGTCAAGAGCCTCTGACAAACGTCCTCTCGCATCATGCCGAGGACACGATTTCGCACGGTAAGCGAGGGAGGCCTGCAAAACGATTTGGAGGTATGGGGAATTGAACCCCAGACTTCTCGCATGCGAAGCGAGCGCTCTACCCCTGAGCTATACCCCCGCGACAGCCGTAGTTTCGCCTCTGCACAACGCTCTCGTCGCCTCGTCAAGAGCCGCTGACAAACGTCCTCTCGCATCATGCCGCGGACATGATTTCGCACGGTAAGCGAGGGAGGCCTGCAAAACGATTTGGAGGTATGGGGAATTGAACCCCAGACTTCTCGCATGCGAAGCGAGCGCTCTACCCCTGAGCTATACCCCCGCGCCAGCCGTAGTTTCGCCTCTGCACAACGCTCTCGTCGCCTCGTCAAGAGCCTCTGACAAACGTCCTCATCCTCATCATGCCGAGGACACGATTTCGCACGGTGAGCGAACGAGGCCTGCAAAACGATTTGGAGGTATGGGGAATTGAACCCCAGACTTCTCGCATGCGAAGCGAGCGCTCTACCCCTGAGCTATACCCCCGCGACAGCCGTAGTTTCGCCTCTGCACAACGCTCTCGTCGCCTCGTCAAGAGCCGCTGACAAACGTCCTCTCGCATCATGCCGCGGACATGATTTCGCACGGTAAGCGAGGGAGGCCTGCAAAACGATTTGGAGGTATGGGGAATTGAACCACAGACTTCTCGCATGCGAAGCGAGCGCTCTACCCCTGAGCTATACCCCCGCGACAGCCGTGGCTCCGCCTCTGCACAACGCTCTCGTCGCCTCGTCAAGAGCCGCTGACAAACGTCCTCTCGCATCATGCCGCGGACATGATTTCGCACGGTAAGCGAGGGAGGCCTGCAAAACGATTTGGAGGTATGGGGAATTGAACCCCAGACTTCTCGCATGCGAAGCGAGCGCTCTACCCCTGAGCTATACCCCCGCGCCAGCCGTAGTTTCGCCTCTGCACAACGCTCTCGTCGCCTCGTCAAGAGCCGCTGACAAACGTCCTCTCGCATCATGCCGCGGACATGATTTCGCACGGTAAGCGAGGGAGGCCTGCAAAACGATTTGGAGGTATGGGGAATTGAACCACAGACTTCTCGCATGCGAAGCGAGCGCTCTACCCCTGAGCTATACCCCCGCGACAGCCGTGGCTCCGCCTCCGCACAATGCTCTCGTCGCTTCGTCAAGAGCCGCTGACAAACGTCCTCTCGCATCATGCCGAGGACATGATTTCGCACGGTAAGCGAGGGAGGCCTGCAAAACCAATTGGAGGTATGGAGAATTGAACCCCAGACTTCTCGCATGCGAAGCGAGCGCTCTACTCCTGAGCTATACCCCCGCGACAGCCGTAGTACCGCCTCGGCACAACGCTCTCGTCGCCTCGTCAAGAGCCTCTGACAAACGTCCTCTCGCATCATGCCGAGGACACGATTTCGCACGGTAAGCGAGGGAGGCCTGCAAAACGATTTGGAGGTATGGGGAATTGAACCCCAGACTTCTCGCATGCGAAGCGAGCGCTCTACCCCTGAGCTATACCCCCGCGACAGCCGTAGTTCCGCATCGGCACAACGCTCTCGTCGCCTCGTCAAGAGCCGCTGACAAACGTCCTCTCGCATCATGCCGCGGACATGATTTCGCACGGTAAGCGAGGGAGGCCTGCAAAACGATTTGGAGGTATGGGGAATTGAACCCCAGACTTCTCGCATGCGAAGCGAGCGCTCTACCCCTGAGCTATACCCCCGCGCCAGCCGTAGTTTCGCCTCTGCACAACGCTCTCGTCGCCTCGTCAAGAGCCGCTGACAAACGTCCTCTCGCATCATGCCGCGGACATGTTTTCGCACGGTAAGCGAGGGAGGCCTGCAAAACGATTTGGAGGTATGGGGAATTGAACCCCAGACTTCTCGCATGCGAAGCGAGCGCTCTACCCCTGAGCTATACCCCCGCGACAGTCGTAGTTCCGGCTCGGAACAACGCTCTCGTCGCCTCGTCAAGAGCCGCTGACAAACGTCCTCTCGCATCATGCCGAGGACATGATTTCGCACGGTAAGCGAGGGAGGCCTGCAAAACGATTTGGAGGTATGGGTAATTGAACCACAGACTTCTCGCATGCGAAGCGAGCGCTCTACCCCTGAGCTATACCCCCGCGACAGCCGTAGTACCGCCTCGGCACAACGCTCTCGTCGCCTCGTCAAGAGCCTCTGACAAACGTCCTCATCCCCATCATGCCGAGGACACGATTTCGCACGGTGAGCGAACGAGGCCTGCAAAACGATTTGGAGGTATGGGGAATTGAACCCCAGACTTCTCGCATGCGAAGCGAGCGCTCTACCCCTGAGCTATACCCCCGCGACAGCCGTAGTTCCGCCTCGGCACAACGCTCTCGTCGCCTCGTCAAGAGCCTCTGACAAACGTCCTCTCGCATCATGCCGAGGACACGATTTCGCACGGTAAGCGAGGGAGGCCTGCAAAACGATTTGGAGGTATGGGGAATTGAACCCCAGACTTCTCGCATGCGAAGCGAGCGCTCTACCCCTGAGCTATACCCCCGCGACAGCCGTAGTTTCGCCTCTGCACAACGCTCTCGTCGCCTCGTCAAGAGCCGCTGACAAACGTCCTCTCGCATCATGCCGCGGACATGATTTCGCACGGTAAGCGAGGGAGGCCTGCAAAACGATTTGGAGGTATGGGGAATTGAACCCCAGACTTCTCGCATGCGAAGCGAGCGCTCTACCCCTGAGCTATACCCCCGCGCCAGCCGTAGTTTCGCCTCTGCACAACGCTCTCGTCGCCTCGTCAAGAGCCGCTGACAAACGTCCTCTCGCATCATGCCGCGGACATGATTTCGCACGGTAAGCGAGGGAGGCCTGCAAAACGATTTGGAGGTATGGGGAATTGAACCACAGACTTCTCGCATGCGAAGCGAGCGCTCTACCCCTGAGCTATACCCCCGCGACAGCCGTGGCTCCACCTCCGCACAATGCTCTCGTCGCTTCGTCAAGAGCCGCTGACAAACGTCCTCTCGCATCATGCCGAGGACATGATTTCGCACGGTAAGCGAGGGAGGCCTGCAAAACCAATTGGAGGTATGGAGAATTGAACCCCAGACTTCTCGCATGCGAAGCGAGCGCTCTACTCCTGAGCTATACCCCCACGACAGCCGTAGTACCGCCTCGGCACAACGCTCTCGTCGCCTCGTCAAGAGCCGCTGACAAACGTCCTCTCGCATCATGCCGAGGACATGATTTCGCACGGTAAGCGAGGGAGGCCTGCAAAACGATTTGGAGGTATGGGGAATTGAACCCCAGACTTCTCGCATGCGAAGCGAGCGCTCTACCCCTGAGCTATACCCCCGCGCCAGCCGTAGTTTCGCCTCTGCACAACGCTCTCGTCGCCTCGTCAAGAGCCGCTGACAAACGTCCTCTCGCATCATGCCGCGGACATGTTTTCGCACGGTAAGCGAGGGAGGCCTGCAAAACGATTTGGAGGTATGGGGAATTGAACCCCAGACTTCTCGCATGCGAAGCGAGCGCTCTACCCCTGAGCTATACCCCCGCGACAGTCGTAGTTCCGGCTCGGAACAACGCTCTCGTCGCCTCGTCAAGAGCCGCTGACAAACGTCCTCTCGCATCATGCCGAGGACATGATTTCGCACGGTAAGCGAGGGAGGCCTGCAAAACGATTTGGAGGTATGGGTAATTGAACCACAGACTTCTCGCATGCGAAGCGAGCGCTCTACCCCTGAGCTATACCCCCGCGACAGCCGTAGTACCGCCTCGGCACAACGCTCTCGTCGCCTCGTCAAGAGCCTCTGACAAACGTCCTCATCCCCATCATGCCGAGGACACGATTTCGCACGGTGAGCGAACGAGGCCTGCAAAACGATTTGGAGGTATGGGGAATTGAACCCCAGACTTCTCGCATGCGAAGCGAGCGCTCTACCCCTGAGCTATACCCCCGCGACAGCCGTAGTTCCGCCTCGGCACAACGCTCTCGTCGCCTCGTCAAGAGCCTCTGACAAACGTCCTCTCGCATCATGCCGAGGACACGATTTCGCACGGTAAGCGAGGGAGGCCTGCAAAACGATTTGGAGGTATGGGGAATTGAACCCCAGACTTCTCGCATGCGAAGCGAGCGCTCTACCCCTGAGCTATACCCCCGCGACAGCCGTAGTTTCGCCTCTGCACAACGCTCTCGTCGCCTCGTCAAGAGCCGCTGACAAACGTCCTCTCGCATCATGCCGCGGACATGATTTCGCACGGTAAGCGAGGGAGGCCTGCAAAACGATTTGGAGGTATGGGGAATTGAACCCCAGACTTCTCGCATGCGAAGCGAGCGCTCTACCCCTGAGCTATACCCCCGCGCCAGCCGTAGTTTCGCCTCTGCACAACGCTCTCGTCGCCTCGTCAAGAGCCGCTGACAAACGTCCTCTCGCATCATGCCGCGGACATGATTTCGCACGGTAAGCGAGGGAGGCCTGCAAAACGATTTGGAGGTATGGGGAATTGAACCACAGACTTCTCGCATGCGAAGCGAGCGCTCTACCCCTGAGCTATACCCCCGCGACAGCCGTGGCTCCACCTCCGCACAATGCTCTCGTCGCTTCGTCAAGAGCCGCTGACAAACGTCCTCTCGCATCATGCCGAGGACATGATTTCGCACGGTAAGCGAGGGAGGCCTGCAAAACCAATTGGAGGTATGGAGAATTGAACCCCAGACTTCTCGCATGCGAAGCGAGCGCTCTACTCCTGAGCTATACCCCCACGACAGCCGTAGTACCGCCTCGGCACAACGCTCTCGTCGCCTCGTCAAGAGCCGCTGACAAACGTCCTCTCGCATCATGCCGAGGACATGATTTCGCACGGTAAGCGAGGGAGGCCTGCAAAACGATTTGGAGATATGGGTAATTGAACCACAGACTTCTCGCATGCGAAGCGAGCGCTCTACCCCTGAGCTATACCCCCGCGACAGCCGTAGTACCGCCTCGGCACAACGCTCTCGTCGCCTCGTCAAGAGCCTCTGACAAACGTCCTCATCCCCATCATGCCGAGGACACGATTTCGCACGGTGAGCGAACGAGGCCTGCAAAACGATTTGGAGGTATGGGGAATTGAACCCCAGACTTCTCGCATGCGAAGCGAGCGCTCTACCCCTGAGCTATACCCCCGCGACAGCCGTAGTTCCGCCTCGGCACAACGCTCTCGTCGCCTCGTCAAGAGCCTCTGACAAACGTCCTCTCGCATCATGCCGAGGACACGATTTCGCACGGTAAGCGAGGGAGGCCTGCAAAACGATTTGGAGGTATGGGGAATTGAACCCCAGACTTCTCGCATGCGAAGCGAGCGCTCTACCCCTGAGCTATACCCCCGCGACAGCCGTAGTTTCGCCTCTGCACAACGCTCTCGTCGCCTCGTCAAGAGCCGCTGACAAACGTCCTCTCGCATCATGCCGCGGACATGATTTCGCACGGTAAGCGAGGGAGGCCTGCAAAACGATTTGGAGGTATGGGGAATTGAACCCCAGACTTCTCGCATGCGAAGCGAGCGCTCTACCCCTGAGCTATACCCCCGCGCCCGCCGTAGTTTCGCCTCTGCACAACGCTCTCGTCGCCTCGTCAAGAGCCGCTGACAAACGTCCTCTCGCATCATGCCGCGGACATGATTTCGCACGGTAAGCGAGGGAGGCCTGCAAAACGATTTGGAGGTATGGGGAATTGAACCACAGACTTCTCGCATGCGAAGCGAGCGCTCTACCCCTGAGCTATACCCCCGCGACAGCCGTGGCTCCGCCTCCGCACAATGCTCTCGTCGCTTCGTCAAGAGCCGCTGACAAACGTCCTCTCGCATCATGCCGAGGACATGATTTCGCACGGTAAGCGAGGGAGGCCTGCAAAACCAATTGGAGGTATGGAGAATTGAACCCCAGACTTCTCGCATGCGAAGCGAGCGCTCTACTCCTGAGCTATACCCCCGCGACAGCCGTAGTACCGCCTCGGCACAACGCTCTCGTCGCCTCGTCAAGAGCCTCTGACAAACGTCCTCTCGCATCATGCCGAGGACACGATTTCGCACGGTAAGCGAGGGAGGCCTGCAAAACGATTTGGAGGTATGGGGAATTGAACCCCAGACTTCTCGCATGCGAAGCGAGCGCTCTACCCCTGAGCTATACCCCCGCGACAGCCGTAGTTCCGCATCGGCACAACGCTCTCGTCGCCTCGTCAAGAGCCGCTGACAAACGTCCTCTCGCATCATGCCGCGGACATGATTTCGCACGGTAAGCGAGGGAGGCCTGCAAAACGATTTGGAGGTATGGGGAATTGAACCCCAGACTTCTCGCATGCGAAGCGAGCGCTCTACCCCTGAGCTATACCCCCGCGACAGCCGTAGTTCCGCATCGGCACAACGCTCTCGTCGCCTCGTCAAGAGCCGCTGACAAACGTCCTCTCGCATCATGCCGAGGACATGATTTCGCACGGTGAGCGAGGGAGGCCTGCAAAAGGATTTGGAGGTATGGGGAATTGAACCCCAGACTTCTCGCATGCGAAGCGAGCGCTCTACCCCTGAGCTATACCCCCGCGACAGCCGTGGCTCCGCCTCCGCACAATGCTCTCGTCGCTTCGTCAAGAGCCGCTGACAAACGTCCTCTCGCATCATGCCGAGGACATGATTTCGCACGGTGAGCGAAGGAGGCCTGCAAAACGATTTGGAGGTATGGGGAATTGAACCCCAGACTTCTCGCATGCGAAGCGAGCGCTCTACCCCTGAGCTGTACCCCCGCGACAGCCGTAGTTCCGCCTCGGCACAACGCTCTCGTCGCCTCGTCAAGAGCCTCTGACAAACGTCCTCTCGCATCATGCCGAGGACATGATTTCGCACGGTGAGCGAGGGAGGCCTGCAAAAGGATTTGGAGGTATGGGGAATTGAACCCCAGACTTCTCGCATGCGAAGCGAGCGCTCTAACCCTGAGCTATACCCCCGCGACAGCCGTAGTTCCGCCTCGGCACAACGCTCTCGTCACCTCGTCAAGAGCCGCTGCCAAACGTCCTCTCGCATTATGCCGAGGAAATGATTTCGCACGGTGAGCGAGGGAGGCCTGCAGAACGATATGGAGGTATGGGGAATTGAACCCCAGACTTCTCGCATGCGAAGCGAGCGCTCTAACCCTGAGCTATACCCCCGCGACAGCGGTAGTTCCGTCTCTGCACAATGCTCTCGTCCCCTCGTCAAGAGCCGCTGCCAAACGTCCTCTCGCATTATGCCGAGGACATGATTTCGCACGGTGAGCGAGGGAGGCCTGCAAAACGATTTGGAGGTATGGGAAATTGAACCCCAGACTTCTCGCATGCGAAGCGAGCGCTCTACCCCTGATCTATACCCCCGCGACAGCCGTAGTTCCGCCTCGGCACAACGCTCTCGTCGCCTCGTCAAGAGCCTCTGACAAACGTCCTCTCGCATCATGCCGAGGACATGATCTCGCACGGTAAGCGAAGGAGGCCTGCAAAACGATTTGGAGGTATGGGGAATTGAACCCCAGACTTCTCGCATGCGAAGCGAGCGCTCTACCCCTGAGCTATACCCCCGCGCCAGCCGTAGTTTCGCCTCTGCACAACGCTCTCGTCGCCTCGTCAAGAGCCGCTGACAAACGTCCTCTCGCATCATGCCGCGGACATGATTTCGCACGGTAAGCGAGGGAGGCCTGCAAAACGATTTGGAGGTATGGGGAATTGAACCACAGACTTCTCGCATGCGAAGCGAGCGCTCTACCCCTGAGCTATACCCCCGCGACAGCCGTGGCTCCGCCTCCGCACAATGCTCTCGTCGCTTCGTCAAGAGCCGCTGACAAACGTCCTCTCGCATCATGCCGAGGACATGATTTCGCACGGTAAGCGAGGGAGGCCTGCAAAACCAATTGGAGGTATGGAGAATTGAACCCCAGACTTCTCGCATGCGAAGCGAGCGCTCTACTCCTGAGCTATACCCCCGCGACAGCCGTAGTACCGCCTCGGCACAACGCTCTCGTCGCCTCGTCAAGAGCCTCTGACAAACGTCCTCTCGCATCATGCCGAGGACACGATTTCGCACGGTAAGCGAGGGAGGCCTGCAAAACGATTTGGAGGTATGGGGAATTGAACCCCAGACTTCTCGCATGCGAAGCGAGCGCTCTACCCCTGAGCTATACCCCCGCGACAGCCGTAGTTCCGCATCGGCACAACGCTCTCGTCGCCTCGTCAAGAGCCGCTGACAAACGTCCTCTCGCATCATGCCGCGGACATGATTTCGCACGGTAAGCGAGGGAGGCCTGCAAAACGATTTGGAGGTATGGGGAATTGAACCCCAGACTTCTCGCATGCGAAGCGAGCGCTCTACCCCTGAGCTATACCCCCGCGCCAGCCGTAGTTTCGCCTCTGCACAACGCTCTCGTCGCCTCGTCAAGAGCCTCTGACAAACGTCCTCTCGCATCATGCCGAGGACATGATTTCGCACGGTGAGCGAGGGAGGCCTGCAAAAGGATTTGGAGGTATGGGGAATTGAACCCCAGACTTCTCGCATGCGAAGCGAGCGCTCTACCCCTGAGCTATACCCCCGCGACAGCCGTGGCTCCGCCTCCGCACAATGCTCTCGTCGCTTCGTCAAGAGCCGCTGACAAACGTCCTCTCGCATCATGCCGAGGACATGATTTCGCACGGTGAGCGAAGGAGGCCTGCAAAACGATTTGGAGGTATGGGGAATTGAACCCCAGACTTCTCGCATGCGAAGCGAGCGCTCTACCCCTGAGCTGTACCCCCGCGACAGCCGTAGTTCCGCCTCGGCACAACGCTCTCGTCGCCTCGTCAAGAGCCTCTGACAAACGTCCTCTCGCATCATGCCGAGGACATGATTTCGCACGGTGAGCGAGGGAGGCCTGCAAAAGGATTTGGAGGTATGGGGAATTGAACCCCAGACTTCTCGCATGCGAAGCGAGCGCTCTAACCCTGAGCTATACCCCCGCGACAGCCGTAGTTCCGCCTCGGCACAACGCTCTCGTCACCTCGTCAAGAGCCGCTGCCAAACGTCCTCTCGCATTATGCCGAGGAAATGATTTCGCACGGTGAGCGAGGGAGGCCTGCAGAACGATATGGAGGTATGGGGAATTGAACCCCAGACTTCTCGCATGCGAAGCGAGCGCTCTAACCCTGAGCTATACCCCCGCGACAGCGGTAGTTCCGTCTCTGCACAATGCTCTCGTCCCCTCGTCAAGAGCCGCTGCCAAACGTCCTCTCGCATTATGCCGAGGACATGATTTCGCACGGTGAGCGAGGGAGGCCTGCAAAACGATTTGGAGGTATGGGAAATTGAACCCCAGACTTCTCGCATGCGAAGCGAGCGCTCTACCCCTGATCTATACCCCCGCGACAGCCGTAGTTCCGCCTCGGCACAACGCTCTCGTCGCTTCGTCAAGAGCCGCTGACAAATGTCCTCTCGCATTATGCCGAGCACATGATTTCGCACGGTGAGCGAGGGAGGCCTGCAAAACGATTTGGAGGTATGGGGAATTGAACCCCAGACTTCTCGCATGCGAAGCGAGCGCTCTACCCCTGAGCTATACCCCCGCGACAGTCGTAGTTCCGCCTCGGCACAACGCTCTCGTCGCCTCGTCAAGAGCCGCTGACAAACGTCCTCTCGCATCATGCCGAGGACATGATCTCGCACGGTAAGCGAAGGAGGCCTGCAAAACCATTTGGAGGTATGGGGAATTGAACCCCAGACTTCTCGCATGCGAAGCGAGCGCTCTACCCCTGAGCTATACCCCCGCGACAGTCGTAGTTCCGCCTCGGCACAACGCTCTCGTCGCCTCGTCAAGAGCCGCTGACAAACGTCCTCTCGCATCATGCCGAGGACATGTTTTCGCACGGTGAGCGAGGGAGGCCTGCAAAACGATTTGGAGGTATGGGGAATTGAACCCCAGACTTCTCGCATGCGAAGCGAGCGCTCTACCCCTGAGCTATACCCCCGCGACAGCCGTAGTTTCGCCTCTGCACAACGCTCTCGTCGTCTCTTCAAGAGCCGCTGACAAACGTCCTCTCGCATCATGCCGAGCACATGATTTCGCACGGTGAGCGAGGGAGGCCTGCAAAAGGATTTGGAGGTATGGGGAATTGAACCCCAGACTTCTCGCATGCGAAGCGAGCGCTCTACCCCTGAGCTATACCCCCGCGACAGCCGTAGTTTCGCCTCTGCACAACGCTCTCGTCGCCTCGTCAAGAGCCGCTGACAAACGTCCTCTCGCATCATGCCGAGGACATGTTTTCGCACGGTGAGCGAGGGAGGCCTGCAAAAGGATTTGGAGGTATGGGGAATTGAACCCCAGACTTCTCGCATGCGAAGCGAGCGCTCTACCCCTGAGCTATACCCCCGCGACAGCCGTAGTTTCGCCTCTGCACAACGCTCTCGTCGCCTCGTCAAGAGCCGCTGACAAACGTCCTCTCGCATCATGCCGAGGACATGTTTTCGCACGGTGAGCGAGGGAGGCCTGCAAAACGATTTGGAGGTATGGGGAATTGAACCCCAGACTTCTCGCATGCGAAGCGAGCGCTCTACCCCTGAGCTATACCCCCGCGACAGTCGTAGTTCCGGCTCGGCACAACGCTCTCGTCGCCTCGTCAAGAGCCGCTGACAAACGTCCTCTCGTAGCATGCCGAGGACATGTTTTCGCACGGTGAGCGAGGGAGGCCTGCAAAAGGATTTGGAGGTATGGGGAATTGAACCCCAGACTTCTCGCATGCGAAGCGTGCGCTCTACCCCTGAGCTATACCCCCGCGACAGCCGTAGTTTCGCCTCTGCACAACGCTCTCGTCGCCTCGTCAAGAGCCGCTGACAAACGTCCTCTCGCATCATGCCGAGGACATGTTTTCGCACGGTGAGCGAGGGAGGCCTGCAAAAGGATTTGGAGGTATGGGGAATTGAACCCCAGACTTCTCGCATGCGAAGCGAGCGCTCTACCCCTGAGCTATACCCCCGCGACAGTCGTAGTTTCGCCTCTGCACAACGCTCTCGTCGCCTCGTCAAGAGCCGCTGACAAACGTCCTCTCGCATCATGCCGAGGACATGTTTTCGCACGGTGAGCGAGGGAGGCCTGCAAAAGGATTTGGAGGTATGGGGAATTGAACCCCAGACTTCTCGCATGCGAAGCGTGCGCTCTACCCCTGAGCTATACCCCCGCGACAGCCGTAGTTTCGCCTCTGCACAACGCTCTCGTCGCCTCGTCAAGAGCCGCTGACAAACGTCCTCTCGCATCATGCCGAGGACATGTTTTCGCACGGTGAGCGAGGGAGGCCTGCAAAACGATTTGGAGGTATGGGGAATTGAACCCCAGACTTCTCGCATGCGAAGCGAGCGCTCTACCCCTGAGCTATACCCCCGCGACAGTCGTAGTTCCGCCTCGGCACAACGCTCTCGTCGCCTCGTCAAGAGCCGCTGACAAACGTCCTCTCGCATCATGCCGAGGACATGATCTCGCACGGTAAGCGAAGGAGGCCTGCAAAACCATTTGGAGGTATGGGGAATTGAACCCCAGACTTCTCGCATGCGAAGCGAGCGCTCTACCCCTGAGCTATACCCCCGCGACAGTCGTAGTTCCGCCTCGGCACAACGCTCTCGTCGCCTCGTCAAGAGCCGCTGACAAACGTCCTCTCGCATCATGCCGAGGACATGTTTTCGCACGGTGAGCGAGGGAGGCCTGCAAAACGATTTGGAGGTATGGGGAATTGAACCCCAGACTTCTCGCATGCGAAGCGAGCGCTCTACCCCTGAGCTATACCCCCGCGACAGCCGTAGTTTCGCCTCTGCACAACGCTCTCGTCGTCTCTTCAAGAGCCGCTGACAAACGTCCTCTCGCATCATGCCGAGCACATGATTTCGCACGGTGAGCGAGGGAGGCCTGCAAAAGGATTTGGAGGTATGGGGAATTGAACCCCAGACTTCTCGCATGCGAAGCGAGCGCTCTACCCCTGAGCTATACCCCCGCGACAGCCGTAGTTTCGCCTCTGCACAACGCTCTCGTCGCCTCGTCAAGAGCCGCTGACAAACGTCCTCTCGCATCATGCCGAGGACATGTTTTCGCACGGTGAGCGAGGGAGGCCTGCAAAAGGATTTGGAGGTATGGGGAATTGAACCCCAGACTTCTCGCATGCGAAGCGAGCGCTCTACCCCTGAGCTATACCCCCGCGACAGCCGTAGTTTCGCCTCTGCACAACGCTCTCGTCGCCTCGTCAAGAGCCGCTGACAAACGTCCTCTCGCATCATGCCGAGGACATGTTTTCGCACGGTGAGCGAGGGAGGCCTGCAAAACGATTTGGAGGTATGGGGAATTGAACCCCAGACTTCTCGCATGCGAAGCGAGCGCTCTACCCCTGAGCTATACCCCCGCGACAGTCGTAGTTCCGGCTCGGCACAACGCTCTCGTCGCCTCGTCAAGAGCCGCTGACAAACGTCCTCTCGTAGCATGCCGAGGACATGTTTTCGCACGGTGAGCGAGGGAGGCCTGCAAAAGGATTTGGAGGTATGGGGAATTGAACCCCAGACTTCTCGCATGCGAAGCGTGCGCTCTACCCCTGAGCTATACCCCCGCGACAGCCGTAGTTTCGCCTCTGCACAACGCTCTCGTCGCCTCGTCAAGAGCCGCTGACAAACGTCCTCTCGCATCATGCCGAGGACATGTTTTCGCACGGTGAGCGAGGGAGGCCTGCAAAAGGATTTGGAGGTATGGGGAATTGAACCCCAGACTTCTCGCATGCGAAGCGAGCGCTCTACCCCTGAGCTATACCCCCGCGACAGTCGTAGTTTCGCCTCTGCACAACGCTCTCGTCGCCTCGTCAAGAGCCGCTGACAAACGTCCTCTCGCATCATGCCGAGGACATGTTTTCGCACGGTGAGCGAGGGAGGCCTGCAAAAGGATTTGGAGGTATGGGGAATTGAACCCCAGACTTCTCGCATGCGAAGCGTGCGCTCTACCCCTGAGCTATACCCCCGCGACAGCCGTAGTTTCGCCTCTGCACAACGCTCTCGTCGCCTCGTCAAGAGCCGCTGACAAACGTCCTCTCGCATCATGCCGAGGACATGTTTTCGCACGGTGAGCGAGGGAGGCCTGCAAAACGATTTGGAGGTATGGGGAATTGAACCCCAGACTTCTCGCATGCGAAGCGAGCGCTCTACCCCTGAGCTATACCCCCGCGACAGTCGTAGTTCCGCCTCGGCACAACGCTCTCGTCGCCTCGTCAAGAGCCGCTGACAAACGTCCTCTCGCATCATGCCGAGGACATGATCTCGCACGGTAAGCGAAGGAGGCCTGCAAAACCATTTGGAGGTATGGGGAATTGAACCCCAGACTTCTCGCATGCGAAGCGAGCGCTCTACCCCTGAGCTATACCCCCGCGACAGTCGTAGTTCCGCCTCGGCACAACGCTCTCGTCGCCTCGTCAAGAGCCGCTGACAAACGTCCTCTCGCATCATGCCGAGGACATGTTTTCGCACGGTGAGCGAGGGAGGCCTGCAAAACGATTTGGAGGTATGGGGAATTGAACCCCAGACTTCTCGCATGCGAAGCGAGCGCTCTACCCCTGAGCTATACCCCCGCGACAGCCGTAGTTTCGCCTCTGCACAACGCTCTCGTCGTCTCTTCAAGAGCCGCTGACAAACGTCCTCTCGCATCATGCCGAGCACATGATTTCGCACGGTGAGCGAGGGAGGCCTGCAAAAGGATTTGGAGGTATGGGGAATTGAACCCCAGACTTCTCGCATGCGAAGCGAGCGCTCTACCCCTGAGCTATACCCCCGCGACAGCCGTAGTTTCGCCTCTGCACAACGCTCTCGTCGCCTCGTCAAGAGCCGCTGACAAACGTCCTCTCGCATCATGCCGAGGACATGTTTTCGCACGGTGAGCGAGGGAGGCCTGCAAAAGGATTTGGAGGTATGGGGAATTGAACCCCAGACTTCTCGCATGCGAAGCGAGCGCTCTACCCCTGAGCTATACCCCCGCGACAGCCGTAGTTTCGCCTCTGCACAACGCTCTCGTCGCCTCGTCAAGAGCCGCTGACAAACGTCCTCTCGCATCATGCCGAGGACATGTTTTCGCACGGTGAGCGAGGGAGGCCTGCAAAACGATTTGGAGGTATGGGGAATTGAACCCCAGACTTCTCGCATGCGAAGCGAGCGCTCTACCCCTGAGCTATACCCCCGCGACAGTCGTAGTTCCGGCTCGGCACAACGCTCTCGTCGCCTCGTCAAGAGCCGCTGACAAACGTCCTCTCGTATCATGCCGAGGACATGTTTTCGCACGGTGAGCGAGGGAGGCCTGCAAAACGATTTGGAGGTATGGGGAATTGAACCCCAGACTTCTCGCATGCGAAGCGAGCGCTCTACCCCTGAGCTATACCCCCGCGACAGCCGTAGTTTCGCCTCTGCACAACGCTCTCGTCGTCTCTTCAAGAGCCGCTGACAAACGTCCTCTCGCATCATGCCGAGCACATGATTTCGCACGGTGAGCGAGGGAGGCCTGCAAAAGGATTTGGAGGTATGGGGAATTGAACCCCAGACTTCTCGCATGCGAAGCGAGCGCTCTACCCCTGAGCTATACCCCCGCGACAGCCGTGGCTCCGCCTCCGCACAATGCTCTCGTCGCTTCGTCAAGAGCCGCTGACAAACGTCCTCTCGCATCATGCCGAGGACATGATTTCGCACGGTAAGCGAGGGAGGCCTGCAAAACCAATTGGAGGTATGGAGAATTGAACCGCAGACTTCTCGCATGCGAAGCGAGCGCTCTACTCCTGAGCTATACCCTCGCGACAGCCGTAGTACCGCCTCGGCACAACGCTCTCGTCGCCTCGTCAAGAGCCGCTGACAAACGTCCTCTCGCATCATGCCGAGGACATGTTTTCGCACGGTGAGCGAGGGAGGCCTGCAAAACGATTTGGAAGTATGGGGAATTGAACCCCAGACTTCTCGCATGCGAAGCGAGCGCTCTACCCCTGAGCTATACCCCCGCGCCAGCCGTAGTTTCGCCTCTGCACAACGCTCTCGTCGCCTCGTCAAGAGCCGCTGACAAACGTCCTCTCGCATCATGCCGAGGACATGTTTTCGCACGGTGAGCGAGGGAGGCCTGCAAAAGGATTTGGAGGTATGGGGAATTGAACCCCAGACTTCTCGCATGCGAAGCGAGCGCTCTACCCCTGAGCTATACCCCCGCGACAGCCGTAGTTTCGCCTCTGCACAACGCTCTCGTTGCCTCGTCAAGAGCCGCTGACAAACGTCCTCTCGCATCATGCCGAGGACATGATCTCGCACGGTAAGCGAAGGAGGCCTGCAAAACCATTTGGAGGTATGGGGAATTGAACCCCAGACTTCTCGCATGCGAAGCGAGCGCTCTACCCCTGAGCTATACCCCCGCGACAGCCGTAGTTTCGCCTCTGCACAACGCTCTCGTCGTCTCTTCAAGAGCCGCTGACAAACGTCCTCTCGCATCATGCCGAGCACATGATTTCGCACGGTGAGCGAGGGAGGCCTGCAAAAGGATTTGGAGGTATGGGGAATTGAACCCCAGACTTCTCGCATGCGAAGCGAGCGCTCTACCCCTGAGCTATACCCCCGCGACAGCCGTAGTTTCGCCTCTGCACAACGCTCTCGTCGCCTCGTCAAGAGCCGCTGACAAACGTCCTCTCGCATCATGCCGAGGACATGTTTTCGCACGGTGAGCGAGGGAGGCCTGCAAAACGATTTGGAAGTATGGGGAATTGAACCCCAGACTTCTCGCATGCGAAGCGAGCGCTCTACCCCTGAGCTATACCCCCGCGACAGTCGCAGTTCCGGCTCGGCACAACGCTCTCGTCGCCACGTCAAGAGCCGCTGACAAACGTCCTCTCGCATTATGCCGAGGACATGATTTCGCACGGTGAGCGAAGGAGGCCTGCAAAACGATTTGGAGGTATGGGGAATTGAACCCCAGACTTCTCGCATGCGAAGCGAGCGCTCTACCCCTGAGCTATACCCCCGCGACAGCCGTAGTTCCGCCTCGGCACAACGCTCTCGTCGCCTCGTCAAGAGCCGCTGACAAACGTCCTCTCGCATCATGCCGAGGACATGTTTTCGCACGGTGAGCGAGGGAGGCCTGCAAAAGGATTTGGAGGTATGGGGAATTGAACCCCAGACTTCTCGCATGCGAAGCGAGCGCTCTACCCCTGAGCTATACCCCCGCGACAGCCGTAGTTTCGCCTCTGCACAACGCTCTCGTTGCCTCGTCAAGAGCCGCTGACAAACGTCCTCTCGCATCATGCCGAGGACATGATCTCGCACGGTAAGCGAAGGAGGCCTGCAAAACCATTTGGAGGTATGGGGAATTGAACCCCAGACTTCTCGCATGCGAAGCGAGCGCTCTACCCCTGAGCTATACCCCCGCGACAGCCGTAGTTTCGCCTCTGCACAACGCTCTCGTCGTCTCTTCAAGAGCCGCTGACAAACGTCCTCTCGCATCATGCCGAGCACATGATTTCGCACGGTGAGCGAGGGAGGCCTGCAAAAGGATTTGGAGGTATGGGGAATTGAACCCCAGACTTCTCGCATGCGAAGCGAGCGCTCTACCCCTGAGCTATACCCCCGCGACAGCCGTAGTTTCGCCTCTGCACAACGCTCTCGTCGCCTCGTCAAGAGCCGCTGACAAACGTCCTCTCGCATCATGCCGAGGACATGTTTTCGCACGGTGAGCGAGGGAGGCCTGCAAAACGATTTGGAAGTATGGGGAATTGAACCCCAGACTTCTCGCATGCGAAGCGAGCGCTCTACCCCTGAGCTATACCCCCGCGACAGTCGCAGTTCCGGCTCGGCACAACGCTCTCGTCGCCACGTCAAGAGCCGCTGACAAACGTCCTCTCGCATTATGCCGAGGACATGTTTTCGCACGGTGAGCGAGGGAGGCCTGCAAAACGATCTGGAGGTATGGGGAATTGAACCCCAGACTTCTCGCATGCGAAGCGAGCGCTCTACCCCTGAGCTATACCCCCGCGACAGCCGTGGCTCCGCCTCCGCACAATGCTCTCGTCGCTTCGTCAAGAGCCGCTGACAAACGTCCTCTCGCATCATGCCGAGGACATGATTTCGCACGGTAAGCGAGGGAGGCCTGCAAAACCAATTGGAGGTATGGAGAATTGAACCGCAGACTTCTCGCATGCGAAGCGAGCGCTCTACTCCTGAGCTATACCCCCGCGACAGCCGTAGTACCGCCTCGGCACAACGCTCTCGTCGCCTCGTCAAGAGCCTCTGACAAACGTCCTCTCGCATCATGCCGAGGACACGATTTCGCACGGTAAGCGAGGGAGGCCTGCAAAACCAATTGGAGGTATGGAGAATTGAACCGCAGACTTCTCGCATGCGAAGCGAGCGCTCTACTCCTGAGCTATACCCCCGCGACAGCCGTAGTACCGCCTCGGCACAACGCTCTCGTCGCCTCGTCAAGAGCCTCTGACAAACGTCCTCTCGCATCATGCCGAGGACACGATTTCGCACGGTAAGCGAGGGAGGCCTGCAAAACGATTTGGAGGTATGGGGAATTGAACCCCAGACTTCTCGCATGCGAAGCGAGCGCTCTACCCCTGAGCTATACCCCCGCGACAGCCGTAGTTCCGCATCGGCACAACGCTCTCGTCGCCTCGTCAAGAGCCGCTGACAAACGTCCTCTCGCATCATGCCGCGGACATGATTTCGCACGGTAAGCGAGGGAGGCCTGCAAAACGATTTGGAGGTATGGGGAATTGAACCCCAGACTTCTCGCATGCGAAGCGAGCGCTCTACCCCTGAGCTATACCCCCGCGCCAGCCGTAGTTTCGCCTCTGCACAACGCTCTCGTCGCCTCGTCAAGAGCCGCTGACAAACGTCCTCTCGCATCATGCCGCGGACATGATTTCGCACGGTAAGCGAGGGAGGCCTGCAAAACGATTTGGAGGTATGGGGAATTGAACCACAGACTTCTCGCATGCGAAGCGAGCGCTCTACCCCTGAGCTATACCCCCGCGACAGCCGTGGCTCCGCCTCCGCACAATGCTCTCGTCGCTTCGTCAAGAGCCGCTGACAAACGTCCTCTCGCATCATGCCGAGGACATGATTTCGCACGGTGAGCGAAGGAGGCCTGCAAAACGATTTGGAGGTATGGGGAATTGAACCCCAGACTTCTCGCATGCGAAGCGAGCGCTCTACCCCTGAGCTATACCCCCGCGACAGCCGTAGTTCCGCCTCGGCACAACGCTCTCGTCGCCTCGTCAAGAGCCTCTGACAAACGTCCTCTCGCATCATGCCGAGGACACGATTTCGCACGGTGAGCGAGGGAGGCCTGCGGAACGATTTGGAGGTATGGGGAATTGAACCCCAGACTTCTCGCATGCGAAGCGAGCGCTCTACCCCTGAGCTATACTCCCGCGACAGCCGTAGTTCCGCCTCTGCACAACGCTCTCGTCGCCTCGTCAAGAGCCGCTGACAAACGTCCTCTCGCATTATGCCGAGGACATGATTTCGCACGGTGAGCGAGGGAGGCCTGCAAAAGGAATTGGAGGTATGGGTAATTGAACCCCAGACTTCTCGCATGCGAAGCGAGCGCTCTACCCCTGAGCTATACCCCCGCGACAGCCGTAGTTCCGCCTCGGCACAACGCTCTCGTCGCCTCGTCAAGAGCCGCTGACAAACGTCCTCTCGCATTATGCCGAGGACATGATTTCGCACGGTGAGCGAGGGAGGCCTGCAAAAGGATTTGGAGGTATGGGGAATTGAACCCCAGACTTCTCGCATGCGAAGCGAGCGCTCTAACCCTGAGCTATACCCCCGCGACAGCCGTAGTTCCGCCTCGGCACAACGCTCTCGTCGCCTCGTCAAGAGCCGCTGCCAAACGTCCTCTCGCATTATGCCGAGGAAATGATTTCGCACGGTGAGCGAGGGAGGCCTGCAGAACGATATGGAGGTATGGGGAATTGAACCCCAGACTTCTCGCATGCGAAGCGAGCGCTCTAACCCTGAGCTATACCCCCGCGACAGCGGTAGTTCCGTCTCTGCACAATGCTCTCGTCCCCTCGTCAAGAGCCGCTGCCAAACGTCCTCTCGCATTATGCCGAGGACATGATTTCGCACGGTGAGCGAGGGAGGCCTGCAAAACGATTTGGAGGTATGGGAAATTGAACCCCAGACTTCTCGCATGCGAAGCGAGCGCTCTACCCCTGATCTATACCCCCGCGACAGCCGTAGTTCCGCCTCGGCACAACGCTCTCGTCGCTTCGTCAAGAGCCGCTGACAAATGTCCTCTCGCATTATGCCGAGCACATGATTTCGCACGGTGAGCGAACGAGGCCTGCAAAACGATTTGGAGGTATGGGGAATTGAACCCCAGACTTCTCGCATGCGAAGCGAGCGCTCTACCCCTGAGCTATACCCCCGCGCCAGCCGTAGTTCCGCCTCGGCACAACGCTCTCGTCGCTTCGTCAAGAGCCGCTGACAAATGTCCTCTCGCATTATGCCGAGCACATGATTTCGCACGGTGAGCGAGGGAGGCCTGCAAAACGATTTGGAGGTATGGGGAATTGAACCCCAGACTTCTCGCATGCGAAGCGAGCGCTCTACCCCTGAGCTATACCCCCGCGACAGTCGTAGTTCCGGCTCGGCACAACGCTCTCGTCGCCTCGTCAAGAGCCGCTGACAAACGTCCTCTCGTATCATGCCGAGGACATGTTTTCGCACGGTGAGCGAAGGAGGCCTGCAAAACGATTTGGAGGTATGGGGAATTGAACCCCAGACTTCTCGCATGCGAAGCGAGCGCTCTACCCCTGAGCTATACCCCCGCGACAGCGGTAGTTCCGTCTCTGCACAATGCTCTCGTCCCCTCGTCAAGAGCCGCTGCCAAACGTCCTCTCGCATTATGCCGAGGACATGATTTCGCACGGTGAGCGAGGGAGGCCTGCAAAACGATTTGGAGGTATGGGAAATTGAACCCCAGACTTCTCGCATGCGAAGCGAGCGCTCTACCCCTGATCTATACCCCCGCGACAGCCGTAGTTCCGCCTCGGCACAACGCTCTCGTCGCTTCGTCAAGAGCCGCTGACAAATGTCCTCTCGCATTATGCCGAGCACATGATTTCGCACGGTGAGCGAACGAGGCCTGCAAAACGATTTGGAGGTATGGGGAATTGAACCCCAGACTTCTCGCATGCGAAGCGAGCGCTCTACCCCTGAGCTATACCCCCGCGCCAGCCGTAGTTCCGCCTCGGCACAACGCTCTCGTCGCTTCGTCAAGAGCCGCTGACAAATGTCCTCTCGCATTATGCCGAGCACATGATTTCGCACGGTGAGCGAGGGAGGCCTGCAAAACGATTTGGAGGTATGGGGAATTGAACCCCAGACTTCTCGCATGCGAAGCAAGCGCTCTACCCCTGAGCTATACCCCCGCGACAGTCGTAGTTCCGCCTCGGCACAACGCTCTCGTCGCCTCGTCAAGAGCCGCTGACAAACGTCCTCTCGCATCATGCCGAGGACATGATCTCGCACGGTAAGCGAAGGAGGCCTGCAAAACGATTTGGAGGTATGGGGAATTGAACCCCAGACTTCTCGCATGCGAAGCGAGCGCTCTACCCCTGAGCTATACCCCCGCGCCAGCCGTAGTTCCGCCTCGGCACAACGCTCTCGTCGCTTCGTCAAGAGCCGCTGACAAATGTCCTCTCGCATCATGCCGAGCACATGATTTCGCACGGTGAGCGAACGAGGCCTGCAAAACGATTTGGAGGTATGGGGAATTGAACCCCAGACTTCTCGCATGCGAAGCGAGCGCTCTACCCCTGAGCTATACCCCCGCGACAGCCGTAGTTTCGCCTCTGCACAACGCTCTCGTCGTCTCTTCAAGAGCCGCTGACAAACGTCCTCTCGCATCATGCCGAGCACATGATTTCGCACGGTGAGCGAGGGAGGCCTGCAAAAGGATTTGGAGGTATGGGGAATTGAACCCCAGACTTCTCGCATGCGAAGCGAGCGCTCTACCCCTGAGCTATACCCCCGCGACAGCCGTAGTTTCGCCTCTGCACAACGCTCTCGTCGCCTCGTCAAGAGCCGCTGACAAACGTCCTCTCGCATCATGCCGAGGACATGTTTTCGCACGGTGAGCGAGGGAGGCCTGCAAAACGATTTGGAAGTATGGGGAATTGAACCCCAGACTTCTCGCATGCGAAGCGAGCGCTCTACCCCTGAGCTATACCCCCGCGACAGTCGCAGTTCCGGCTCGGCACAACGCTCTCGTCGCCACGTCAAGAGCCGCTGACAAACGTCCTCTCGCATTATGCCGAGGACATGTTTTCGCACGGTGAGCGAGGGAGGCCTGCAAAACGATCTGGAGGTATGGGGAATTGAACCCCAGACTTCTCGCATGCGAAGCGAGCGCTCTACCCCTGAGCTATACCCCCGCGACAGCCGTGGCTCCGCCTCCGCACAATGCTCTCGTCGCTTCGTCAAGAGCCGCTGACAAACGTCCTCTCGCATCATGCCGAGGACATGATTTCGCACGGTAAGCGAGGGAGGCCTGCAAAACCAATTGGAGGTATGGAGAATTGAACCGCAGACTTCTCGCATGCGAAGCGAGCGCTCTACTCCTGAGCTATACCCCCGCGACAGCCGTAGTACCGCCTCGGCACAACGCTCTCGTCGCCTCGTCAAGAGCCTCTGACAAACGTCCTCTCGCATCATGCCGAGGACACGATTTCGCACGGTAAGCGAGGGAGGCCTGCAAAACCAATTGGAGGTATGGAGAATTGAACCGCAGACTTCTCGCATGCGAAGCGAGCGCTCTACTCCTGAGCTATACCCCCGCGACAGCCGTAGTACCGCCTCGGCACAACGCTCTCGTCGCCTCGTCAAGAGCCTCTGACAAACGTCCTCTCGCATCATGCCGAGGACACGATTTCGCACGGTAAGCGAGGGAGGCCTGCAAAACGATTTGGAGGTATGGGGAATTGAACCCCAGACTTCTCGCATGCGAAGCGAGCGCTCTACCCCTGAGCTATACCCCCGCGACAGCCGTAGTTCCGCATCGGCACAACGCTCTCGTCGCCTCGTCAAGAGCCGCTGACAAACGTCCTCTCGCATCATGCCGCGGACATGATTTCGCACGGTAAGCGAGGGAGGCCTGCAAAACGATTTGGAGGTATGGGGAATTGAACCCCAGACTTCTCGCATGCGAAGCGAGCGCTCTACCCCTGAGCTATACCCCCGCGCCAGCCGTAGTTTCGCCTCTGCACAACGCTCTCGTCGCCTCGTCAAGAGCCGCTGACAAACGTCCTCTCGCATCATGCCGCGGACATGATTTCGCACGGTAAGCGAGGGAGGCCTGCAAAACGATTTGGAGGTATGGGGAATTGAACCACAGACTTCTCGCATGCGAAGCGAGCGCTCTACCCCTGAGCTATACCCCCGCGACAGCCGTGGCTCCGCCTCCGCACAATGCTCTCGTCGCTTCGTCAAGAGCCGCTGACAAACGTCCTCTCGCATCATGCCGAGGACATGATTTCGCACGGTGAGCGAAGGAGGCCTGCAAAACGATTTGGAGGTATGGGGAATTGAACCCCAGACTTCTCGCATGCGAAGCGAGCGCTCTACCCCTGAGCTATACCCCCGCGACAGCCGTAGTTCCGCCTCGGCACAACGCTCTCGTCGCCTCGTCAAGAGCCTCTGACAAACGTCCTCTCGCATCATGCCGAGGACACGATTTCGCACGGTGAGCGAGGGAGGCCTGCGGAACGATTTGGAGGTATGGGGAATTGAACCCCAGACTTCTCGCATGCGAAGCGAGCGCTCTACCCCTGAGCTATACTCCCGCGACAGCCGTAGTTCCGCCTCTGCACAACGCTCTCGTCGCCTCGTCAAGAGCCGCTGACAAACGTCCTCTCGCATTATGCCGAGGACATGATTTCGCACGGTGAGCGAGGGAGGCCTGCAAAAGGAATTGGAGGTATGGGTAATTGAACCCCAGACTTCTCGCATGCGAAGCGAGCGCTCTACCCCTGAGCTATACCCCCGCGACAGCCGTAGTTCCGCCTCGGCACAACGCTCTCGTCGCCTCGTCAAGAGCCGCTGACAAACGTCCTCTCGCATTATGCCGAGGACATGATTTCGCACGGTGAGCGAGGGAGGCCTGCAAAAGGATTTGGAGGTATGGGGAATTGAACCCCAGACTTCTCGCATGCGAAGCGAGCGCTCTAACCCTGAGCTATACCCCCGCGACAGCCGTAGTTCCGCCTCGGCACAACGCTCTCGTCGCCTCGTCAAGAGCCGCTGCCAAACGTCCTCTCGCATTATGCCGAGGAAATGATTTCGCACGGTGAGCGAGGGAGGCCTGCAGAACGATATGGAGGTATGGGGAATTGAACCCCAGACTTCTCGCATGCGAAGCGAGCGCTCTAACCCTGAGCTATACCCCCGCGACAGCGGTAGTTCCGTCTCTGCACAATGCTCTCGTCCCCTCGTCAAGAGCCGCTGCCAAACGTCCTCTCGCATTATGCCGAGGACATGATTTCGCACGGTGAGCGAGGGAGGCCTGCAAAACGATTTGGAGGTATGGGAAATTGAACCCCAGACTTCTCGCATGCGAAGCGAGCGCTCTACCCCTGATCTATACCCCCGCGACAGCCGTAGTTCCGCCTCGGCACAACGCTCTCGTCGCTTCGTCAAGAGCCGCTGACAAATGTCCTCTCGCATTATGCCGAGCACATGATTTCGCACGGTGAGCGAACGAGGCCTGCAAAACGATTTGGAGGTATGGGGAATTGAACCCCAGACTTCTCGCATGCGAAGCGAGCGCTCTACCCCTGAGCTATACCCCCGCGCCAGCCGTAGTTCCGCCTCGGCACAACGCTCTCGTCGCTTCGTCAAGAGCCGCTGACAAATGTCCTCTCGCATTATGCCGAGCACATGATTTCGCACGGTGAGCGAGGGAGGCCTGCAAAACGATTTGGAGGTATGGGGAATTGAACCCCAGACTTCTCGCATGCGAAGCGAGCGCTCTACCCCTGAGCTATACCCCCGCGACAGTCGTAGTTCCGGCTCGGCACAACGCTCTCGTCGCCTCGTCAAGAGCCGCTGACAAACGTCCTCTCGTATCATGCCGAGGACATGTTTTCGCACGGTGAGCGAAGGAGGCCTGCAAAACGATTTGGAGGTATGGGGAATTGAACCCCAGACTTCTCGCATGCGAAGCGAGCGCTCTACCCCTGAGCTATACCCCCGCGACAGCGGTAGTTCCGTCTCTGCACAATGCTCTCGTCCCCTCGTCAAGAGCCGCTGCCAAACGTCCTCTCGCATTATGCCGAGGACATGATTTCGCACGGTGAGCGAGGGAGGCCTGCAAAACGATTTGGAGGTATGGGAAATTGAACCCCAGACTTCTCGCATGCGAAGCGAGCGCTCTACCCCTGATCTATACCCCCGCGACAGCCGTAGTTCCGCCTCGGCACAACGCTCTCGTCGCTTCGTCAAGAGCCGCTGACAAATGTCCTCTCGCATTATGCCGAGCACATGATTTCGCACGGTGAGCGAACGAGGCCTGCAAAACGATTTGGAGGTATGGGGAATTGAACCCCAGACTTCTCGCATGCGAAGCGAGCGCTCTACCCCTGAGCTATACCCCCGCGCCAGCCGTAGTTCCGCCTCGGCACAACGCTCTCGTCGCTTCGTCAAGAGCCGCTGACAAATGTCCTCTCGCATTATGCCGAGCACATGATTTCGCACGGTGAGCGAGGGAGGCCTGCAAAACGATTTGGAGGTATGGGGAATTGAACCCCAGACTTCTCGCATGCGAAGCAAGCGCTCTACCCCTGAGCTATACCCCCGCGACAGTCGTAGTTCCGCCTCGGCACAACGCTCTCGTCGCCTCGTCAAGAGCCGCTGACAAACGTCCTCTCGCATCATGCCGAGGACATGATCTCGCACGGTAAGCGAAGGAGGCCTGCAAAACGATTTGGAGGTATGGGGAATTGAACCCCAGACTTCTCGCATGCGAAGCGAGCGCTCTACCCCTGAGCTATACCCCCGCGCCAGCCGTAGTTCCGCCTCGGCACAACGCTCTCGTCGCTTCGTCAAGAGCCGCTGACAAATGTCCTCTCGCATCATGCCGAGCACATGATTTCGCACGGTGAGCGAACGAGGCCTGCAAAACGATTTGGAGGTATGGGGAATTGAACCCCAGACTTCTCGCATGCGAAGCGAGCGCTCTACCCCTGAGCTATACCCCCGCGACAGCCGTAGTTTCGCCTCTGCACAACGCTCTCGTCGTCTCTTCAAGAGCCGCTGACAAACGTCCTCTCGCATCATGCCGAGCACATGATTTCGCACGGTGAGCGAGGGAGGCCTGCAAAAGGATTTGGAGGTATGGGGAATTGAACCCCAGACTTCTCGCATGCGAAGCGAGCGCTCTACCCCTGAGCTATACCCCCGCGACAGCCGTAGTTTCGCCTCTGCACAACGCTCTCGTCGCCTCGTCAAGAGCCGCTGACAAACGTCCTCTCGCATCATGCCGAGGACATGTTTTCGCACGGTGAGCGAGGGAGGCCTGCAAAAGGATTTGGAGGTATGGGGAATTGAACCCCAGACTTCTCGCATGCGAAGCGAGCGCTCTACCCCTGAGCTATACCCCCGCGACAGCCGTAGTTTCGCCTCTGCACAACGCTCTCGTCGCCTCGTCAAGAGCCGCTGACAAACGTCCTCTCGCATCATGCCGAGGACATGTTTTCGCACGGTGAGCGAGGGAGGCCTGCAAAACGATTTGGAGGTATGGGGAATTGAACCCCAGACTTCTCGCATGCGAAGCGAGCGCTCTACCCCTGAGCTATACCCCCGCGACAGTCGTAGTTCCGGCTCGGCACAACGCTCTCGTCGCCTCGTCAAGAGCCGCTGACAAACGTCCTCTCGTATCATGCCGAGGACATGTTTTCGCACGGTGAGCGAAGTAGGCCTGCAAAACGATTTGGAGGTATGGGGAATTGAACCCCAGACTTCTCGCATGCGAAGCGTGCGCTCTACCCCTGAGCTATACCCCCGCGACAGCCGTAGTTTCGCCTCTGCACAACGCTCTCGTCGCCTCGTCAAGAGCCGCTGACAAACGTCCTCTCGCATCATGCCGAGGACATGATTTCGCACGGTAAGCGAAGGAGGCCTGCAAAACGATTTGGAGGTATGGGGAATTGAACCCCAGACTTCTCGCATGCGAAGCGAGCGCTCTACCCCTGAGCTATACCCCCGCGACAGTCGTAGTTCCGGCTCGGCACAACGCTCTCGTCGCCTCGTCAAGAGCCGCTGACAAACGTCCTCTCGCATCATGCCGAGGACATGTTTTCGCACGGTGAGCGAGGGAGGCCTGCAAAACGATTTGGAAGTATGGGGAATTGAACCCCAGACTTCTCGCATGCGAAGCGAGCGCTCTACCCCTGAGCTATACCCCCGCGACAGTCGCAGTTCCGGCTCGGCACAACGCTCTCGTCGCCTCGTCAAGAGCCGCTGACAAACGTCCTCTCGCATCATGCCGAGGACATGTTTTCGCACGGTGAGCGAGGGAGGCCTGCAAAACAATTTGGAAGTATGGGGAATTGAACCCCAGACTTCTCGCATGCGAAGCGAGCGCTCTACCCCTGAGCTATACCCCCGCGACAGCCGTAGTTTCGCCTCTGCACAACGCTCTCGTCGTCTCTTCAAGAGCCGCTGACAAACGTCCTCTCGCATCATGCCGAGCACATGATTTCGCACGGTGAGCGAGGGAGGCCTGCAAAAGGATTTGGAGGTATGGGGAATTGAACCCCAGACTTCTCGCATGCGAAGCGAGCGCTCTACCCCTGAGCTATACCCCCGCGACAGCCGTAGTTTCGCCTCTGCACAACGCTCTCGTCGCCTCGTCAAGAGCCGCTGACAAACGTCCTCTCGCATCATGCCGAGGACATGTTTTCGCACGGTGAGCGAGGGAGGCCTGCAAAAGGATTTGGAGGTATGGGGAATTGAACCCCAGACTTCTCGCATGCGAAGCGAGCGCTCTACCCCTGAGCTATACCCCCGCGACAGCCGTAGTTTCGCCTCTGCACAACGCTCTCGTCGCCTCGTCAAGAGCCGCTGACAAACGTCCTCTCGCATCATGCCGAGGACATGTTTTCGCACGGTGAGCGAGGGAGGCCTGCAAAACGATTTGGAGGTATGGGGAATTGAACCCCAGACTTCTCGCATGCGAAGCGAGCGCTCTACCCCTGAGCTATACCCCCGCGACAGTCGTAGTTCCGGCTCGGCACAACGCTCTCGTCGCCTCGTCAAGAGCCGCTGACAAACGTCCTCTCGTATCATGCCGAGGACATGTTTTCGCACGGTGAGCGAAGGAGGCCTGCAAAACGATTTGGAGGTATGGGGAATTGAACCCCAGACTTCTCGCATGCGAAGCGAGCGCTCTACCCCTGAGCTATACCCCCGCGACAGCCGTAGTTTCGCCTCTGCACAACGCTCTCGTCGCCTCGTCAAGAGCCGCTGACAAACGTCCTCTCGCATCATGCCGAGGACATGTTTTCGCACGGTGAGCGAGGGAGGCCTGCAAAAGGATTTGGAGGTATGGGGAATTGAACCCCAGACTTCTCGCATGCGAAGCGTGCGCTCTACCCCTGAGCTATACCCCCGCGACAGCCGTAGTTTCGCCTCTGCACAACGCTCTCGTCGCCTCGTCAAGAGCCGCTGACAAACGTCCTCTCGCATCATGCCGAGGACATGTTTTCGCACGGTGAGCGAGGGAGGCCTGCAAAACGATTTGGAGGTATGGGGAATTGAACCCCAGACTTCTCGCATGCGAAGCGTGCGCTCTACCCCTGAGCTATACCCCCGCGACAGCCGTAGTTTCGCCTCTGCACAACGCTCTCGTCGCCTCGTCAAGAGCCGCTGACAAACGTCCTCTCGCATCATGCCGAGGACATGATTTCGCACGGTAAGCGAAGGAGGCCTGCAAAACGATTTGGAGGTATGGGGAATTGAACCCCAGACTTCTCGCATGCGAAGCGAGCGCTCTACCCCTGAGCTATACCCCCGCGACAGTCGTAGTTCCGGCTCGGCACAACGCTCTCGTCGCCTCGTCAAGAGCCGCTGACAAACGTCCTCTCGCATCATGCCGAGGACATGTTTTCGCACGGTGAGCGAGGGAGGCCTGCAAAACGATTTGGAAGTATGGGGAATTGAACCCCAGACTTCTCGCATGCGAAGCGAGCGCTCTACCCCTGAGCTATACCCCCGCGACAGTCGCAGTTCCGGCTCGGCACAACGCTCTCGTCGCCTCGTCAAGAGCCGCTGACAAACGTCCTCTCGCATCATGCCGAGGACATGTTTTCGCACGGTGAGCGAGGGAGGCCTGCAAAACGATTTGGAAGTATGGGGAATTGAACCCCAGACTTCTCGCATGCGAAGCGAGCGCTCTACCCCTGAGCTATACCCCCGCGACAGTCGCAGTTCCGGCTCGGCACAACGCTCTCGTCGCCTCGTCAAGAGCCGCTGACAAACGTCCTCTCGCATTATGCCGAGGACATGTTTTCGCACGGTGAGCGAGGGAGGCCTGCAAAACGATCTGGAGGTATGGGGAATTGAACCCCAGACTTCTCGCATGCGAAGCGAGCGCTCTACCCCTGAGCTATACCCCCGCGACAGTCGTAGTTCCGGCTCGGCACAACGCTCTCGTCGCCTCGTCAAGAGCCTCTGACAAACGTCCTCTCGCATCATGCCGAGGACATGATTTCGCACGGTAAGCGAGGGAGGCCTGCAAAACGATTTGGAAGTATGGGGAATTGAACCCCAGACTTCTCGCATGCGAAGCGAGCGCTCTACCCCTGAGCTATACCCCCGCGACAGTCGTAGTTCCGGCTCGGCACAACGCTCTCGTCGCCTCGTCAAGAGCCGCTGACAAACGTCCTCTCGCATCATGCCGAGGACATGATTTCGCACGGTAAGCGAGGGAGGCCTGCAAAACGATTTGGAAGTATGGGGAATTGAACCCCAGACTTCTCGCATGCGAAGCGAGCGCTCTACCCCTGAGCTATACCCCCGCGACAGTCGTAGTTCGGGCTCGGCACAACGCTCTCGTCGCCTCGTCAAGAGCCGCTGACAAACGTCCTCTCGCATTATGCCGAGGACATGTTTTCGCACGATGAGCGAGGGAGGCCTGCAAAACGATCTGGAGGTATGGGGAATTGAACCCCAGACTTCTCGCATGCGAAGCGAGCGCTCTACCCCTGAGCTATACCCCCGCGACAGCCGTAGTTTCGCCTCTGCACAACGCTCTCGTCGCCTCGTCAAGAGCCGCTGACAAACGTCCTCTCGCATCATGCCGAGGACATGTTTTCGCACGGTGAGCGAGGGAGGCCTGCAAAACGATTTGGAGGTATGGGGAATTGAACCCCAGACTTCTCGCATGCGAAGCGAGCGCTCTACCCCTGAGCTATACCCCCGCGACAGTCGTAGTTCCGGCTCGGCACAACGCTCTCGTCGCCTCGTCAAGAGCCTCTGACAAACGTCCTCTCGCATCATGCCGAGGACATGATTTCGCACGGTAAGCGAGGGAGGCCTGCAAAACGATTTGGAAGTATGGGGAATTGAACCCCAGACTTCTCGCATGCGAAGCGAGCGCTCTACCCCTGAGCTATACCCCCGCGACAGTCGTAGTTCCGGCTCGGCACAACGCTCTCGTCGCCTCGTCAAGAGCCGCTGACAAACGTCCTCTCGCATCATGCCGAGGACATGATTTCGCACGGTAAGCGAGGGAGGCCTGCAAAACGATTTGGAGGTATGGGGAATTGAACCCCAGACTTCTCGCATGCGAAGCGAGCGCTCTACCCCTGAGCTATACCCCCGCGACAGTCGTAGTTCCGGCTCGGCACAACGCTCTCGTCGCCTCGTCAAGAGCCGCTGACAAACGTCCTCTCGCATTATGCCGAGGACATGTTTTCGCACGGTGAGCGAGGGAGGCCTGCAAAACGATCTGGAGGTATGGGGAATTGAACCCCAGACTTCTCGCATGCGAAGCGAGCGCTCTACCCCTGAGCTATACCCCCGCGACAGTCGTAGTTCCGGCTCGGCACAACGCTCTCGTCGCCTCGTCAAGAGCCTCTGACAAACGTCCTCTCGCATCATGCCGAGGACATGATTTCGCACGGTAAGCGAGGGAGGCCTGCAAAACGATTTGGAAGTATGGGGAATTGAACCCCAGACTTCTCGCATGCGAAGCGAGCGCTCTACCCCTGAGCTATACCCCCGCGACAGTCGTAGTTCCGGCTCGGCACAACGCTCTCGTCGCCTCGTCAAGAGCCGCTGACAAACGTCCTCTCGCATCATGCCGAGGACATGATTTCGCACGGTAAGCGAGGGAGGCCTGCAAAAAGATTTGGAAGTATGGGGAATTGAACCCCAGACTTCTCGCATGCGAAGCGAGCGCTCTACCCCTGAGCTATACACCCGCGACAGTCGTAGTTCGGGCTCGGCACAACGCTCTCGTCGCCTCGTCAAGAGCCGCTGACAAACGTCCTCTCGCATTATGCCGAGGACATGTTTTCGCACGGTGAGCGAGGGAGGCCTGCAAAACGATCTGGAGGTATGGGGAATTGAACCCCAGACTTCTCGCATGCGAAGCGAGCGCTCTACCCCTGAGCTATACCCCCGCGACAGCCGTAGTTTCGCCTCTGCACAACGCTCTCGTCGCCTCGTCAAGAGCCGCTGACAAACGTCCTCTCGCATCATGCCGAGGACATGTTTTCGCACGGTGAGCGAGGGAGGCCTGCAAAACGATTTGGAGGTATGGGGAATTGAACCCCAGACTTCTCGCATGCGAAGCGAGCGCTCTACCCCTGAGCTATACCCCCGCGACAGTCGTAGTTCCGGCTCGGCACAACGCTCTCGTCGCCTCGTCAAGAGCCTCTGACAAACGTCCTCTCGCATCATGCCGAGGACATGATTTCGCACGGTAAGCGAGGGAGGCCTGCAAAACGATTTGGAAGTATGGGGAATTGAACCCCAGACTTCTCGCATGCGAAGCGAGCGCTCTACCCCTGAGCTATACCCCCGCGACAGTCGTAGTTCCGGCTCGGCACAACGCTCTCGTCGCCTCGTCAAGAGCCGCTGACAAACGTCCTCTCGCATCATGCCGAGGACATGATTTCGCACGGTAAGCGAGGGAGGCCTGCAAAACGATTTGGAGGTATGGGGAATTGAACCCCAGACTTCTCGCATGCGAAGCGAGCGCTCTACCCCTGAGCTATACCCCCGCGACAGTCGTAGTTCCGGCTCGGCACAACGCTCTCGTCGCCTCGTCAAGAGCCGCTGACAAACGTCCTCTCGCATCATGCCGAGGACATGATTTCGCACGGTAAGCGAGGGAGGCCTGCAAAACGATTTGGAGGTATGGGGAATTGAACCCCAGACTTCTCGCATGCGAAGCGAGCGCTCTACCCCTGAGCTATACCCCCGCGACAGTCGTAGTTCCGGCTCGGCACAACGCTCTCGTCGCCTCGTCAAGAGCCTCTGACAAACGTCCTCTCGCATCATGCCGAGGACATGATTTCGCACGGTAAGCGAGGGAGGCCTGCAAAACGATTTGGAAGTATGGGGAATTGAACCCCAGACTTCTCGCATGCGAAGCGAGCGCTCTACCCCTGAGCTATACCCCCGCGACAGTCGCAGTTCCGGCTCGGCACAACGCTCTCGTCGCCTCGTCAAGAGCCGCTGACAAACGTCCTCTCGCATTATGCCGAGGACATGTTTTCGCACGGTGAGCGAGGGAGGCCTGCAAAACGATTTGGAAGTATGGGGAATTGAACCCCAGACTTCTCGCATGCGAAGCGAGCGCTCTACCCCTGAGCTATACCCCCGCGACAGTCGTAGTTCCGGCTCGGCACAACGCTCTCGTCGCCTCGTCAAGAGCCTCTGACAAACGTCCTCTCGCATCATGCCGAGGACATGATTTCGCACGGTAAGCGAGGGAGGCCTGCAAAACGATTTGGAAGTATGGGGAATTGAACCCCAGACTTCTCGCATGCGAAGCGAGCGCTCTACCCCTGAGCTATACCCCCGCGACAGTCGTAGTTCCGGCTCGGCACAACGCTCTCGTCGCCTCGTCAAGAGCCGCTGACAAACGTCCTCTCGCATCATGCCGAGGACATGTTTTCGCACGGTAAGCGAGGGAGGCCTGCAAAACGATTTGGAAGTATGGGGAATTGAACCCCAGACTTCTCGCATGCGAAGCGAGCGCTCTACCCCTGAGCTATACCCCCGCGACAGTCGTAGTTCCGGCTCGGCACAACGCTCTCGTCGCCTCGTCAAGAGCCTCTGACAAACGTCCTCTCGCATCATGCCGAGGACATGATTTCGCACGGTAAGCGAGGGAGGCCTGCAAAACGATTTGGAAGTATGGGGAATTGAACCCCAGACTTCTCGCATGCGAAGCGAGCGCTCTACCCCTGAGCTATACCCCCGCGACAGTCGTAGTTCGGGCTCGGCACAACGCTCTCGTCGCCTCGTCAAGAGCCGCTGACAAACGTCCTCTCGCATTATGCCGAGGACATGTTTTCGCACGGTGAGCGAGGGAGGCCTGCAAAACGATCTGGAGGTATGGGGAATTGAACCCCAGACTTCTCGCATGCGAAGCGAGCGCTCTACCCCTGAGCTATACCCCCGCGACAGCCGTAGTTTCGCCTCTGCACAACGCTCTCGTCGCCTCGTCAAGAGCCGCTGACAAACGTCCTCTCGCATCATGCCGAGGACATGTTTTCGCACGGTGAGCGAGGGAGGCCTGCAAAACGATTTGGAGGTATGGGGAATTGAACCCCAGACTTCTCGCATGCGAAGCGAGCGCTCTACCCCTGAGCTATACCCCCGCGACAGTCGTAGTTCCGGCTCGGCACAACGCTCTCGTCGCCTCGTCAAGAGCCTCTGACAAACGTCCTCTCGCATCATGCCGAGGACATGATTTCGCACGGTAAGCGAGGGAGGCCTGCAAAACGATTTGGAAGTATGGGGAATTGAACCCCAGACTTCTCGCATGCGAAGCGAGCGCTCTACCCCTGAGCTATACCCCCGCGACAGTCGTAGTTCCGGCTCGGCACAACGCTCTCGTCGCCTCGTCAAGAGCCGCTGACAAACGTCCTCTCGCATCATGCCGAGGACATGATTTCGCACGGTAAGCGAGGGAGGCCTGCAAAACGATTTGGAGGTATGGGGAATTGAACCCCAGACTTCTCGCATGCGAAGCGAGCGCTCTACCCCTGAGCTATACCCCCGCGACAGTCGTAGTTCCGGCTCGGCACAACGCTCTCGTCGCCTCGTCAAGAGCCTCTGACAAACGTCCTCTCGCATCATGCCGAGGATATGATTTCGCACGGTAAGCGAGGGAGGCCTGCAAAACGATTTGGAAGTATGGGGAATTGAACCCCAGACTTCTCGCATGCGAAGCGAGCGCTCTACCCCTGAGCTATACCCCCGCGACAGTCGTAGTTCGGGCTCGGCACAACGCTCTCGTCGCCTCGTCAAGAGCCGCTGACAAACGTCCTCTCGCATTATGCCGAGGACATGTTTTCGCACGGTGAGCGAGGGAGGCCTGCAAAACGATCTGGAGGTATGGGGAATTGAACCCCAGACTTCTCGCATGCGAAGCGAGCGCTCTACCCCTGAGCTATACCCCCGCGACAGCCGTAGTTTCGCCTCTGCACAACGCTCTCGTCGCCTCGTCAAGAGCCGCTGACAAACGTCCTCTCGCATCATGCCGAGGACATGTTTTCGCACGGTGAGCGAGGGAGGCCTGCAAAACGATTTGGAGGTATGGGGAATTGAACCCCAGACTTCTCGCATGCGAAGCGAGCGCTCTACCCCTGAGCTATACCCCCGCGACAGTCGTAGTTCCGGCTCGGCACAACGCTCTCGTCGCCTCGTCAAGAGCCTCTGACAAACGTCCTCTCGCATCATGCCGAGGACATGATTTCGCACGGTAAGCGAGGGAGGCCTGCAAAACGATTTGGAAGTATGGGGAATTGAACCCCAGACTTCTCGCATGCGAAGCGAGCGCTCTACCCCTGAGCTATACCCCCGCGACAGTCGTAGTTCCGGCTCGGCACAACGCTCTCGTCGCCTCGTCAAGAGCCGCTGACAAACGTCCTCTCGCATCATGCCGAGGACATGATTTCGCACGGTAAGCGAGGGAGGCCTGCAAAACGATTTGGAGGTATGGGGAATTGAACCCCAGACTTCTCGCATGCGAAGCGAGCGCTCTACCCCTGAGCTATACCCCCGCGACAGTCGTAGTTCCGGCTCGGCACAACGCTCTCGTCGCCTCGTCAAGAGCCGCTGACAAACGTCCTCTCGCATCATGCCGAGGACATGTTTTCGCACGGTGAGCGAGGGAGGCCTGCAAAACGATTTGGAAGTATGGGGAATTGAACCCCAGACTTCTCGCATGCGAAGCGAGCGCTCTACCCCTGAGCTATACCCCCGCGACAGTCGCAGTTCCGGCTCGGCACAACGCTCTCGTCGCCTCGTCAAGAGCCGCTGACAAACGTCCTCTCGCATTATGCCGAGGACATGTTTTCGCACGGTGAGCGAGGGAGGCCTGCAAAACGATTTGGAAGTATGGGGAATTGAACCCCAGACTTCTCGCATGCGAAGCGAGCGCTCTACCCCTGAGCTATACCCCCGCGACAGTCGTAGTTCGGGCTCGGCACAACGCTCTCGTCGCCTCGTCAAGAGCCGCTGACAAACGTCCTCTCGCATCATGCCGAGGACATGTTTTCGCACGGTGAGCGAGGGAGGCCTGCAAAACGATTTGGAAGTATGGGGAATTGAACCCCAGACTTCTCGCATGCGAAGCGAGCGCTCTACCCCTGAGCTATACCCCCGCGACAGTCGTAGTTCCGGCTCGGCACAACGCTCTCGTCGCCTCGTCAAGAGCCGCTGACAAACGTCCTCTCGCATCATGCCGAGGACATGATTTCGCACGGTAAGCGAGGGAGGCCTGCAAAACGATTTGGAAGTATGGGGAATTGAACCCCAGACTTCTCGCATGCGAAGCGAGCGCTCTACCCCTGAGCTATACCCCCGCGACAGTCGTAGTTCGGGCTCGGCACAACGCTCTCGTCGCCTCGTCAAGAGCCGCTGACAAACGTCCTCTCGCATTATGCCGAGGACATGTTTTCGCACGGTGAGCGAGGGAGGCCTGCAAAACGATCTGGAGGTATGGGGAATTGAACCCCAGACTTCTCGCATGCGAAGCGAGCGCTCTACCCCTGAGCTATACCCCCGCGACAGCCGTAGTTTCGCCTCTGCACAACGCTCTCGTCGCCTCGTCAAGAGCCGCTGACAAACGTCCTCTCGCATCATGCCGAGGACATGTTTTCGCACGGTGAGCGAGGGAGGCCTGCAAAACGATTTGGAGGTATGGGGAATTGAACCCCAGACTTCTCGCATGCGAAGCGAGCGCTCTACCCCTGAGCTATACCCCCGCGACAGTCGTAGTTCCGGCTCGGCACAACGCTCTCGTCGCCTCGTCAAACGCCGCTGACAAACGTCCTCTCGCATCATGCCGAGGACATGTTTTCGCACGGTGAGCGAGGGAGGCCTGCAAAACCATTTGGAGGTATGGGGAATTGAACCCCAGACTTCTCGCATGCGAAGCGAGCGCTCTACCCCTGAGCTATACCCCCGCGACAGCCGTGGTTCCGCCTCTGCACAACGCTCTCGTCGCCTCGTCAAGAGCCGCTGACAAACGTCCTCTCGCATCATGCCGAGGACATGATTTCGCACGGTAAGCGAGGGAGGCCTGCAAAACGATTTGGAGGTATGGGGAATTGAACCCCAGACTTCTCGCATGCGAAGCGAGCGCTCTATCCCTGAGCTATACCCCCGCGACAGTCGTAGTTCCGGCTCGGCACAACGCTCTCGTCGCCTCGTCAAGAGCCGCTGATAAACGTCCTCTCGCATCATGCCGAGGACATGATTTCGCACGGTAAGCGAGGGAGGCCTGCAAAACGATTTGGAAGTATGGGGAATTGAACCCCAGACTTCTCGCATGCGAAGCGAGCGCTCTACCCCTGAGCTATACCCCTGCGACAGTCGTAGTTCCGGCTCGGCACAACGCTCTCGTCGCCTCGTCAAGAGCCGCTGACAAACGTCCTCTCGCATTATGCCGAGGACATGTTTTCGCACGGTGAGCGAGGGAGGCCTGCAAAACGATCTGGAGGTATGGGGAATTGAACCCCAGACTTCTCCCATGCGAAGCGAGCGCTCTACCCCTGAGCTATACCCCCGCGACAGTCGTAGTTCCGGCTCGGCACAACGCTCTCGTCGCCTCGTCAAGAGCCGCTGACAAACGTCCTCTCGCACCATGCCGAGGACATGTTTTCGCACGGTGAGCGAGGGAGGCCTGCAAAACGATTTGGAAGTATGGGGAATTGAACCCCAGACTTCTCGCATGCGAAGCGAGCGCTCTACCCCTGAGCTATACCCCCGCGACAGTCGCAGTTCCGGCTCGGCACAACGCTCTCGTCGCTTCGTCAAGAGCCGCTGACAAACGTCCTCTCGTATCATGCCGAGGACATGTTTTCGCACGGTGAGCGAGGGAGGCCTGCAAAACGATTTGGAGGTATGGGGAATTGAACCCCAGACTTCTCGCATGCGAAGCGTGCGCTCTACCCCTGAGCTATACCCCCGCGACAGCCGTAGTTTCGCCTCTGCACAACGCTCTCGTCGCCTCGTCAAGAGCCGCTGACAAACGTCCTCTCGCATCATGCCGAGGACATGATTTCGCACGGTAAGCGAAGGAGGCCTGCAAAACGATTTGGAGGTATGGGGAATTGAACCCCAGACTTCTCGCATGCGAAGCGAGCGCTCTACCCCTGAGCTATACCCCCGCGACAGTCGTAGTTCCGGCTCGGCACAACGCTCTCGTCGCCTCGTCAAGAGCCGCTGACAAACGTCCTCTCGCATCATGCCGAGGACATGTTTTCGCACGGTGAGCGAGGGAGGCCTGCAAAACGATTTGGAAGTATGGGGAATTGAACCCCAGACTTCTCGCATGCGAAGCGAGCGCTCTACCCCTGAGCTATACCCCCGCGACAGTCGCAGTTCCGGCTCGGCACAACGCTCTCGTCGCCTCGTCAAGAGCCGCTGACAAACGTCCTCTCGCATTATGCCGAGGACATGTTTTCGCACGGTGAGCGAGGGAGGCCTGTAAAACGATCTGGAGGTATGGGGAATTGAACCCCAGACTTCTCGCATGCGAAGCGAGCGCTCTACCCCTGAGCTATACCCCCGCGACAGTCGTAGTTCCGGCTCGGCACAACGCTCTCGTCGCCTCGTCAAGAGCCGCTGACAAACGTCCTCTCGCATCATGCCGAGGACATGTTTTCGCACGGTGAGCGAGGGAGGCCTGCAAAACGATTTGGAGGTATGGGGAATTGAACCCCAGACTTCTCCCATGCGAAGCGTGCGCTCTACCCCTGAGCTATACCCCCGCGACAGCCGTAGTTTCGCCTCTGCACAACGCTCTCGTCGCCTCGTCAAGAGCCGCTGACAAACGTCCTCTCGCATCATGCCGAGGACATGATTTCGCACGGTAAGCGAGGGAGGCCTGCAAAACCATTTGGAGGTATGGGGAATTGAACCCCAGACTTCTCGCATGCGAAGCGAGCGCTCTACCCCTGAGCTATACCCCCGCGACAGCCGTAGTTTCGCCTCTGCACAACGCTCTCGTCGCCTCGTCAAGAGCCGCTGACAAACGTCCTCTCGCATCATGCCGAGGACATGATTTCGCACGGTAAGCGAGGGAGGCCTGCAAAACGATTTGGAGGTATGGGGAATTGAACCCCAGACTTCTCGCATGCGAAGCGAGCTCTCTACCCCTGAGCTATACCCCCGCGACAGCCGTAGTTCCGCCTCGGCACAACGCTCTCGTCGCCTCGTCAAGAGCCTCTGACAAACGTCCTCTCGCATCATGCCGAGGACATGATTTCGCACGGTGAGCGAGGGAGGCCTGCAAAACCATTTGGAGGTATGGGGAATTGAACCACAGACTTCTCCCATGCGAAGCGAGCGCTCTACCCCTGAGCTATACCCCCGCGACAGCCGTAGTACCGCCTCGGCACAACGCTCTCGTCGCCTCGTCAAGAGCCTCTGACAAACGTCCTCTCGCATCATGCCGAGGACACGATTTCGCACGGTGAGCGAGGGAGGCCTGCAAAACGATTTGGAGGTATGGGAATTGAACCACAGACTTCTCGCATGCGAAGCGAGCGCTCTACCCCTGAGCTATACCCCCGCGACAGCCGTGGTTCCGCCTCCGCACAACGCTCTCGTCGCTTCGTCAAGAGCCGCTGACAAACGTCCTCTCGCATCATGCCGAGGACATGATTTCGCACGGTGAGCGAAGGAGGCCTGCAAAACGATTTGTAGGTATGGGAATTGAACCACAGACTTCTCGCATGCGAAGCGAGCGCTCTACCCCTGAGCTATACCCCCGCGACAGCCGTGGTTCCGCCTCCGCACAACGCTCTCGTCGCTTCGTCAAGAGCCGCTGACAAACGTCCTCTCGCATCATGCCGAGGACATGATTTCGCACGGTGAGCGAGGGAGGCCTGCAAAACCATTTGGAGGTATGGGGAATTGAACCACAGACTTCTCCCATGCGAAGCGAGCGCTCTACCCCTGAGCTATACCCCCGCGACAGCCGTAGTACCGCCTCGGCACAACGCTCTCGTCGCCTCGTCAAGAGCCTCTGACAAACGTCCTCTCGCATCATGCCGAGGACACGATTTCGCACGGTGAGCGAGGGAGGCCTGCAAAACGATTTGGAGGTATGGGAATTGAACCACAGACTTCTCGCATGCGAAGCGAGCGCTCTACCCCTGAGCTATACCCCCGCGACAGCCGTGGTTCCGCCTCCGCACAACGCTCTCGTCGCTTCGTCAAGAGCCGCTGACAAACGTCCTCTCGCATCATGCCGAGGACATGATTTCGCACGGTGAGCGAAGGAGGCCTGCAAAACGATTTGTAGGTATGGGAATTGAACCACAGACTTCTCGCATGCGAAGCGAGCGCTCTACCCCTGAGCTATACCCCCGCGACAGCCGTAGTTCCGCCTCGGCACAACGCTCTCGTCGCCTCGTCAAGAGCCTCTGACAAACGTCCTCTCGCTTCATGCCGAGGACATGATTTCGCACGGTAAGCGAGGGAGGCCTGCAAAACGATTTGGAGGTATGAGGAATTGAACCCCAGACTTCTCGCATGCGAAGCGAGCGCTCTACCCCTGAGCTATACCCCCCGCGACAGTCGTAGTTCCGGCTCGGCACAACGCTCTCGTCGCCTCGTCAAGAGCCGCTGACAAACGTCCTCTCGCATCATGCCGAGGACATGATTTCGCACGGTGAGCGAGGGAGGCCTGTAAAACGATCTGGAGGTATGGGGAATTGAACCCCAGACTTCTCGCATGCGAAGCGAGCGCTCTACCCCTGAGCTATACCCCCGCGACAGTCGTAGTTCGGGCTCGGCACAACGCTCTCGTCGCCTCGTCAAGAGCCGCTGACAAACGTCCTCTCGCATTATGCCGAGGACATGTTTTCGCACGGTGAGCGAGGGAGGCCTGCAAAACGATCTGGAGGTATGGGGAATTGAACCCCAGACTTCTCGCATGCGAAGCGAGCGCTCTACCCCTGAGCTATACCCCCGCGACAGCCGTAGTTTCGCCTCTGCACAACGCTCTCGTCGCCTCGTCAAGAGCCGCTGACAAACGTCCTCTCGCATCATGCCGAGGACATGTTTTCGCACGGTGAGCGAGGGAGGCCTGCAAAACGATTTGGAGGTATGGGGAATTGAACCCCAGACTTCTCGCATGCGAAGCGAGCGCTCTACCCCTGAGCTATACCCCCGCGACAGTCGTAGTTCCGGCTCGGCACAACGCTCTCGTCGCCTCGTCAAACGCCGCTGACAAACGTCCTCTCGCATCATGCCGAGGACATGTTTTCGCACGGTGAGCGAGGGAGGCCTGCAAAACCATTTGGAGGTATGGGGAATTGAACCCCAGACTTCTCGCATGCGAAGCGAGCGCTCTACCCCTGAGCTATACCCCCGCGACAGCCGTGGTTCCGCCTCTGCACAACGCTCTCGTCGCCTCGTCAAGAGCCGCTGACAAACGTCCTCTCGCATCATGCCGAGGACATGATTTCGCACGGTAAGCGAGGGAGGCCTGCAAAACGATTTGGAGGTATGGGGAATTGAACCCCAGACTTCTCGCATGCGAAGCGAGCGCTCTATCCCTGAGCTATACCCCCGCGACAGTCGTAGTTCCGGCTCGGCACAACGCTCTCGTCGCCTCGTCAAGAGCCGCTGATAAACGTCCTCTCGCATCATGCCGAGGACATGATTTCGCACGGTAAGCGAGGGAGGCCTGCAAAACGATTTGGAAGTATGGGGAATTGAACCCCAGACTTCTCGCATGCGAAGCGAGCGCTCTACCCCTGAGCTATACCCCTGCGACAGTCGTAGTTCCGGCTCGGCACAACGCTCTCGTCGCCTCGTCAAGAGCCGCTGACAAACGTCCTCTCGCATTATGCCGAGGACATGTTTTCGCACGGTGAGCGAGGGAGGCCTGCAAAACGATCTGGAGGTATGGGGAATTGAACCCCAGACTTCTCCCATGCGAAGCGAGCGCTCTACCCCTGAGCTATACCCCCGCGACAGTCGTAGTTCCGGCTCGGCACAACGCTCTCGTCGCCTCGTCAAGAGCCGCTGACAAACGTCCTCTCGCACCATGCCGAGGACATGTTTTCGCACGGTGAGCGAGGGAGGCCTGCAAAACGATTTGGAAGTATGGGGAATTGAACCCCAGACTTCTCGCATGCGAAGCGAGCGCTCTACCCCTGAGCTATACCCCCGCGACAGTCGCAGTTCCGGCTCGGCACAACGCTCTCGTCGCTTCGTCAAGAGCCGCTGACAAACGTCCTCTCGTATCATGCCGAGGACATGTTTTCGCACGGTGAGCGAGGGAGGCCTGCAAAACGATTTGGAGGTATGGGGAATTGAACCCCAGACTTCTCGCATGCGAAGCGTGCGCTCTACCCCTGAGCTATACCCCCGCGACAGCCGTAGTTTCGCCTCTGCACAACGCTCTCGTCGCCTCGTCAAGAGCCGCTGACAAACGTCCTCTCGCATCATGCCGAGGACATGATTTCGCACGGTAAGCGAAGGAGGCCTGCAAAACGATTTGGAGGTATGGGGAATTGAACCCCAGACTTCTCGCATGCGAAGCGAGCGCTCTACCCCTGAGCTATACCCCCGCGACAGTCGTAGTTCCGGCTCGGCACAACGCTCTCGTCGCCTCGTCAAGAGCCGCTGACAAACGTCCTCTCGCATCATGCCGAGGACATGTTTTCGCACGGTGAGCGAGGGAGGCCTGCAAAACGATTTGGAAGTATGGGGAATTGAACCCCAGACTTCTCGCATGCGAAGCGAGCGCTCTACCCCTGAGCTATACCCCCGCGACAGTCGCAGTTCCGGCTCGGCACAACGCTCTCGTCGCCTCGTCAAGAGCCGCTGACAAACGTCCTCTCGCATTATGCCGAGGACATGTTTTCGCACGGTGAGCGAGGGAGGCCTGTAAAACGATCTGGAGGTATGGGGAATTGAACCCCAGACTTCTCGCATGCGAAGCGAGCGCTCTACCCCTGAGCTATACCCCCGCGACAGTCGTAGTTCCGGCTCGGCACAACGCTCTCGTCGCCTCGTCAAGAGCCGCTGACAAACGTCCTCTCGCATCATGCCGAGGACATGTTTTCGCACGGTGAGCGAGGGAGGCCTGCAAAACGATTTGGAGGTATGGGGAATTGAACCCCAGACTTCTCCCATGCGAAGCGTGCGCTCTACCCCTGAGCTATACCCCCGCGACAGCCGTAGTTTCGCCTCTGCACAACGCTCTCGTCGCCTCGTCAAGAGCCGCTGACAAACGTCCTCTCGCATCATGCCGAGGACATGATTTCGCACGGTAAGCGAGGGAGGCCTGCAAAACCATTTGGAGGTATGGGGAATTGAACCCCAGACTTCTCGCATGCGAAGCGAGCGCTCTACCCCTGAGCTATACCCCCGCGACAGCCGTAGTTTCGCCTCTGCACAACGCTCTCGTCGCCTCGTCAAGAGCCGCTGACAAACGTCCTCTCGCATCATGCCGAGGACATGATTTCGCACGGTAAGCGAGGGAGGCCTGCAAAACGATTTGGAGGTATGGGGAATTGAACCCCAGACTTCTCGCATGCGAAGCGAGCTCTCTACCCCTGAGCTATACCCCCGCGACAGCCGTAGTTCCGCCTCGGCACAACGCTCTCGTCGCCTCGTCAAGAGCCTCTGACAAACGTCCTCTCGCATCATGCCGAGGACATGATTTCGCACGGTGAGCGAGGGAGGCCTGCAAAACCATTTGGAGGTATGGGGAATTGAACCACAGACTTCTCCCATGCGAAGCGAGCGCTCTACCCCTGAGCTATACCCCCGCGACAGCCGTAGTACCGCCTCGGCACAACGCTCTCGTCGCCTCGTCAAGAGCCTCTGACAAACGTCCTCTCGCATCATGCCGAGGACACGATTTCGCACGGTGAGCGAGGGAGGCCTGCAAAACGATTTGGAGGTATGGGAATTGAACCACAGACTTCTCGCATGCGAAGCGAGCGCTCTACCCCTGAGCTATACCCCCGCGACAGCCGTGGTTCCGCCTCCGCACAACGCTCTCGTCGCTTCGTCAAGAGCCGCTGACAAACGTCCTCTCGCATCATGCCGAGGACATGATTTCGCACGGTGAGCGAAGGAGGCCTGCAAAACGATTTGTAGGTATGGGAATTGAACCACAGACTTCTCGCATGCGAAGCGAGCGCTCTACCCCTGAGCTATACCCCCGCGACAGCCGTGGTTCCGCCTCCGCACAACGCTCTCGTCGCTTCGTCAAGAGCCGCTGACAAACGTCCTCTCGCATCATGCCGAGGACATGATTTCGCACGGTGAGCGAGGGAGGCCTGCAAAACCATTTGGAGGTATGGGGAATTGAACCACAGACTTCTCCCATGCGAAGCGAGCGCTCTACCCCTGAGCTATACCCCCGCGACAGCCGTAGTACCGCCTCGGCACAACGCTCTCGTCGCCTCGTCAAGAGCCTCTGACAAACGTCCTCTCGCATCATGCCGAGGACACGATTTCGCACGGTGAGCGAGGGAGGCCTGCAAAACGATTTGGAGGTATGGGAATTGAACCACAGACTTCTCGCATGCGAAGCGAGCGCTCTACCCCTGAGCTATACCCCCGCGACAGCCGTGGTTCCGCCTCCGCACAACGCTCTCGTCGCTTCGTCAAGAGCCGCTGACAAACGTCCTCTCGCATCATGCCGAGGACATGATTTCGCACGGTGAGCGAAGGAGGCCTGCAAAACGATTTGTAGGTATGGGAATTGAACCACAGACTTCTCGCATGCGAAGCGAGCGCTCTACCCCTGAGCTATACCCCCGCGACAGCCGTAGTTCCGCCTCGGCACAACGCTCTCGTCGCCTCGTCAAGAGCCTCTGACAAACGTCCTCTCGCTTCATGCCGAGGACATGATTTCGCACGGTAAGCGAGGGAGGCCTGCAAAACGATTTGGAGGTATGAGGAATTGAACCCCAGACTTCTCGCATGCGAAGCGAGCGCTCTACCCCTGAGCTATACCCCCCGCGACAGTCGTAGTTCCGGCTCGGCACAACGCTCTCGTCGCCTCGTCAAGAGCCGCTGACAAACGTCCTCTCGCATCATGCCGAGGACATGATTTCGCACGGTAAGCGAGGGAGGCCTGCAAAACGATTTGGAGGTATGGGGAATTGAACCCCAGACTTCTCGCATGCGAAGCGAGCGCTCTACCCCTGAGCTATACCCCCGCGACAGTCGTAGTTCCGGCTCGGCACAACGCTCTCGTCGCCTCGTCAAGAGCCGCTGACAAACGTCCTCTCGCATCATGCCGAGGACATGATTTCGCACGGTAAGCGAGGGAGGCCTGCAAAACGATTTGGAAGTATGGGGAATTGAACCCCAGACTTCTCGCATGCGAAGCGAGCGCTCTACCCCTGAGCAATACCCCCGCGACAGTCGTAGTTCCGGCTCGGCACAACGCTCTCGTCGCCTCGTCAAGAGCCGCTGACAAACGTCCTCTCGCATTATGCCGAGGACATGTTTTCGCACGGTGAGCGAGGGAGGCCTGCAAAACGATCTGGAGGTATGGGGAATTGAACCCCAGACTTCTCGCATGCGAAGCGAGCGCTCTACCCCTGAGCTATACCCCCGCGACAGCCGTAGTTTCGCCTCTGCACAACGCTCTCGTCGCCTCGTCAAGAGCCGCTGACAAACGTCCTCTCGCATCATGCCGAGGACATGTTTTCGCACGGTGAGCGAGGGAGGCCTGCAAAACGATTTGGAGGTATGGGGAATTGAACCCCAGACTTCTCGCATGCGAAGCGAACGCTCTACCCCTGAGCTATACCCCCGCGACAGTCGTAGTTCCGGCTCGGCACAACGCTCTCGTCGCCTCGTCAAGAGCCGCTGACAAACGTCCTCTCGTATCATGCCGAGGACATGTTTTCGCACGGTGAGCGAGGGAGGCCTGCAAAACGATTTGGAGGTATGGGGAATTGAACCCCAGACTTCTCGCATGCGAAGCGTGCGCTCTACCCCTGAGCTATACCCCCGCGACAGCCGTAGTTTCGCCTCTGCACAACGCTCTCGTCGCCTCGTCAAGAGCCGCTGACAAACGTCCTCTCGCATCATGCCGAGGACATGATTTCGCACGGTGAGCGAGGGAGGCCTGTAAAACGATTTGGAGGTATGGGGAATTGAACCCCAGACTTCTCGCATGCGAAGCGAGCGCTCTACCCCTGAGCTATACCCCCGCGACAGTCGTAGTTCCGGCTCGGCACAACGCTCTCGTCGCCTCGTCAAGAGCCGCTGACAAACGTCCTCTCGCATCATGCCGAGGACATGTTTTCGCACGGTGAGCGAGGGAGGCCTGTAAAACGATTTGGAAGTATGGGGAATTGAACCCCAGACTTCTCGCATGCGAAGCGAGCGCTCTACCCCTGAGCTATACCCCCGCGACAGTCGCAGTTCCGGCTCGGCACAACGCTCTCGTCGCCTCGTCAAGAGCCGCTGACAAACGTCCTCTCGCATTATGCCGAGGACATGTTTTCGCACGGTGAGCGAGGGAGGCCTGCAAAACGATTTGGAAGTATGGGGAATTGAACCCCAGACTTCTCGCATGCGAAGCGAGCGCTCTACCCCTGAGCTATACCCCCGCGACAGTCGCAGTTCCGGCTCGGCACAACGCTCTCGTCGCCTCGTCAAGAGCCGCTGACAAACGTCCTCTCGCATTATGCCGAGGACATGTTTTCGCACGGTGAGCGAGGGAGGCCTGCAAAACGATTTGGAGGTATGGGGAATTGAACCCCAGACTTCTCCCATGCGAAGCGTGCGCTCTACCCCTGAGCTATACCCCCGCGACAGCCGTAGTTTCGCCTCTGCACAACGCTCTCGTCGCCTCGTCAAGAGCCGCTGACAAACGTCCTCTCGCATCATGCCGAGGACATGATTTCGCACGGTAAGCGAGGGAGGCCTGCAAAACCATTTGGAGGTATGGGGAATTGAACCCCAGACTTCTCGCATGCGAAGCGAGCGCTCTACCCCTGAGCTATACCCCCGCGACAGCCGTAGTTTCGCCTCTGCACAACGCTCTCGTCGCCTCGTCAAGAGCCGCTGACAAACGTCCTCTCGCATCATGCCGAGGACATGTTTTCGCACGGTGAGCGAGGGAGGCCTGCAAAACGATTTGGAGGTATGGGGAATTGAACCCCAGACTTCTCGCATGCGAAGCGAGCGCTCTACCCCTGAGCTATACCCCCGCGACAGTCGTAGTTCCGCCTCCGCACAACGCTCTCGTCGCCTCGTCAAGAGCCGCTGACAAACGTCCTCTCACATCATGCCGAGGACATGATTTCGCACGGTGAGCGAGGGAGGCCTGCAAAACCATTTGGAGGTATGGGGAATTGAACCACAGACTTCTCCCATGCGAAGCGAGCGCTCTACCCCTGAGCTATACCCCCGCGACAGCCGTAGTACCGCCTCGGCACAACGCTCTCGTCGCCTCGTCAAGAGCCGCTGACAAACGTCCTCTCGCATCATGCCGAGGACATGATTTCGCACGGTGAGCGAAGGAGGCCTGCAAAACGATTTGGAGGTATGGGGAATTGAACCCCAGACTTCTCGCATGCGAAGCGAGCGCTCTACCCCTGAGCTATACCCCCGCGACAGCCGTAGTTCCGCCTCGGCACAACGCTCTCGTCGCCTCGTCAAGAGCCTCTGACAAACGTCCTCTCGCTTCATGCCGAGGACATGATTTCGCACGGTAAGCGAGGGAGGCCTGCAAAACGATTTGGAGGTATGAGGAATTGAACCCCAGACTTCTCGCATGCGAAGCGAGCGCTCTACCCCTGAGCTATACCCCCGCGACAGTCGTAGTTCCGGCTCGGCACAACGCTCTCGTCGCCTCGTCAAGAGCCGCTGACAAACGTCCTCTCGCATCATGCCGAGGACATGATTTCGCACGGTAAGCGAGGGAGGCCTGCAAAACGATTTGGAGGTATGGGGAATTAAACCCCAGACTTCTCGCATGCGAAGCGAGCGCTCTACCCCTGAGCTATACCCCCGCGACAGTCGTAGTTCCGGCTCGGCACAACGCTCTCGTCGCCTCGTCAAGAGCCGCTGACAAACGTCCTCTCGCATCATGCCGAGGACATGATTTCGCACGGTAAGCGAGGGAGGCCTGCAAAACGATTTGGAAGTATGGGGAATTGAACCCCAGACTTCTCGCATGCGAAGCGAGCGCTCTACCCCTGAGCTATACCCCCGCGACAGCCGTAGTTTCGCCTCTGCACAACGCTCTCGTCGCCTCGTCAAGAGCCGCTGACAAACGTCCTCTCGCATCATGCCGAGGACATGATTTCGCACGGTGAGCGAGGGAGGCCTGCAAAACGATCTGGAGGTATGGGGAATTGAACCCCAGACTTCTCGCATGCGAAGCGAGCGCTCTACCCCTGAGCTATACCCCCGCGACAGTCGTAGTTCCGGCTCGGCACAACGCTCCCGTCGCCTCGTCAAGAGCCGCTGACAAACGTCCTCTCGCATCATGCCGAGGACATGTTTTCGCACGGTGAGCGAGGGAGGCCTGCAAAACGATTTGGAGGTATGGGGAATTGAACCCCAGACTTCTCGCATGCGAAGCGAGCGCTCTACCCCTGAGCTATACCCCCGCGACAGCCGTAGTTTCGCCTCTGCACAACGCTCTCGTCGCCTCGTCAAGAGCCGCTGACAAACGTCCTCTCGCATCATGCCGAGGACATGATTTCGCACGGTGAGCGAGGGAGGCCTGCAAAACGATTTGGAGGTATGGGGAATTGAACCCCAGACTTCTCGCATGCGAAGCGAGCGCTCTACCCCTGAGCTATACCCCCGCGACAGTCGTAGTTCCGGCTCGGCACAACGCTCCCGTCGCCTCGTCAAGAGCCGCTGACAAACGTCCTCTCGCATCATGCCGAGGACATAATTTCGCACGGTAAGCGAGGGAGGCCTGCAAAACGATTTGGAGGTATGGGGAATTGAACCCCAGACTTCTCGCATGCGAAGCGAGCGCTCTACCCCTGAGCTATACCCCCGCGACAGTCGTAGTTCCGGCTCGGCACAACGCTCTCGTCGCCTCGTCAAGAGCCGCTGACAAACGTCCTCTCGCATCATGCCGAGGACATGATTTCGCACGGTAAGCGAGGGAGGCCTGCAAAACGATTTGGAAGTATGGGGAATTGAACCCCAGACTTCTCGCATGCGAAGCGAGCGCTCTACCCCTGAGCTATACCCCCGCGACAGTCGTAGTTCCGGCTCGGCACAACGCTCTCGTCGCCTCGTCAAGAGCCGCTGACAAACGTCCTCTCGCATTATGCCGAGGACATGTTTTCGCACGGTGAGCGAGGGAGGCCTGCAAAACGATCTGGAGGTATGGGGAATTGAACCCCAGACTTCTCGCATGCGAAGCGAGCGCTCTACCCCTGAGCTATACCCCCGCGACAGCCGTAGTTTCGCCTCTGCACAACGCTCTCGTCGCCTCGTCAAGAGCCGCTGACAAACGTCCTCTCGCATCATGCCGAGGACATGTTTTCGCACGGTGAGCGAGGGAGGCCTGCAAAACGATTTGGAGGTATGGGGAATTGAACCCCAGACTTCTCGCATGCGAAGCGAGCGCTCTACCCCTGAGCTATACCCCCGCGACAGTCGTAGTTCCGGCTCGGCACAACGCTCTCGTCGCCTCGTCAAGAGCCGCTGACAAACGTCCTCTCGTATCATGCCGAGGACATGTTTTCGCACGGTGAGCGAGGGAGGCCTGCAAAACGATTTGGAGGTATGGGGAATTGAACCCCAGACTTCTCGCATGCGAAGCGTGCGCTCTACCCCTGAGCTATACCCCCGCGACAGCCGTAGTTTCGCCTCTGCACAACGCTCTCGTCGCCTCGTCAAGAGCCGCTGACAAACGTCCTCTCGCATCATGCCGAGGACATGATTTCGCACGGTAAGCGAAGGAGGCCTGCAAAACGATTTGGAGGTATGGGGAATTGAACCCCAGACTTCTCGCATGCGAAGCGAGCGCTCTACCCCTGAGCTATACCCCCGCGACAGTCGTAGTTCCGGCTCGGCACAACGCTCTCGTCGCCTCGTCAAGAGCCGCTGACAAACGTCCTCTCGCATCATGCCGAGGACATGATTTCGCACGGTAAGCGAGGGAGGCCTGCAAAACGATTTGGAGGTATGGGGAATTAAACCCCAGACTTCTCGCATGCGAAGCGAGCGCTCTACCCCTGAGCTATACCCCCGCGACAGTCGTAGTTCCGGCTCGGCACAACGCTCTCGTCGCCTCGTCAAGAGCCGCTGACAAACGTCCTCTCGCATCATGCCGAGGACATGATTTCGCACGGTAAGCGAGGGAGGCCTGCAAAACGATTTGGAAGTATGGGGAATTGAACCCCAGACTTCTCGCATGCGAAGCGAGCGCTCTACCCCTGAGCTATACCCCCGCGACAGCCGTAGTTTCGCCTCTGCACAACGCTCTCGTCGCCTCGTCAAGAGCCGCTGACAAACGTCCTCTCGCATCATGCCGAGGACATGATTTCGCACGGTGAGCGAGGGAGGCCTGCAAAACGATCTGGAGGTATGGGGAATTGAACCCCAGACTTCTCGCATGCGAAGCGAGCGCTCTACCCCTGAGCTATACCCCCGCGACAGTCGTAGTTCCGGCTCGGCACAACGCTCCCGTCGCCTCGTCAAGAGCCGCTGACAAACGTCCTCTCGCATCATGCCGAGGACATGTTTTCGCACGGTGAGCGAGGGAGGCCTGCAAAACGATTTGGAGGTATGGGGAATTGAACCCCAGACTTCTCGCATGCGAAGCGAGCGCTCTACCCCTGAGCTATACCCCCGCGACAGCCGTAGTTTCGCCTCTGCACAACGCTCTCGTCGCCTCGTCAAGAGCCGCTGACAAACGTCCTCTCGCATCATGCCGAGGACATGATTTCGCACGGTGAGCGAGGGAGGCCTGCAAAACGATTTGGAGGTATGGGGAATTGAACCCCAGACTTCTCGCATGCGAAGCGAGCGCTCTACCCCTGAGCTATACCCCCGCGACAGTCGTAGTTCCGGCTCGGCACAACGCTCCCGTCGCCTCGTCAAGAGCCGCTGACAAACGTCCTCTCGCATCATGCCGAGGACATAATTTCGCACGGTAAGCGAGGGAGGCCTGCAAAACGATTTGGAGGTATGGGGAATTGAACCCCAGACTTCTCGCATGCGAAGCGAGCGCTCTACCCCTGAGCTATACCCCCGCGACAGTCGTAGTTCCGGCTCGGCACAACGCTCTCGTCGCCTCGTCAAGAGCCGCTGACAAACGTCCTCTCGCATCATGCCGAGGACATGATTTCGCACGGTAAGCGAGGGAGGCCTGCAAAACGATTTGGAAGTATGGGGAATTGAACCCCAGACTTCTCGCATGCGAAGCGAGCGCTCTACCCCTGAGCTATACCCCCGCGACAGTCGTAGTTCCGGCTCGGCACAACGCTCTCGTCGCCTCGTCAAGAGCCGCTGACAAACGTCCTCTCGCATTATGCCGAGGACATGTTTTCGCACGGTGAGCGAGGGAGGCCTGCAAAACGATCTGGAGGTATGGGGAATTGAACCCCAGACTTCTCGCATGCGAAGCGAGCGCTCTACCCCTGAGCTATACCCCCGCGACAGCCGTAGTTTCGCCTCTGCACAACGCTCTCGTCGCCTCGTCAAGAGCCGCTGACAAACGTCCTCTCGCATCATGCCGAGGACATGTTTTCGCACGGTGAGCGAGGGAGGCCTGCAAAACGATTTGGAGGTATGGGGAATTGAACCCCAGACTTCTCGCATGCGAAGCGAGCGCTCTACCCCTGAGCTATACCCCCGCGACAGTCGTAGTTCCGGCTCGGCACAACGCTCTCGTCGCCTCGTCAAGAGCCGCTGACAAACGTCCTCTCGTATCATGCCGAGGACATGTTTTCGCACGGTGAGCGAGGGAGGCCTGCAAAACGATTTGGAGGTATGGGGAATTGAACCCCAGACTTCTCGCATGCGAAGCGTGCGCTCTACCCCTGAGCTATACCCCCGCGACAGCCGTAGTTTCGCCTCTGCACAACGCTCTCGTCGCCTCGTCAAGAGCCGCTGACAAACGTCCTCTCGCATCATGCCGAGGACATGATTTCGCACGGTAAGCGAAGGAGGCCTGCAAAACGATTTGGAGGTATGGGGAATTGAACCCCAGACTTCTCGCATGCGAAGCGAGCGCTCTACCCCTGAGCTATACCCCCGCGACAGTCGTAGTTCCGGCTCGGCACAACGCTCTCGTCGCCTCGTCAAGAGCCGCTGACAAACGTCCTCTCGCATCATGCCGAGGACATGTTTTCGCACGGTGAGCGAGGGAGGCCTGCAAAACGATTTGGAAGTATGGGGAATTGAACCCCAGACTTCTCGCATGCGAAGCGAGCGCTCTACCCCTGAGCTATACCCCCGCGACAGTCGCAGTTCCGGCTCGGCACAACGCTCTCGTCGCCTCGTCAAGAGCCGCTGACAAACGTCCTCTCGCATCATGCCGAGGACATGATTTCGCACGGTAAGCGAGGGAGGCCTGCAAAACGATTTGGAGGTATGGGAATTGAACCACAGACTTCTCCCATGCGAAGCGAGCTCTCTACCCCTGAGCTATACCCCCGCGACAGCCGTAGTTTCGCCTCGGCACAACGCTCTCGTCGCCTCGTCAAGAGCCTCTGACAAACGTCCTCTCGCATCATGCCGAGGACATGATTTCGCACGGTGAGCGAGGGAGGCCTGCAAAACCATTTGGAGGTATGGGGAATTGAACCACAGACTTCTCCCATGCGAAGCGAGCGCTCTACCCCTGAGCTATACCCCCGCGACAGCCGTAGTACCGCCTCGGCACAACGCTCTCGTCGCCTCGTCAAGAGCCTCTGACAAACGTCCTCTCGCTTCATGCCGAGGACATGATTTCGCACGGTGAGCGAGGGAGCCCTGCAAAACGATTTGGAGGTATGGGGAATTGAACCCCAGACTTCTCGCATGCGAAGCGAGCGCTCTACCCCTGAGCTATACCCCCGCGACAGCCGTAGTTTCGCCTCTGCACAACGCTCTCGTCGCCTCGTCAAGAGCCGCTGACAAACGTCCTCTCGCATCATGCCGAGGACATGTTTTCGCACGGTGAGCGAGGGAGGCCTGCAAAACGATTTGGAGGTATGGGGAATTGAACCCCAGACTTCTCGCATGCGAAGCGAACGCTCTACCCCTGAGCTATACCCCCGCGACAGTCGTAGTTCCGGCTCGGCACAACGCTCTCGTCGCCTCGTCGAGAGCCGCTGACAAACGTCCTCTCGTATCATGCCGAGGACATGTTTTCGCACGGTGAGCGAGGGAGGCCTGCAAAACGATTTGGAGGTATGGGGAATTGAACCCCAGACTTCTCGCATGCGAAGCGTGCGCTCTACCCCTGAGCTATACCCCCGCGACAGCCGTAGTTTCGCCTCTGCACAACGCTCTCGTCGCCTCGTCAAGAGCCGCTGACAAACGTCCTCTCGCATCATGCCGAGGACATGTTTTCGCACGGTGAGCGAGGGAGGCCTGCAAAACGATTTGGAAGTATGGGGAATTGAACCCCAGACTTCTCGCATGCGAAGCGAGCGCTCTACCCCTGAGCTATACCCCCGCGACAGTCGCAGTTCCGTCTCGGCACAACGCTCTCGTCGCCTCGTCAAGAGCCGCTGACAAACGTCCTCTCGCATTATGCCGAGGACATGTTTTCGCACGGTGAGCGAGGGAGGCCTGCAAAACGATCTGGAGGTATGGGGAATTGAACCCCAGACTTCTCGCATGCGAAGCGAGCGCTCTACCCCTGAGCTATACCCCCGCGACAGTCGTAGTTCCGGCTCGGCACAACGCTCTCGTCGCCTCGTCAAGAGCCGCTGACAAACGTCCTCTCGCATCATGCCGAGGACATGTTTTCGCACGGTGAGCGAGGGAGGCCTGCAAAACGATTTGGAGGTATGGGGAATTGAACCCCAGACTTCTCCCATGCGAAGCGTGCGCTCTACCCCTGAGCTATACCCCCGCGACAGCCGTAGTTTCGCCTCTGCACAACGCTCTCGTCGCCTCGTCAAGAGCCGCTGACAAACGTCCTCTCGCATCATGCCGAGGACATGATTTCGCACGGTAAGCGAGGGAGGCCTGCAAAACCATTTGGAGGTATGGGGAATTGAACCCCAGACTTCTCGCATGCGAAGCGAGCGCTCTACCCCTGAGCTATACCCCCGCGACAGCCGTAGTTTCGCCTCTGCACAACGCTCTCGTCGCCTCGTCAAGAGCCGCTGACAAACGTCCTCTCGCATCATGCCGAGGACATGTTTTCGCACGGTGAGCGAGGGAGGCCTGCAAAACGATTTGGAGGTATGGGGAATTGAACCCCAGACTTCTCGCATGCGAAGCGAGCGCTCTACCCCTGAGCTATACCCCCGCGACAGTCGTAGTTCCGGCTCGGCACAACGCTCTCGTCGCCTCGTCAAGAGCCGCTGACAAACGTCCTCTCGCATCATGCCGAGGACATTATTTCGCACGGTGAGCGAGGGAGGCCTGCAAAACGATTTGGAGGTATGGGGAATTGAACCCCAGACTTCTCGCATGCGAAGCGTGCGCTCTACCCCTGAGCTATACCCCCGCGACAGCCGTAGTTTCGCCTCTGCACAACGCTCTCGTCGCCTCGTCAAGAGCCGCTGACAAACGTCCTCTCGCATCATGCCGAGGACATGTTTTCGCACGGTGAGCGAGGGAGGCCTGCAAAACGATTTGGAAGTATGGGGAATTGAACCCCAGACTTCTCGCATGCGAAGCGAGCGCTCTACCCCTGAGCTATACCCCCGCGACAGTCGCAGTTCCGTCTCGGCACAACGCTCTCGTCGCCTCGTCAAGAGCCGCTGACAAACGTCCTCTCGCATTATGCCGAGGACATGTTTTCGCACGGTGAGCGAGGGAGGCCTGCAAAACGATTTGGAGGTATGGGGAATTGAACCCCAGACTTCTCCCATGCGAAGCGTGCGCTCTACCCCTGAGCTATACCCCCGCGACAGCCGTAGTTTCGCCTCTGCACAACGCTCTCGTCGCCTCGTCAAGAGCCGCTGACAAACGTCCTCTCGCATCATGCCGAGGACATGATTTCGCACGGTAAGCGAGGGAGGCCTGCAAAACCATTTGGAGGTATGGGGAATTGAACCCCAGACTTCTCGCATGCGAAGCGAGCGCTCTACCCCTGAGCTATACCCCCGCGACAGCCGTAGTTTCGCCTCTGCACAACGCTCTCGTCGCCTCGTCAAGAGCCGCTGACAAACGTCCTCTCGCATCATGCCGAGGACATGTTTTCGCACGGTGAGCGAGGGAGGCCTGCAAAACGATTTGGAGGTATGGGGAATTGAACCCCAGACTTCTCGCATGCGAAGCGAGCGCTCTACCCCTGAGCTATACCCCCGCGACAGTCGTAGTTCCGGCTCGGCACAACGCTCTCGTCGCCTCGTCAAGAGCCGCTGACAAACGTCCTCTCGCATCATGCCGAGGACATTATTTCGCACGGTGAGCGAGGGAGGCCTGCAAAACCATTTGGAGGTATGGGGAATTGAACCACAGACTTCTCCCATGCGAAGCGAGCGCTCTACCCCTGAGCTATACCCCCGCGACAGTCGTAGTTCCGGCTCGGCACAACGCTCTCGTCGCCTCGTCAAGAGCCGCTGACAAACGTCCTCTCGCATCATGCCGAGGACATGATTTCGCACGGTAAGCGAGGGAGGCCTGCAAAACGATTTGGAGGTATGGGGAATTGAACCCCAGACTTCTCGCATGCGAAGCGAGCGCTCTACCCCTGAGCTATACCCCCGCGACAGTCGTAGTTCCGGCTCGGCACAACGCTCTCGTCGCCTCGTCAAGAGCCGCTGACAAACGTCCTCTCGCATCATGCCGAGGACATGATTTCGCACGGTAAGCGAGGGAGGCCTGCAAAACGATTTGGAGGTATGGGGAATTGAACCCCAGACTTCTCGCATGCGAAGCGAGCGCTCTACCCCTGAGCTATACCCCCGCGACAGTCGTAGTTCCGGCTCGGCACAACGCTCTCGTCGCCTCGTCAAGAGCCGCTGACAAACGTCCTCTCGCATCATGCCGAGGACATGATTTCGCACGGTAAGCGAGGGAGGCCTGCAAAACGATTTGGAGGTATGGGGAATTGAACCCCAGACTTCTCGCATGCGAAGCGAGCGCTCTACCCCTGAGCTATACCCCCGCGACAGTCGTAGTTCCGGCTCGGCACAACGCTCTCGTCGCCTCGTCAAGAGCCGCTGACAAACGTCCTCTCGTATCATGCCGAGGACATGTTTTCGCACGGTGAGCGAGGGAGGCCTGCAAAACGATTTGGAGGTATGGGGAATTGAACCCCAGACTTCTCGCATGCGAAGCGTGCGCTCTACCCCTGAGCTATACCCCCGCGACAGCCGTAGTTTCGCCTCTGCACAACGCTCTCGTCGCCTCGTCAAGAGCCGCTGACAAACGTCCTCTCGCATCATGCCGAGGACATGATTTCGCACGGTAAGCGAAGGAGGCCTGCAAAACGATTTGGAGGTATGGGGAATTGAACCCCAGACTTCTCGCATGCGAAGCGAGCGCTCTACCCCTGAGCTATACCCCCGCGACAGTCGTAGTTCCGGCTCGGCACAACGCTCTCGTCGCCTCGTCAAGAGCCGCTGACAAACGTCCTCTCGCATCATGCCGAGGACATGTTTTCGCACGGTGAGCGAGGGAGGCCTGCAAAACGATTTGGAAGTATGGGGAATTGAACCCCAGACTTCTCGCATGCGAAGCGAGCGCTCTACCCCTGAGCTATACCCCCGCGACAGTCGCAGTTCCGGCTCGGCACAACGCTCTCGTCGCCTCGTCAAGAGCCGCTGACAAACGTCCTCTCGCATTATGCCGAGGACATGTTTTCGCACGGTGAGCGAGGGAGGCCTGCAAAACGATCTGGAGGTATGGGGAATTGAACCCCAGACTTCTCGCATGCGAAGCGAGCGCTCTACCCCTGAGCTATACCCCCGCGACAGTCGTAGTTCCGGCTCGGCACAACGCTCTCGTCGCCTCGTCAAGAGCCGCTGACAAACGTCCTCTCGCATCATGCCGAGGACATGTTTTCGCACGGTGAGCGAGGGAGGCCTGCAAAACGATCTGGAGGTATGGGGAATTGAACCCCAGACTTCTCGCATGCGAAGCGAGCGCTCTACCCCTGAGCTATACCCCCGCGACAGTCGTAGTTCCGGCTCGGCACAACGCTCTCGTCGCCTCGTCAAGAGCCGCTGACAAACGTCCTCTCGCATCATGCCGAGGACATGTTTTCGCACGGTGAGCGAGGGAGGCCTGCAAAACGATTTGGAGGTATGGGGAATTGAACCCCAGACTTCTCCCATGCGAAGCGTGCGCTCTACCCCTGAGCTATACCCCCGCGACAGCCGTAGTTTCGCCTCTGCACAACGCTCTCGTCGCCTCGTCAAGAGCCGCTGACAAACGTCCTCTCGCATCATGCCGAGGACATGATTTCGCACGGTAAGCGAGGGAGGCCTGCAAAACCATTTGGAGGTATGGGGAATTGAACCCCAGACTTCTCGCATGCGAAGCGAGCGCTCTACCCCTGAGCTATACCCCCGCGACAGCCGTAGTTTCGCCTCTGCACAACGCTCTCGTCGCCTCGTCAAGAGCCGCTGACAAACGTCCTCTCGCATCATGCCGAGGACATGTTTTCGCACGGTGAGCGAGGGAGGCCTGCAAAACGATTTGGAGGTATGGGGAATTGAACCCCAGACTTCTCGCATGCGAAGCGAGCGCTCTACCCCTGAGCTGTACCCCCGCGACAGTCGTAGTTCCGCCTCCGCACAACGCTCTCGTCGCCTCGTCAAGAGCCGCTGACAAACGTCCTCTCACATCATGCCGAGGACATGATTTCGCACGGTAAGCGAGGGAGGCCTGCAAAACGATTTGGAGGTATGGGGAATTGAACCCCAGACTTCTCGCATGCGAAGCGAGCGCTCTACCCCTGAGCTATACCCCCGCGACAGTCGTAGTTCCGGCTCGGCACAACGCTCTCGTCGCCTCGTCAAGAGCCGCTGACAAACGTCCTCTCGCATCATGCCGAGGACATGTTTTCGCACGGTGAGCGAGGGAGGCCTGCAAAACGATCTGGAGGTATGGGGAATTGAACCCCAGACTTCTCGCATGCGAAGCGAGCGCTCTACCCCTGAGCTATACCCCCGCGACAGTCGTAGTTCCGGCTCGGCACAACGCTCTCGTCGCCTCGTCAAGAGCCGCTGACAAACGTCCTCTCGCATCATGCCGAGGACATGTTTTCGCACGGTGAGCGAGGGAGGCCTGCAAAACGATTTGGAGGTATGGGGAATTGAACCCCAGACTTCTCCCATGCGAAGCGTGCGCTCTACCCCTGAGCTATACCCCCGCGACAGCCGTAGTTTCGCCTCTGCACAACGCTCTCGTCGCCTCGTCAAGAGCCGCTGACAAACGTCCTCTCGCATCATGCCGAGGACATGATTTCGCACGGTAAGCGAGGGAGGCCTGCAAAACCATTTGGAGGTATGGGGAATTGAACCCCAGACTTCTCGCATGCGAAGCGAGCGCTCTACCCCTGAGCTATACCCCCGCGACAGCCGTAGTTTCGCCTCTGCACAACGCTCTCGTCGCCTCGTCAAGAGCCGCTGACAAACGTCCTCTCGCATCATGCCGAGGACATGTTTTCGCACGGTGAGCGAGGGAGGCCTGCAAAACGATTTGGAGGTATGGGGAATTGAACCCCAGACTTCTCGCATGCGAAGCGAGCGCTCTACCCCTGAGCTATACCCCCGCGACAGTCGTAGTTCCGCCTCCGCACAACGCTCTCGTCGCCTCGTCAAGAGCCGCTGACAAACGTCCTCTCACATCATGCCGAGGACATGATTTCGCACGGTAAGCGAGGGAGGCCTGCAAAACGATTTGGAGGTATGGGGAATTGAACCCCAGACTTCTCGCATGCGAAGCGAGCGCTCTACCCCTGAGCTATACCCCCGCGACAGTCGTAGTTCCGGCTCGGCACAACGCTCTCGTCGCCTCGTCAAGAGCCGCTGACAAACGTCCTCTCGCATCATGCCGAGGACATGATTTCGCACGGTGAGCGAGGGAGGCCTGCAAAACCATTTGGAGGTATGGGGAATTGAACCACAGACTTCTCCCATGCGAAGCGAGCGCTCTACCCCTGAGCTATACCCCCGCGACAGTCGTAGTTCCGGCTCGGCACAACGCTCTCGTCGCCTCGTCAAGAGCCGCTGACAAACGTCCTCTCGCATCATGCCGAGGACATGATTTCGCACGGTAAGCGAGGGAGACCTGCAAAACGATTTGGAGGTATGGGGAATTGAACCCCAGACTTCTCGCATGCGAAGCGAGCGCTCTACCCCTGAGCTATACCCCCGCGACAGCCGTAGTTTCGCCTCTGCACAACGCTCTCGTCGCCTCGTCAAGAACCGCTGACAAACGTCCTCTCGCATCATGCCGAGGACATGATTTCGCACGGTGAGCGAGGGAGGCCTGCAAAACGATTTGGAGGTATGGGGAATTGAACCCCAGACTTCTCGCATGCGAAGCGAGCGCTCTACCCCTGAGCTATACCCCCGCGACAGTCGTAGTTCCGGCTCGGCACAACGCTCCCGTCGCCTCGTCAAGAGCCGCTGACAAACGTCCTCTCGCATCATGCCGAGGACATGATTTCGCACGGTAAGCGAGGGAGGCCTGCAAAACGATTTGGAGGTATGGGGAATTGAACCCCAGACTTCTCGCATGCGAAGCGAGCGCTCTACCCCTGAGCTATACCCCCGCGACAGTCGTAGTTCCGGCTCGGCACAACGCTCTCGTCGCCTCGTCAAGAGCCGCTGACAAACGTCCTCTCGCATCATGCCGAGGACATGATTTCGCACGGTAAGCGAGGGAGGCCTGCAAAACGATTTGGAGGTATGGGGAATTGAACCCCAGACTTCTCGCATGCGAAGCGAGCGCTCTACCCCTGAGCTATACCCCCGCGACAGTCGTAGTTCCGGCTCGGCACAACGCTCTCGTCGCCTCGTCAAGAGCCGCTGACAAACGTCCTCTCGCATCATGCCGAGGACATGATTTCGCACGGTAAGCGAGGGAGGCCTGCAAAACGATTTGGAGGTATGGGGAATTGAACCCCAGACTTCTCGCATGCGAAGCGAGCGCTCTACCCCTGAGCTATACCCCCGCGACAGCCGTAGTTTCGCCTCTGCACAACGCTCTCGTCGCCTCGTCAAGAGCCGCTGACAAACGTCCTCTCGCATCATGCCGAGGACATGATTTCGCACGGTGAGCGAGGGAGGCCTGCAAAACGATCTGGAGGTATGGGGAATTGAACCCCAGACTTCTCGCATGCGAAGCGAGCGCTCTCCCCCTGAGCTATACCCCCGCGACAGTCGTAGTTCCGGCTCGGCACAACGCTCCCGTCGCCTCGTCAAGAGCCGCTGACAAACGTCCTCTCGCATCATGCCGAGGACATGTTTTCGCACGGTGAGCGAGGGAGGCCTGCAAAACGATTTGGAGGTATGGGGAATTGAATCCCAGACTTCTCGCATGCGAAGCGAGCGCTCTACCCCTGAGCTATACCCCCGCGACAGCCGTAGTTTCGCCTCTGCACAACGCTCTCGTCGCCTCGTCAAGAGCCGCTGACAAACGTCCTCTCGCATCATGCCGAGGACATGATTTCGCACGGTGAGCGAGGGAGGCCTGCAAAACGATCTGGAGGTATGGGGAATTGAACCCCAGACTTCTCGCATGCGAAGCGAGCGCTCTACCCCTGAGCTATACCCCCGCGACAGTCGTAGTTCCGGCTCGGCACAACGCTCCCGTCGCCTCGTCAAGAGCCGCTGACAAACGTCCTCTCGCATCATGCCGAGGACATGTTTTCGCACGGTGAGCGAGGGAGGCCTGCAAAACGATTTGGAGGTATGGGGAATTGAACCCCAGACTTCTCGCATGCGAAGCGAGCGCTCTACCCCTGAGCTATACCCCCGCGACAGTCGTAGTTCCGGCTCGGCACAACGCTCTCGTCGCCTCGTCAAGAGCCGCTGACAAACGTCCTCTCGCATCATGCCGAGGACATGATTTCGCACGGTAAGCGAGGGAGGCCTGCAAAACGATTTGGAGGTATGGGGAATTGAACCCCAGACATCTCGCATGCGAAGCGAGCGCTCTACCCCTGAGCTATACCCCCGCGACAGTCGTAGTTCCGGCTCGGCACAACGCTCTCGTCGCCTCGTCAAGAGCCGCTGACAAACGTCCTCTCGCATCATGCCGAGGACATGATTTCGCACGGTAAGCGAGGGAGGCCTGCAAAACGATTCTATACCCCACGACAGTCGTAGTTCCGCCTCGGCACAACGCTCTCGTCGCCTCGTCAAGAGCCGCTGACAAACGTCCTCTCGCATCATGCCGAGGACATGATTTCTCGCACGGTGAGCGAGGGAGGCCTGCAAAACGATTTGGAGGTATGGGGAATTGAACCCCAGACTTCTCGCATGCGAAGCGAGCGCTCTACCCCTGAGCTATACCCCCGCGACAGCCGTAGTTTCGCCTCTGCACAACGCTCTCGTCGCGTCGTCAAGAGCCGCTGACAAACGTCCTCTCGCATCCAGCCGAGGACATGATTTCGCACGGTGAGCGAGGGAGGCCTGCAAAACGATTTGGAGGTATGGGGAATTGAACCCCAGACTTCTCGCATGCGAAGCGAGCGCTCTACCCCTGAGCTATACCCCCGCGACAGTCGTAGTTCCGGCTCGGCACAACGCTCCCGTCGCCTCGTCAAGAGCCGCTGACAAACGTCCTCTCGCATCATGCCGAGGACATGATTTCGCACGGTAAGCGAGGGAGGCCTGCAAAACGATTCTATACCCCACGACAGTCGTAGTTCCGCCTCGGCACAACGCTCTCGTCGCCTCGTCAAGAGCCGCTGACAAACGTCCTCTCGCATCATGCCGAGGACATGATTTCTCGCACGGTGAGCGAGGGAGGCCTGCAAAACGATTTGGAGGTATGGGGAATTGAACCCCAGACTTCTCGCATGCGAAGCGAGCGCTCTACCCCTGAGCTATACCCCCGCGACAGCCGTAGTTTCGCCTCTGCACAACGCTCTCGTCGCGTCGTCAAGAGCCGCTGACAAACGTCCTCTCGCATCCAGCCGAGGACATGATTTCGCACGGTGAGCGAGGGAGGCCTGCAAAACGATTTGGAGGTATGGGGAATTGAACCCCAGACTTCTCGCATGCGAAGCGAGCGCTCTACCCCTGAGCTATACCCCCGCGACAGTCGTAGTTCCGGCTCGGCACAACGCTCCCGTCGCCTCGTCAAGAGCCGCTGACAAACGTCCTCTCGCATCATGCCGAGGACATGATTTCGCACGGTAAGCGAGGGAGGCCTGCAAAACGATTTGGAGGTATGGGGAATTGAACCCCAGACTTCTCGCATGCGAAGCGAGCGCTCTGCCCCTGAGCTATACCCCCGCGACAGTCGTAGTTCCGGCTCGGCACAACGCTCCCGTCGCCTCGTCAAGAGCCGCTGACAAACGTCCTCTCGCATCATGCCGAGGACATGTTTTCGCACGGTGAGCGAGGGAGGCCTGCAAAACGATTTGGAGGTATGGGGAATTGAACCCCAGACTTCTCGCATGCGAAGCGAGCGCTCTACCCCTGAGCTATACCCCCGCGACAGTCGTAGTTCCGGCTCGGCACAACGCTCTCGTCGCCTCGTCAAGAGCCGCTGACAAACGTCCTCTCGCATCATGCCGAGGACATGATTTCGCACGGTAAGCGAGGGAGGCCTGCAAAACGATTTGGAGGTATGGGGAATTGAACCCCAGACTTCTCGCATGCGAAGCGAGCGCTCTACCCCTGAGCTATACCCCCGCGACAGTCGTAGTTCCGGCTCGGCACAACGCTCCCGTCGCCTCGTCAAGAGCCGCTGACAAACGTCCTCTCGCATCATGCCGAGGACATGTTTTCGCACGGTGAGCGAGGGAGGCCTGCAAAACGATTTGGAGGTATGGGGAATTGAACCCCAGACTTCTCGCATGCGAAGCGAGCGCTCTACCCCTGAGCTATACCCCCGCGACAGTCGTAGTTCCGGCTCGGCACAACGCTCTCGTCGCCTCGTCAAGAGCCGCTGACAAACGTCCTCTCGCATCATGCCGAGGACATGTTTTCGCACGGTGAGCGAGGGAGGCCTGCAAAACGATTTGGAGGTATGGGGAATTGAACCCCAGACTTCTCGCATGCGAAGCGAGCGCTCTACCCCTGAGCTATACCCCCGCGACAGTCGTAGTTCCGGCTCGGCACAACGCTCTCGTCGCCTCGTCAAGAGCCGCTGACAAACGTCCTCTCGCATCATGCCGAGGACATGATTTCGCACGGTAAGCGAGGGAGGCCTGCAAAACGATTTGGAGGTATGAGGAATTGAACCCCAGACTTCTCGCATGCGAAGCGAGCGCTCTACCCCTGAGCTATACCCCCGCGACAGTCGTAGTTCCGGCTCGGCACAACGCTCTCGTCGCCTCGTCAAGAGCCGCTGACAAACGTCCTCTCGTATCATGCCGAGGACATGTTTTCGCACGGTGAGCGAGGGAGGCCTGCAAAACGATTTGGAGGTATGAGGAATTGAACCCCAGACTTCTCGCATGCGAAGCGAGCGCTCTACCCCTGAGCTATACCCCCGCGACAGTCGTAGTTCCGGCTCGGCACAACGCTCTCGTCGCCTCGTCAAGAGCCGCTGACAAACGTCCTCTCGCATCATGCCGAGGACATGATTTCGCACGGTAAGCGAGGGAGGCCTGCAAAACGATTTGGAGGTATGAGGAATTGAACCCCAGACTTCTCGCATGCGAAGCGAGCGCTCTACCCCTGAGCTATACCCCCGCGACAGTCGTAGTTCCGGCTCGGCACAACGCTCTCGTCGCCTCGTCAAGAGCCGCTGACAAACGTCCTCTCGTATCATGCCGAGGACATGTTTTCGCACGGTAAGCGAGGGAGGCCTGCAAAACGATTTGGAGGTATGGGGAATTGAACCCCAGACTTCTCGCATGCGAAGCGTGCGCTCTACCCCTGAGCTATACCCCCGCGACAGCCGTAGTTTCGCCTCTGCACAACGCTCTCGTCGCCTCGTCAAGAGCCGCTGACAAACGTCCTCTCGCATCATGCCGAGGACATGATTTCGCACGGTAAGCGAAGGAGGCCTGCAAAACGATTTGGAGGTATGGGGAATTGAACCCCAGACTTCTCGCATGCGAAGCGAGCGCTCTACCCCTGAGCTATACCCCCGCGACAGTCGTAGTTCCGGCTCGGCACAACGCTCTCGTCGCCTCGTCAAGAGCCGCTGACAAACGTCCTCTCGCATCATGCCGAGGACATGTTTTCGCACGGTGAGCGAGGGAGGCCTGCAAAACGATTTGGAAGTATGGGGAATTGAACCCCAGACTTCTCGCATGCGAAGCGAGCGCTCTACCCCTGAGCTATACCCCCGCGACAGTCGCAGTTCCGGCTCGGCACAACGCTCTCGTCGCCTCGTCAAGAGCCGCTGACAAACGTCCTCTCGCATTATGCCGAGGACATGTTTTCGCACGGTGAGCGAGGGAGGCCTGCAAAACGATCTGGAGGTATGGGGAATTGAACCCCAGACTTCTCGCATGCGAAGCGAGCGCTCTACCCCTGAGCTATACCCCCGCGACAGTCGTAGTTCCGGCTCGGCACAACGCTCTCGTCGCCTCGTCAAGAGCCGCTGACAAACGTCCTCTCGCATCATGCCGAGGACATGTTTTCGCACGGTGAGCGAGGGAGGCCTGCAAAACGATTTGGAGGTATGGGGAATTGAACCCCAGACTTCTCGCATGCGAAGCGAGCGCTCTACCCCTGAGCTATACCCCCGCGACAGCCGTAGTTTCGCCTCTGCACAACGCTCTCGTCGCCTCGTCAAGAGCCGCTGACAAACGTCCTCTCGCATCATGCCGAGGACATGATTTCGCACGGTGAGCGAGGGAGGCCTGCAAAACGATTTGGAGGTATGGGGAATTGAACCCCAGACTTCTCGCATGCGAAGCGAGCGCTCTACCCCTGAGCTATACCCCCGCGACAGTCGTAGTTCCGGCTCGGCACAACGCTCCCGTCGCCTCGTCAAGAGCCGCTGACAAACGTCCTCTCGCATCATGCCGAGGACATGATTTCGCACGGTAAGCGAGGGAGGCCTGCAAAACGATTTGGAGGTATGGGGAATTGAACCCCAGACTTCTCGCATGCGAAGCGAGCGCTCTACCCCTGAGCTATACCCCCGCGACAGTCGTAGTTCCGGCTCGGCACAACGCTCTCGTCGCCTCGTCAAGAGCCGCTGACAAACGTCCTCTCGCATCATGCCGAGGACATGATTTCGCACGGTAAGCGAGGGAGGCCTGCAAAACGATTTGGAGGTATGGGGAATTGAACCCCAGACTTCTCGCATGCGAAGCGAGCGCTCTACCCCTGAGCTATACCCCCGCGACAGTCGTAGTTCCGGCTCGGCACAACGCTCTCGTCGCCTCGTCAAGAGCCGCTGACAAACGTCCTCTCGCATCATGCCGAGGACATGATTTCGCACGGTAAGCGAGGGAGGCCTGCAAAACGATTTGGAGGTATGGGGAATTGAACCCCAGACTTCTCGCATGCGAAGCGAGCGCTCTACCCCTGAGCTATACCCCCGCGACAGTCGTAGTTCCGGCTCGGCACAACGCTCTCGTCGCCTCGTCAAGAGCCGCTGACAAACGTCCTCTCGTATCATGCCGAGGACATGTTTTCGCACGGTGAGCGAGGGAGGCCTGCAAAACGATTTGGAGGTATGGGGAATTGAACCCCAGACTTCTCGCATGCGAAGCGTGCGCTCTACCCCTGAGCTATACCCCCGCGACAGCCGTAGTTCCGGCTCGGCACAACGCTCTCGTCGCCTCGTCAAGAGCCGCTGACAAACGTCCTCTCGCATCATGCCGAGGACATGTTTTCGCACGGTGAGCGAGGGAGGCCTGCAAAACGATTTGGAAGTATGGGGAATTGAACCCCAGACTTCTCGCATGCGAAGCGAGCGCTCTACCCCTGAGCTATACCCCCGCGACAGTCGCAGTTCCGGCTCGGCACAACGCTCTCGTCGCCTCGTCAAGAGCCGCTGACAAACGTCCTCTCGCATCATGCCGAGGACATGATTTCGCACGGTAAGCGAGGGAGGCCTGCAAAACCATTTGGAGGTATGGGGAATTGAACCCCAGACTTCTCGCATGCGAAGCGAGCGCTCTACCCCTGAGCTATACCCCCGCGACAGCCGTAGTTTCGCCTCTGCACAACGCTCTCGTCGCCTCGTCAAGAGCCGCTGACAAACGTCCTCTCGCATCATGCCGAGGACATGTTTTCGCACGGTGAGCGAGGGAGGCCTGCAAAACGATTTGGAGGTATGGGGAATTGAACCCCAGACTTCTCGCATGCGAAGCGAGCGCTCTACCCCTGAGCTATACCCCCGCGACAGTCGTAGTTCCGCCTCCGCACAACGCTCTCGTCGCCTCGTCAAGAGCCGCTGACAAACGTCCTCTCGCATCATGCCGAGGACATGATTTCGCACGGTAAGCGAGGGAGGCCTGCAAAACCATTTGGAGGTATGGGGAATTGAACCCCAGACTTCTCGCATGCGAAGCGAGCGCTCTACCCCTGAGCTATACCCCCGCGACAGCCGTAGTTTCGCCTCTGCACAACGCTCTCGTCGCCTCGTCAAGAGCCGCTGACAAACGTCCTCTCGCATCATGCCGAGGACATGATTTCGCACGGTAAGCGAGGGAGGCCTGCAAAACCATTTGGAGGTATGGGGAATTGAACCCCAGACTTCTCGCATGCGAAGCGAGCGCTCTACCCCTGAGCTATACCCCCGCGACAGCCGTAGTTTCGCCTCTGCACAACGCTCTCGTCGCCTCGTCAAGAGCCGCTGACAAACGTCCTCTCGCATCATGCCGAGGACATGTTTTCGCACGGTGAGCGAGGGAGGCCTGCAAAACGATTTGGAGGTATGGGGAATTGAACCCCAGACTTCTCGCATGCGAAGCGAGCGCTCTACCCCTGAGCTATACCCCCGCGACAGTCGTAGTTCCGCCTCCGCACAACGCTCTCGTCGCCTCGTCAAGAGCCGCTGACAAACGTCCTCTCACATCATGCCGAGGACATGATTTCGCACGGTAAGCGAGGGAGGCCTGCAAAACGATTTGGAGGTATGGGGAATTGAACCCCAGACTTCTCGCATGCGAAGCGAGCGCTCTACCCCTGAGCTATACCCCCGCGACAGTCGTAGTTCCGGCTCGGCACAACGCTCTCGTCGCCTCGTCAAGAGCCGCTGACAAACGTCCTCTCGCATCATGCCGAGGACATGATTTCGCACGGTGAGCGAGGGAGGCCTGCAAAACCATTTGGAGGTATGGGGAATTGAACCACAGACTTCTCCCATGCGAAGCGAGCGCTCTACCCCTGAGCTATACCCCCGCGACAGTCGTAGTTCCGGCTCGGCACAACGCTCTCGTCGCCTCGTCAAGAGCCGCTGACAAACGTCCTCTCGCATCATGCCGAGGACATGATTTCGCACGGTAAGCGAGGGAGGCCTGCAAAACGATTTGGAGGTATGGGGAATTGAACCCCAGACTTCTCGCATGCGAAGCGAGCGCTCTACCCCTGAGCTATACCCCCGCGACAGCCGTAGTTTCGCCTCTGCACAACGCTCTCGTCGCCTCGTCAAGAGCCGCTGACAAACGTCCTCTCGCATCATGCCGAGGACATGATTTCGCACGGTGAGCGAGGGAGGCCTGCAAAACGATTTGGAGGTATGGGGAATTGAACCCCAGACTTCTCGCATGCGAAGCGAGCGCTCTACCCCTGAGCTATACCCCCGCGACAGTCGTAGTTCCGGCTCGGCACAACGCTCCCGTCGCCTCGTCAAGAGCCGCTGACAAACGTCCTCTCGCATCATGCCGAGGACATGATTTCGCACGGTAAGCGAGGGAGGCCTGCAAAACGATTTGGAGGTATGGGGAATTGAACCCCAGACTTCTCGCATGCGAAGCGAGCGCTCTACCCCTGAGCTATACCCCCGCGACAGTCGTAGTTCCGGCTCGGCACAACGCTCTCGTCGCCTCGTCAAGAGCCGCTGACAAACGTCCTCTCGCATCATGCCGAGGACATGTTTTCGCACGGTGAGCGAGGGAGGCCTGCAAAACGATTTGGAGGTATGGGGAATTGAACCCCAGACTTCTCGCATGCGAAGCGAGCGCTCTACCCCTGAGCTATACCCCCGCGACAGTCGTAGTTCCGCCTCCGCACAACGCTCTCGTCGCCTCGTCAAGAGCCGCTGACAAACGTCCTCTCGCATCATGCCGAGGACATGATTTCGCACGGTGAGCGAGGGAGGCCTGCAAAACGATTTGGAGGTATGGGGAATTGAACCCCAGACTTCTCGCATGCGAAGCGAGCGCTCTACCCCTGAGCTATACCCCCGCGACAGTCGTAGTTCCGGCTCGGCACAACGCTCCCGTCGCCTCGTCAAGAGCCGCTGACAAACGTCCTCTCGCATCATGCCGAGGACATGATTTCGCACGGTAAGCGAGGGAGGCCTGCAAAACGATTTGGAGGTATGGGGAATTGAACCCCAGACTTCTCGCATGCGAAGCGAGCGCTCTACCCCTGAGCTATACCCCCGCGACAGTCGTAGTTCCGGCTCGGCACAACGCTCTCGTCGCCTCGTCAAGAGCCGCTGACAAACGTCCTCTCGCATCATGCCGAGGACATGATTTCGCACGGTAAGCGAGGGAGGCCTGCAAAACGATTTGGAGGTATGGGGAATTGAACCCCAGACTTCTCGCATGCGAAGCGAGCGCTCTACCCCTGAGCTATACCCCCGCGACAGTCGTAGTTCCGGCTCGGCACAACGCTCTCGTCGCCTCGTCAAGAGCCGCTGACAAACGTCCTCTCGCATCATGCCGAGGACATGATTTCGCACGGTAAGCGAGGGAGGCCTGCAAAACGATTTGGAGGTATGGGGAATTGAACCCCAGACTTCTCGCATGCGAAGCGAGCGCTCTACCCCTGAGCTATACCCCCGCGACAGTCGTAGTTCCGGCTCGGCACAACGCTCTCGTCGCCTCGTCAAGAGCCGCTGACAAACGTCCTCTCGCATCATGCCGAGGACATGATTTCGCACGGTAAGCGAGGGAGGCCTGCAAAACGATTTGGAGGTATGGGGAATTGAACCCCAGACTTCTCGCATGCGAAGCGAGCGCTCTACCCCTGAGCTATACCCCCGCGACAGCCGTAGTTTCGCCTCTGCACAACGCTCTCGTCGCCTCGTCAAGAGCCGCTGACAAACGTCCTCTCGCATCATGCCGAGGACATGATTTCGCACGGTGAGCGAGGGAGGCCTGCAAAACGATCTGGAGGTATGGGGAATTGAACCCCAGACTTCTCGCATGCGAAGCGAGCGCTCTCCCCCTGAGCTATACCCCCGCGACAGTCGTAGTTCCGGCTCGGCACAACGCTCCCGTCGCCTCGTCAAGAGCCGCTGACAAACGTCCTCTCGCATCATGCCGAGGACATGTTTTCGCACGGTGAGCGAGGGAGGCCTGCAAAACGATTTGGAGGTATGGGGAATTGAACCCCAGACTTCTCGCATGCGAAGCGAGCGCTCTACCCCTGAGCTATACCCCCGCGACAGCCGTAGTTTCGCCTCTGCACAACGCTCTCGTCGCCTCGTCAAGAGCCGCTGACAAACGTCCTCTCGCATCATGCCGAGGACATGATTTCGCACGGTGAGCGAGGGAGGCCTGCAAAACGATCTGGAGGTATGGGGAATTGAACCCCAGACTTCTCGCATGCGAAGCGAGCGCTCTACCCCTGAGCTATACCCCCGCGACAGTCGTAGTTCCGGCTCGGCACAACGCTCCCGTCGCCTCGTCAAGAGCCGCTGACAAACGTCCTCTCGCATCATGCCGAGGACATGTTTTCGCACGGTGAGCGAGGGAGGCCTGCAAAACGATTTGGAGGTATGGGGAATTGAACCCCAGACTTCTCGCATGCGAAGCGAGCGCTCTACCCCTGAGCTATACCCCCGCGACAGTCGTAGTTCCGGCTCGGCACAACGCTCTCGTCGCCTCGTCAAGAGCCGCTGACAAACGTCCTCTCGCATCATGCCGAGGACATGATTTCGCACGGTAAGCGAGGGAGGCCTGCAAAACGATTTGGAGGTATGGGGAATTGAACCCCAGACATCTCGCATGCGAAGCGAGCGCTCTACCCCTGAGCTATACCCCCGCGACAGTCGTAGTTCCGGCTCGGCACAACGCTCTCGTCGCCTCGTCAAGAGCCGCTGACAAACGTCCTCTCGCATCATGCCGAGGACATGATTTCGCACGGTAAGCGAGGGAGGCCTGCAAAACGATTCTATACCCCACGACAGTCGTAGTTCCGCCTCGGCACAACGCTCTCGTCGCCTCGTCAAGAGCCGCTGACAAACGTCCTCTCGCATCATGCCGAGGACATGATTTCTCGCACGGTGAGCGAGGGAGGCCTGCAAAACGATTTGGAGGTATGGGGAATTGAACCCCAGACTTCTCGCATGCGAAGCGAGCGCTCTACCCCTGAGCTATACCCCCGCGACAGCCGTAGTTTCGCCTCTGCACAACGCTCTCGTCGCGTCGTCAAGAGCCGCTGACAAACGTCCTCTCGCATCATGCCGAGGACATGATTTCGCACGGTGAGCGAGGGAGGCCTGCAAAACGATTTGGAGGTATGGGGAATTGAACCCCAGACTTCTCGCATGCGAAGCGAGCGCTCTACCCCTGAGCTATACCCCCGCGACAGTCGTAGTTCCGGCTCGGCACAACGCTCCCGTCGCCTCGTCAAGAGCCGCTGACAAACGTCCTCTCGCATCATGCCGAGGACATGATTTCGCACGGTAAGCGAGGGAGGCCTGCAAAACGATTTGGAGGTATGGGGAATTGAACCCCAGACTTCTCGCATGCGAAGCGAGCGCTCTGCCCCTGAGCTATACCCCCGCGACAGTCGTAGTTCCGGCTCGGCACAACGCTCCCGTCGCCTCGTCAAGAGCCGCTGACAAACGTCCTCTCGCATCATGCCGAGGACATGTTTTCGCACGGTGAGCGAGGGAGGCCTGCAAAACGATTTGGAGGTATGGGGAATTGAACCCCAGACTTCTCGCATGCGAAGCGAGCGCTCTACCCCTGAGCTATACCCCCGCGACAGTCGTAGTTCCGGCTCGGCACAACGCTCTCGTCGCCTCGTCAAGAGCCGCTGACAAACGTCCTCTCGCATCATGCCGAGGACATGATTTCGCACGGTAAGCGAGGGAGGCCTGCAAAACGATTTGGAGGTATGGGGAATTGAACCCCAGACTTCTCGCATGCGAAGCGAGCGCTCAACCCCTGAGCTATACCCCCGCGACAGTCGTAGTTCCGGCTCGGCACAACGCTCCCGTCGCCTCGTCAAGAGCCGCTGACAAACGTCCTCTCGCATCATGCCGAGGACATGTTTTCGCACGGTGAGCGAGGGAGGCCTGCAAAACGATTTGGAGGTATGGGGAATTGAACCCCAGACTTCTCGCATGCGAAGCGAGCGCTCTACCCCTGAGCTATACCCCCGCGACAGTCGTAGTTCCGGCTCGGCACAACGCTCTCGTCGCCTCGTCAAGAGCCGCTGACAAACGTCCTCTCGCATCATGCCGAGGACATGATTTCGCACGGTAAGCGAGGGAGGCCTGCAAAACGATTTGGAGGTATGGGGAATTGAACCCCAGACTTCTCGCATGCGAAGCGAGCGCTCTACCCCTGAGCTATACCCCCGCGACAGTCGTAGTTCCGGCTCGGCACAACGCTCCCGTCGCCTCGTCAAGAGCCGCTGACAAACGTCCTCTCGCATCATGCCGAGGACATGTTTTCGCACGGTGAGCGAGGGAGGCCTGCAAAACGATTTGGAGGTATGGGGAATTGAACCCCAGACTTCTCGCATGCGAAGCGAGCGCTCTACCCCTGAGCTATACCCCCGCGACAGTCGTAGTTCCGGCTCGGCACAACGCTCTCGTCGCCTCGTCAAGAGCCGCTGACAAACGTCCTCTCGCATCATGCCGAGGACATGATTTCGCACGGTAAGCGAGGGAGGCCTGCAAAACGATTTGGAGGTATGGGGAATTGAACCCCAGACATCTCGCATGCGAAGCGAGCGCTCTACCCCTGAGCTATACCCCCGCGACAGCCGTAGTTTCGCCTCTGCACAACGCTCTCGTCGCCTCGTCAAGAGCCGCTGACAAACGTCCTCTCGCATCATGCCGAGGACATGATTTCTCGCACGGTGAGCGAGGGAGGCCTGCAAAACGATTTGGAGGTATGGGGAATTGAACCCCAGACTTCTCGCATGCGAAGCGAGCGCTCTACCCCTGAGCTATACCCCCGCGACAGTCGTAGTTCCGGCTCGGCACAACGCTCCCGTCGCCTCGTCAAGAGCCGCTGACAAACGTCCTCTCGCATCATGCCGAGGACATGTTTTCGCACGGTGAGCGAGGGAGGCCTGCAAAACGATTTGGAGGTATGGGGAATTGAACCCCAGACTTCTCGCATGCGAAGCGAGCGCTCTACCCCTGAGCTATACCCCCGCGACAGCCGTAGTTTCGCCTCTGCACAACGCTCTCGTCGCCTCGTCAAGAGCCGCTGACAAACGTCCTCTCGCATCATGCCGAGGACATGATTTCGCACGGTGAGCGAGGGAGGCCTGCAAAACGATCTGGAGGTATGGGGAATTGAACCCCAGACTTCTCGCATGCGAAGCGAGCGCTCTACCCCTGAGCTATACCCCCGCGACAGTCGTAGTTCCGGCTCGGCACAACGCTCCCGTCGCCTCGTCAAGAGCCGCTGACAAACGTCCTCTCGCATCATGCCGAGGACATGTTTTCGCACGGTGAGCGAGGGAGGCCTGCAAAACGATTTGGAGGTATGGGGAATTGAACCCCAGACTTCTCGCATGCGAAGCGAGCGCTCTACCCCTGAGCTATACCCCCGCGACAGTCGTAGTTCCGGCTCGGCACAACGCTCTCGTCGCCTCGTCAAGAGCCGCTGACAAACGTCCTCTCGCATCATGCCGAGGACATGTTTTCGCACGGTGAGCGAGGGAGGCCTGCAAAACGATCTGGAGGTATGGGGAATTGAACCCCAGACTTCTCGCATGCGAAGCGAGCGCTCTACCCCTGAGCTATACCCCCGCGACAGTCGTAGTTCCGGCTCGGCACAACGCTCTCGTCGCCTCGTCAAGAGCCGCTGACAAACGTCCTCTCGCATCATGCCGAGGACATGATTTCGCACGGTAAGCGAGGGAGGCCTGCAAAACGATTCTATACCCCACGACAGTCGTAGTTCCGCCTCGGCACAACGCTCTCGTCGCCTCGTCAAGAGCCGCTGACAAACGTCCTCTCGCATCATGCCGAGGACATGATTTCTCGCACGGTGAGCGAGGGAGGCCTGCAAAACGATTTGGAGGTATGGGGAATTGAACCCCAGACTTCTCGCATGCGAAGCGAGCGCTCTACCCCTGAGCTATACCCCCGCGACAGTCGTAGTTCCGGCTCGGCACAACGCTCCCGTCGCCTCGTCAAGAGCCGCTGACAAACGTCCTCTCGCATCATGCCGAGGACATGATTTCGCACGGTAAGCGAGGGAGGCCTGCAAAACGATTTGGAGGTATGGGGAATTGAACCCCAGACTTCTCGCATGCGAAGCGAGCGCTCTGCCCCTGAGCTATACCCCCGCGACAGTCGTAGTTCCAGCTCGGCACAACGCTCCCGTCGCCTCGTCAAGAGCCGCTGACAAACGTCCTCTCGCATCATGCCGAGGACATGTTTTCGCACGGTGAGCGAGGGAGGCCTGCAAAACGATTTGGAGGTATGGGGAATTGAACCCCAGACTTCTCGCATGCGAAGCGAGCGCTCTACCCCTGAGCTATACCCCCGCGACAGTCGTAGTTCCGGCTCGGCACAACGCTCTCGTCGCCTCGTCAAGAGCCGCTGACAAACGTCCTCTCGCATCATGCCGAGGACATGATTTCGCACGGTAAGCGAGGGAGGCCTGCAAAACGATTTGGAGGTATGGGGAATTGAACCCCAGACTTCTCGCATGCGAAGCGAGCGCTCTACCCCTGAGCTATACCCCCGCGACAGTCGTAGTTCCGGCTCGGCACAACGCTCTCGTCGCCTCGTCAAGAGCCGCTGACAAACGTCCTCTCGCATCATGCCGAGGACATGATTTCGCACGGTAAGCGAGGGAGGCCTGCAAAACGATTCTATACCCCACGACAGTCGTAGTTCCGCCTCGGCACAACGTTCTCGTCGCCTCGTCAAGAGCCGCTGACAAACGTCCTCTCGCATCATGCCGAGGACATGATTTCTCGCACGGTGAGCGAGGGAGGCCTGCAAAACGATTTGGAGGTATGGGGAATTGAACCCCAGACTTCTCGCATGCGAAGCGAGCGCTCTACCCCTGAGCTATACCCCCGCGACAGCCGTAGTTTCGCCTCTGCACAACGCTCTCGTCGCGTGGTCAAGAGCCGCTGACAAACGTCCTCTCGCATCATGCCGAGGACATGATTTCGCACGGTGAGCGAGGGAGGCCTGCAAAACGATTTGGAGGTATGGGGAATTGAACCCCAGACTTCTCGCATGCGAAGCGAGCGCTCTACCCCTGAGCTATACCCCCGCGACAGTCGTAGTTCCGGCTCGGCACAACGCTCTCGTCGCCTCGTCAAGAGCCGCTGACAAACGTCCTCTCGCATCATGCCGAGGACATGATTTCGCACGGTGAGCGAGGGAGGCCTGCAAAACGATTTGGAGGTGTGGGGAATTGAACCCCAGACTTCTCGCATGCGAAGCGAGCGCTCTACCCCTGAGCTATACCCCCGCGACAGCCGTAGTTCCGCCTACGGCTCACGAAGCGAAGAGAACTTTAGAACTACGCTCTGTTCGCTTCGTGAAGAGGATCGCCGTAGTTCCGCCTCTGCACAACGCTCTCGTCGCCTCGTCAAGAGCCGCTGACAAACGTCCTCTCGCATCATGCCGAGGACATGATTTCGCACGGTGAGCAAAGGAGGCCTGCAAAACGATTTGGAGGTATGGGGAATTGAACCCCAGACTTCTCGCATGCGAAGCGAGCGCTCTACCCCTGAGCTATACCCCCGCGACAGCCGTAGTTCCGCCTCGGCACAACGCTCTCGTCGCCTCGTCAAGAGCCTCTGACAAACGTCCTCTCGCATCATGCCGAGGACATGATTTCGCACGGTGAGCGAGGGAGCCCTGCAAAACGATTTGGAGGTATGGGGAATTGAACCACAGACTGCTCCCACGCGAAGCGAGCTCTCTACCCCTGAGCTATACCCCCGCGACAGCCGTGGTTCCGCCTCCGCACAACGCTCTCGTCGCTTCGTCAAGAGCTGCTGACAAACGTCCTCTCGCATCATGCCGAGGACATGATTTCGCACGGTGAGCGAAGGAGGCCTGCAAAACGATTTGGAGGTATGGGGAATTGAACCCCAGACTTCTCGCATGCGAAGCGAGCGCTCTACCCCTGAGCTATACCCCCGCGACAGCCGTAGTTCCGCCTCGGCACAACGCTCTCGTCGCCTCGTCAAGAGCCTCTGACAAACGTCCTCTCGCTTCATGCCGAGGACATGATTTCGCACGGTGAGCGAGGGAGGCCTGCAAAACGATTTGGAGGTATGGGGAATTGAACCCCAGACTTCTCGCATGCGAAGCGAGCGCTCTACCCCTGAGCTATACCCCCGCGACAGCCGTGGTTCCGCCTCTGCACAACGCTCTCGTCGCCTCGTCAAGAGCCGCTGACAAACGTCCTCTCGCATCATGCCGAGGACATGATTTCGCACGGTGAGCGAGGGAGGCCTGCAAAACGATTTGGAGGTATGGGGAATTGAACCCCAGACTTCTCGCATGCGAAGCGAGCGCTCTACCCCTGAGCTATACCCCCGCGACAGTCGTAGTTCCGGCTCGGCACAACGCTCTCGTCGCCTCGTCAAGAGCCGCTGACAAACGTCCTCTCGCATCATGCCGAGGACATGATTTCGCACGGTAAGCGAGGGAGGCCTGCAAAACGATTTGGAGGTATGGGGAATTGAACCCCAGACATCTCGCATGCGAAGCGAGCGCTCTACCCCTGAGCTATACCCCCGCGACAGTCGTAGTTCCGGCTCGGCACAACGCTCTCGTCGCCTCGTCAAGAGCCGCTGACAAACGTCCTCTCGCATCATGCCGAGGACATGATTTCGCACGGTAAGCGAGGGAGGCCTGCAAAACGATTCTATACCCCACGACAGTCGTAGTTCCGCCTCGGCACAACGCTCTCGTCGCCTCGTCAAGAGCCGCTGACAAACGTCCTCTCGCATCATGCCGAGGACATGATTTCTCGCACGGTGAGCGAGGGAGGCCTGCAAAACGATTTGGAGGTATGGGGAATTGAACCCCAGACTTCTCGCATGCGAAGCGAGCGCTCTACCCCTGAGCTATACCCCCGCGACAGCCGTAGTTTCGCCTCTGCACAACGCTCTCGTCGCGTCGTCAAGAGCCGCTGACAAACGTCCTCTCGCATCATGCCGAGGACATGATTTCGCACGGTGAGCGAGGGAGGCCTGCAAAACGATTTGGAGGTATGGGGAATTGAACCCCAGACTTCTCGCATGCGAAGCGAGCGCTCTACCCCTGAGCTATACCCCCGCGACAGTCGTAGTTCCGGCTCGGCACAACGCTCCCGTCGCCTCGTCAAGAGCCGCTGACAAACGTCCTCTCGCATCATGCCGAGGACATGATTTCGCACGGTAAGCGAGGGAGGCCTGCAAAACGATTTGGAGGTATGTTGAATTGAACCCCAGACTTCTCGCATGCGAAGCGAGCGCTCTACCCCTGAGCTATACCCCCGCGACAGTCGTAGTTCCGGCTCGGCACAACGCTCTCGTCGCCTCGTCAAGAGCCGCTGACAAACGTCCTCTCGCATCATGCCGAGGACATGATTTCGCACGGTGAGCGAGGGAGGCCTGCAAAACGATTTGGAGGTGTGGGGAATTGAACCCCAGACTTCTCGCATGCGAAGCGAGCGCTCTACCCCTGAGCTATACCCCCGCGACAGTCGTAGTTCCGGCTCGGCACAACGCTCTCGTCGCCTCGTCAAGAGCCGCTGACAAACGTCCTCTCGCATCATGCCGAGGACATGATTTCGCACGGTGAGCGAGGGAGGCCTGCAAAACGATGTGGAGGTATGGGGAATTGAACCCCAGACTTCTCGCATGCGAAGCGAGCGCTCTACCCCTGAGCTATACCCCCGCGACAGCCGTAGTTCCGCCTACGGCTCACGAAGCGAAGAGAGCTTTAGAACTACGCTCTGTTCGCTTCGTGAAGAGGATCGCCGTAGTTCCGCCTCTGCACAACGCTCTCGTCGCCTCGTCAAGAGCCGCTGACAAACGTCCTCTCGCATCATGCCGAGGACATGATTTCGCACGGTGAGCGAAGGAGGCCTGCAAAACGATTTGGAGGTATGGGGAATTGAACCCCAGACTTCTCGCATGCGAAGCGAGCGCTCTACCCCTGAGCTATACCCCCGCGACAGCCGTAGTTCCGCCTCGGCACAACGCTCTCGTCGCCTCGTCAAGAGCCTCTGACAAACGTCCTCTCGCATTATGCCGAGGACATGATTTCGCACGGTGAGCGAGGGAGGCCTGCAAAACCATTTGGAGGTGTGGGGAATTGAACCCCAGACTTCTCGCATGCGAAGCGAGCGCTCTACCCCTGAGCTATACCCCCGCGACAGTCGTAGTTCCGGCTCGGCACAACGCTCTCGTCGCCTCGTCAAGAGCCTCTGACAAACGTCCTCTCGCATTATGCCGAGGACATGATTTCGCACGGTGAGCGAGGGAGGCCTGCAAAACCATTTGGAGGTGTGGGGAATTGAACCCCAGACATCTCGCATGCGAAGCGAGCGCTCTACCCCTGAGCTATACCCCCGCGACAGTCGTAGTTCCGGCTCGGCACAACGCTCTCGTCGCCTCGTCAAGAGCCGCTGACAAACGTCCTCTCGCATCATGCCGAGGACATGATTTCGCACGGTAAGCGAGGGAGGCCTGCAAAACGATTCTATACCCCACGACAGTCGTAGTTCCGCCTCGGCACAACGCTCTCGTCGCCTCGTCAAGAGCCGCTGACAAACGTCCTCTCGCATCATGCCGAGGACATGATTTCGCACGGTGAGCGAGGGAGGCCTGCAAAACCATTTGGAGGTGTGGGGAATTGAACCCCAGACATCTCGCATGCGAAGCGAGCGCTCTACCCCTGAGCTATACCCCCGCGACAGCCGTAGTTCCGCCTACGGCTCACGAAGCGAAGAGAGCTTTAGAACTACGCTCTGTTCGCTTCGTGAAGAGGATCGCCGTAGTTCCGCCTCTGCACAACGCTCTCGTCGCCTCGTCAAGAGCCGCTGACAAACGTCCTCTCGCATCATGCCGAGGACATGATTTCGCACGGTGAGCGAAGGAGGCCTGCAAAACGATTTGGAGGTATGGGGAATTGAACCCCAGACTTCTCGCATGCGAAGCGAGCGCTCTACCCCTGAGCTATACCCCCGCGACAGCCGTAGTTCCGCCTCGGCACAACGCTCTCGTCGCCTCGTCAAGAGCCTCTGACAAACGTCCTCTCGCATTATGCCGAGGACATGATTTCGCACGGTGAGCGAGGGAGGCCTGCAAAACCATTTGGAGGTGTGGGGAATTGAACCCCAGACTTCTCGCATGCGAAGCGAGCGCTCTACCCCTGAGCTATACCCCCGCGACAGTCGTAGTTCCGGCTCGGCACAACGCTCTCGTCGCCTCGTCAAGAGCCGCTGACAAACGTCCTCTCGCATCATGCCGAGGACATGATTTCGCACGGTAAGCGAGGGAGGCCTGCAAAACGATTTGGAGGTATGGGGAATTGAACCCCAGACATCTCGCATGCGAAGCGAGCGCTCTACCCCTGAGCTATACCCCCGCGACAGTCGTAGTTCCGGCTCGGCACAACGCTCTCGTCGCCTCGTCAAGAGCCGCTGACAAACGTCCTCTCGCATCATGCCGAGGACATGATTTCGCACGGTAAGCGAGGGAGGCCTGCAAAACGATTCTATACCCCACGACAGTCGTAGTTCCGCCTCGGCACAACGCTCTCGTCGCCTCGTCAAGAGCCGCTGACAAACGTCCTCTCGCATCATGCCGAGGACATGATTTCTCGCACGGTGAGCGAGGGAGGCCTGCAAAACGATTTGGAGGTATGGGGAATTGAACCCCAGACTTCTCGCATGCGAAGCGAGCGCTCTACCCCTGAGCTATACCCCCGCGACAGCCGTAGTTTCGCCTCTGCACAACGCTCTCGTCGCGTCGTCAAGAGCCGCTGACAAACGTCCTCTCGCATCATGCCGAGGACATGATTTCGCACGGTGAGCGAGGGAGGCCTGCAAAACGATTTGGAGGTATGGGGAATTGAACCCCAGACTTCTCGCATGCGAAGCGAGCGCTCTACCCCTGAGCTATACCCCCGCGACAGTCGTAGTTCCGGCTCGGCACAACGCTCCCGTCGCCTCGTCAAGAGCCGCTGACAAACGTCCTCTCGCATCATGCCGAGGACATGATTTCGCACGGTAAGCGAGGGAGGCCTGCAAAACGATTTGGAGGTATGGGGAATTGAACCCCAGACTTCTCGCATGCGAAGCGAGCGCTCTACCCCTGAGCTATACCCCCGCGACAGTCGTAGTTCCGGCTCGGCACAACGCTCTCGTCGCCTCGTCAAGAGCCGCTGACAAACGTCCTCTCGCATCATGCCGAGGACATGATTTCGCACGGTAAGCGAGGGAGGCCTGCAAAACGATTTGGAGGTATGGGGAATTGAACCCCAGACTTCTCGCATGCGAAGCGAGCGCTCTACCCCTGAGCTATACCCCCGCGACAGTCGTAGTTCCGGCTCGGCACAACGCTCTCGTCGCCTCGTCAAGAGCCGCTGACAAACGTCCTCTCGCATCATGCCGAGGACATGATTTCGCACGGTAAGCGAGGGAGGCCTGCAAAACGATTTGGAGGTATGGGGAATTGAACCCCAGACTTCTCGCATGCGAAGCGAGCGCTCTACCCCTGAGCTATACCCCCGCGACAGTCGTAGTTCCGGCTCGGCACAACGCTCTCGTCGCCTCGTCAAGAGCCGCTGACAAACGTCCTCTCGCATCATGCCGAGGACATGATTTCGCACGGTGAGCGAGGGAGGCCTGCAAAACGATTTGGAGGTATGGGGAATTGAACCCCAGACTTCTCGCATGCGAAGCGAGCGCTCTACCCCTGAGCTATACCCCCGCGACAGTCGTAGTTCCGGCTCGGCACAACGCTCCCGTCGCCTCGTCAAGAGCCGCTGACAAACGTCCTCTCGCATCATGCCGAGGACATGTTTTCGCACGGTGAGCGAGGGAGGCCTGCAAAACGATTTGGAGGTATGGGGAATTGAACCCCAGACTTCTCGCATGCGAAGCGAGCGCTCTACCCCTGAGCTATACCCCCGCGACAGTCGTAGTTCCGGCTCGGCACAACGCTCTCGTCGCCTCGTCAAGAGCCGCTGACAAACGTCCTCTCGCATCATGCCGAGGACATGATTTCGCACGGTAAGCGAGGGAGGCCTGCAAAACGATTTGGAGGTATGGGGAATTGAACCCCAGACTTCTCGCATGCGAAGCGAGCGCTCTACCCCTGAGCTATACCCCCGCGACAGTCGTAGTTCCGGCTCGGCACAACGCTCTCGTCGCCTCGTCAAGAGCCGCTGACAAACGTCCTCTCGCATCATGCCGAGGACATGATTTCGCACGGTAAGCGAGGGAGGCCTGCAAAACGATTTGGAGGTATGGGGAATTGAACCCCAGACATCTCGCATGCGAAGCGAGCGCTCTACCCCTGAGCTATACCCCCGCGACAGTCGTAGTTCCGGCTCGGCACAACGCTCTCGTCGCCTCGTCAAGAGCCGCTGACAAACGTCCTCTCGCATCATGCCGAGGACATGATTTCGCACGGTGAGCGAGGGAGGCCTGCAAAACGATTTGGAGGTATGGGGAATTGAACCCCAGACTTCTCGCATGCGAAGCGAGCGCTCTACCCCTGAGCTATACCCCCGCGACAGTCGTAGTTCCGGCTCGGCACAACGCTCCCGTCGCCTCGTCAAGAGCCGCTGACAAACGTCCTCTCGCATCATGCCGAGGACATGATTTCGCACGGTAAGCGAGGGAGGCCTGCAAAACGATTTGGAGGTATGGGGAATTGAACCCCAGACTTCTCGCATGCGAAGCGAGCGCTCTACCTCTGAGCTATACCCCCGCGACAGTCGTAGTTCCGGCTCGGCACAACGCTCTCGTCAAGAGCCGCTGACAAACGTCCTCTCGCATCATGCCGAGGACATGATTTCGCACGGTAAGCGAGGGAGGCCTGCAAATCGATTTGGAGGTATGGGGAATTGAACCCCAGACTTCTCGCATGCGAAGCGAGCGCTCTACCCCTGAGCTATACCCCCGCGACAGTCGTAGTTCCGGCTCGGCACAACGCTCTCGTCGCCTCGTCAAGAGCCGCTGACAAACGTCCTCTCGCATCATGCCGAGGACATGATTTCGCACGGTAAGCGAGGGAGGCCTGCAAAACGATTTGGAGGTATGGGGAATTGAACCCCAGACTTCTAGCATGCGAAGCGAGCGCTCTACCCCTGAGCTATACCCCCGCGACAGTCGTAGTTCCGGCTCGGCACAACGCTCTCGTCGCCTCGTCAAGAGCCGCTGACAAACGTCCTCTCGCATCATGCCGAGGACATGATTTCGCACGGTAAGCGAGGGAGGCCTGCAAAACGATTTGGAGGTATGGGGAATTGAACCCCAGACTTCTCGCATGCGAAGCGAGCGCTCTACCCCTGAGCTATACCCCCGCGACAAGCCGTAGTTTCGCCTCTGCACAACGCCTCTCGTCGCCTCGTCAAGAGCCGCTGACAAACGTCCTCTCCGCATCATGCCGAGGACATGATTTCGCACGGTAAGCGAGGGAGGCCTGCAAAACGATTTGGAGGTATGGGGAATTGAACCCCAGACTTCTCGCATGCGAAGCGAGCGCTCTACCCCTGAGCTATACCCCCGCGACAGCCGTAGTTTCGCCTCTGCACAACGCTCTCGTCGCCTCGTCAAGAGCCGCTGACAAACGTCCTCTCGCATCATGCCGAGGACATGATTTCGCACGGTGAGCGAGGGAGGCCTGCAAAACGATCTGGAGGTATGGGGAATTGAACCCCAGACTTCTCGCATGCGAAGCGAGCGCTCTACCCCTGAGCTATACCCCCGCGACAGTCGTAGTTCCGGCTCGGCACAACGCTCCCGTCGCCTCGTCAAGAGCCGCTGACAAACGTCCTCTCGCATCATGCCGAGGACATGTTTTCGCACGGTGAGCGAGGGAGGCCTGCAAAACGATTTGGAGGTATGGGGAATTGAACCCCAGACTTCTCGCATGCGAAGCGAGCGCTCTACCCCCTGAGCTATACCCCCGCGACAGTCGTAGTTCCGGCTCGGCACAACGCTCTCGTCGCCTCGTCAAGAGCCGCTGACAAACGTCCTCTCGCATCATGCCGAGGACATGTTTTCGCACGGTGAGCGAGGGAGGCCTGCAAAACGATCTGGAGGTATGGGGAATTGAACCCCAGACTTCTCGCATGCGAAGCGAGCGCTCTACCCCTGAGCTATACCCCCGCGACAGTCGTAGTTCCGGCTCGGCACAACGCTCTCGTCGCCCTCGTCAAGAGCCGCTGACAAACGTCCTCTCGCATCATGCCGAGGACATGATTTCGCACGGTAAGCGAGGGAGGCCTGCAAAAACGATTCTATACCCCACGACAGTCGTAGTTCCGCCTCGGCACAACGCTCTCGTCGCCTCGTCAAGAGCCGCTGACAAACGTCCTCTCGCATCATGCGAGGACATGATTTCTCGCACGGTGAGCGAGGGAGGCCTGCAAAACGATTTGGAGGTATGGGAATTGAACCCCAGACTTCTCGCATGCGAAGCGAGCGCTCTACCCCTGAGCTATACCCCCCGCGACAGTCGTAGTTCCGGCTCGGCACAACGCTCCCGTCGCCTCGTCAAGAGCCGCTGACAAACGTCCTCTCGCATCATGCCGAGGACATGATTTCGCACGGTAAGCGAGGGAGGCCTGCAAAACGATTTGGAGGTATGGGGAATTGAACCCCAGACTTCTCGCATGCGAAGCGAGCGCTCTGCCCCTGAGCTATACCCCCGCGACAGTCGTAGTTCCAGCTCGGCACAACGCTCCCGTCGCCTCGTCAAGAGCCGCTGACAAACGTCCTCTCGCATCATGCCGAGGACATGTTTTCGCACGGTGAGCGAGGGAGGCCTGCAAAACGATTTGGAGGTATGGGGAATTGAACCCCCAGACTTCTCGCATGCGAAGCGAGCGCTCTACCCCTGAGCTATACCCCCGCGACAGTCGTAGTTCCGGCTCGGCACAACGCTCTCGTCGCCTCGTCAAGAGCCGCTGACGAACGTCCTCTCGCATCATGCCGAGGACATGATTTCGCACGGTAAGCGAGGGAGGCCTGCAAAACGATTTGGAGGTATGGGGAATTGAACCCCAGACTTCTCGCATGCGAAGCGAGCGCCTCTACCCCTGAGCTATACCCCCGCGACAGTCGTAGTTCCGGCTCGGCACAACGCTCTCGTCGCCTCGTCAAGAGCCGCTGACAAACGTCCTCTCGCATCATGCCGAGGACATGATTTCGCACGGTAAGCGAGGGAGGCCTGCAAAACGATTTGGAGGTATGGGGAATTGAACCCCAGACTTCTCGCATGCGAAGCGAGCGCTCTACCCCTGAGCTATACCCCCGCGACAGTCGTAGTTCCGGCTCGGCACAACGCTCTCGTCGCCTCGTCAAGAGCCGCTGACAAACGTCCTCTCGCATCATGCCGAGGACATGATTTCGCACGGTAAGCGAGGGAGGCCTGCAAAACGATTTGGAGGTATGGGGAATTGAACCCCAGACTTCTCGCATGCGAAGCGAGCGCTCTACCCCTGAGCTATACCCCCCGCGACAGTCGTAGTTCCGGCTCGGCACAACGCTCTCGTCGCCTCGTCAAGAGCCGCTGACAAACGTCCTCTCGCATCATGCCGAGGACATGATTTCGCACGGTAAGCGAGGGAGGCCTGCAAAACGATTTGGAGGTATGGGGAATTGAACCCCAGACTTCTCGCATGCGAAGCGAGCGCTCTACCCCTGAGCTATACCCCCGCGACAGTCGTAGTTCCGGCTCGGCACAACGCTCTCGTCGCCTCGTCAAGAGCCGCTGACAAACGTCCTCTCGCATCATGCCGAGGACATGATTTCGCACGGTAAGCGAGGGAGGCCTGCAAAACGATTCTATACCCCACGACAGTCGTAGTTCCGCCTCGGCACAACGCTCTCGTCGCCTCGTCAAGAGCCGCTGACAAACGTCCTCTCGCATCATGCCGAGGACATGATTTCTCGCACGGTGAGCGAGGGAGGCCTGCAAAACGATTTGGAGGTATGGGGAATTGAACCCCAGACTTCTCGCATGCGAAGCGAGCGCTCTACCCCTGAGCTATACCCCCGCGACAGCCGTAGTTTCGCCTCTGCACAACGCTCTCGTCGCGTGGTCAAGAGCCGCTGACAAACGTCCTCTCGCATCATGCCGAGGACATGATTTCGCACGGTGAGCGAGGGAGGCCTGCAAAACGATTTGGAGGTATGGGGAATTGAACCCCAGACTTCTCGCATGCGAAGCGAGCGCTCTACCCCTGAGCTATACCCCCGCGACAGTCGTAGTTCCGGCTCGGCACAACGCTCTCGTCGCCTCGTCAAGAGCCGCTGACAAACGTCCTCTCGCATCATGCCGAGGACATGATTTCGCACGGTGAGCGAGGGAGGCCTGCAAAACGATTTGGAGGTATGGGGAATTGAACCCCAGACTTCTCGCATGCGAAGCGAGCGCTCTACCCCTGAGCTATACCCCCGCGACTCCCGTAGATTCGCCTCTGCACAACGCTCTCGTCGCCTCGTCAAGAGCCGCTGACAAACGTCCTCTCGCATCATGCCGAGGACATGATTTCGCACGGTGAGCGAGGGAGGCCTGCAAAACGATGTGGAGGTATGGGGAATTGAACCCCAGACTTCTCGCATGCGAAGCGAGCGCTCTACCCCTGAGCTATACCCCCCGCGACAGCCGTAGTTCCGCCTACGGCTCACGAAGCGAAGAGAACTTTAGAACTACTCTCTGTTCGCTTCGTGAAGAGGATCGCCGTAGTTCCGCCTCTGCACAACGCTCTCGTCGCCTCGTCAAGAGCCGCTGACAAACGTCCTCTCGCATCATGCCGAGGACATGATTTCGCACGGTGAGCAAAGGAGGCCTGCAAAACGATTTGGAGGTATGGGGAATTGAACCCCAGACTTCTCGCATGCGAAGCGAGCGCTCTACCCCCTGAGCTATACCCCCGCGACAGCCGTAGTTTCGCCTCTGCCACAACGCTCTCGTCGCCTCGTCAAGAGCCTCTGACAAACGTCCTCTCGCATCATGCCGAGGACATGATTTCGCACGGTGAGCGAGGGAGCCCTGCAAAACGATTTGGAGGTATGGGGAATTGAACCCCAGACTTCTCGCATGCGAAGCGAGCGCTCTACCCCTGAGCTATACCCCCGCGACAGCCGTGGTTCCGCCTCTGCACAACGCTCTCGTCGCCTCGTCAAGAGCCGCTGACAAACGTCCTCTCGCATCATGCCGAGGACATGATTTCGCACGGTGAGCGAGGGAGGCCTGCAAAACGATTTGGAGGTATGGGGAATTGAACCCCAGACTTCTCGCATGCGAAGCGAGCGCTCTACCCCTGAGCTATACCCCCGCGACAGTCGTAGTTCCGGCTCGGCACAACGCTCTCGTCGCCTCGTCAAGAGCCGCTGACAAAACGTCCTCTCGCATCATGCCGAGGACATGATTTCGCACGGTAAGCGAGGGAGGCCTGCAAAACGATTCTATACCCCACGACAGTCGTAGTTCCGCCTCGGCACAACGCTCTCGTCGCCTCGTCAAGAGCCGCTGACAAACGTCCTCTCGCATCATGCCGAGGACATGATTTCTCGCACGGTGAGCGAGGGAGGCCTGCAAAACGATTTGGAGGTATGGGGAATTGAACCCCAGACTTCTCGCATGCGAAGCGAGCGCTCTACCCCTGAGCTATACCCCCGCGACAGCCGTAGTTTCGCCTCTGCACACGCTCTCGTCGCGTCGTCAAGAGCCGCTGACAAACGTCCTCTCGCATCATGCCGAGGACATGATTTCGCACGGTGAGCGAGGGAGGCCTGCAAAACGATTTGAGGTATGGGGAATTGAACCCCAGACTTCTCGCATGCGAAGCGAGCGCTCTACCCCTGAGCTATACCCCCCGCGACAGTCGTAGTTCCGGCTCGGCACAACGCTCCCGTCGCCTCGTCAAGAGCCGCTGACAAACGTCCTCTCGCATCATGCCGAGGACATGATTTTGCACGGTAAGCGAGGGAGGCCTGCAAAACGATTTGGAGGTATGTTGAATTGAACCCCAGACTTCTCGCATGCGAAGCGAGCGCTCTACCCCTGAGCTATACCCCCGCGACAGTCGTAGTTCCGGCTCGGCACAACGCTCTCGTCGCCCTCGTCACGAGCCGCTGACAAACGTCCTCTCGCATCATGCCGAGGACATGATTTCGCACGGTGAGCGAGGGAGGCCTGCAAAACGATTTGGAGGTATGGGGAATTGAACCCCAGACTTCTCGCATGCGAAGCGAGCGCTCTACCCCTGAGCTATACCCCCGCGACTCCCGTAGATTCGCCTCTGCACAACGCTCTCGTCGCCTCGTCAAGAGCCGCTGACAAACGTCCTCTCGCATCATGCCGAGGGACATGATTTCGCACGGTGAGCGAGGGAGGCCTGCAAAACGATGTGAGGTATGGGGAATTGAACCCCAGACTTCTCGCATGCGAAGCGAGCGCTCTACCCCTGAGCTATACCCCCGCGACAGCCGTAGTTCCGCCTACGGCTCACGAAGCGAAGAGAGCTTTAGAACTACGCTCTGTTCGCTTCGTGAAGAGGATCGCCGTAGTTCCGCCTCTGCACAACGCTCTCGTCGCCTCGTCAAGAGCCGCTGACAAACGTCCTCTCGCATCATGCCGAGGACATGATTTCGCACGGTGAGCGAAGGAGGCCTGCAAAACGATTTGGAGGTATGGGGAATTGAACCCCAGACTTCTCGCATGCGAAGCGAGCGCTCTACCCCTGAGCTATACCCCCGCGACAGCCGTAGTTCCGCCTCGGCACAACGCTCTCGTCGCCTCGTCAAGAGCCTCTGACAAACGTCCTCTCGCATCATGCCGAGGACATGATTTCGCACGGTGAGCGAGGGAGCCCTGCAAAACGATTTGGAGGTATGGGGAATTGAACCACAGACTGCTCCCACGCGAAGCGAGCTCTCTACCCCTGAGCTATACCCCCGCGACAGCCGTGGTTCCGCCTCCGCACAACGCTCTCGTCGCTTCGTCAAGAGCTGCTGACAAACGTCCTCTCGCATCATGCCGAGGACATGATTTCGCACGGTGAGCGAAGGAGGCCTGCAAAACGATTTGGAGGTATGGGGAATTGAACCCCAGACTTCTCGCATGCGAAGCGAGCGCTCTACCCCTGAGCTATACCCCCGCGACAGCCGTAGTTCCGCCTCGGCACAACGCTCTCGTCGCCTCGTCAAGAGCCTCTGACAAACGTCCTCTCGCTTCATGCCGAGGACATGATTTCGCACGGTGAGCGAGGGAGGCCTGCAAAACGATTTGGAGGTATGGGGAATTGAACCCCAGACTTCTCGCATGCGAAGCGAGCGCTCTACTCCTGAGCTATACCCCCGCGACAGCCGTGGTTCCGCCTCTGCACAACGCTCTCGTCGCCTCGTCAAGAGCCGCTGACAAACGTCCTCTCGCATCATGCCGAGGACATGATTTCGCACGGTGAGCGAGGGAGGCCTGCAAAACGATTTGGAGGTGTGGGGAATTGAACCCCAGACTTCTCGCATGCGAAGCGAGCGCTCTACCCCTGAGCTATACCCCCGCGACAGTCGTAGTTCCGGCTCGGCACAACGCTCTCGTCGCCTCGTCAAGTGCCGCTGACAAACGTCCTCTCGCATCATGCCGAGGACATGATTTCGCACGGTAAGCGAGGGAGGCCTGCAAAACGATTTGGAGGTATGGGGAATTGAACCCCAGACATCTCGCTTGCGAAGCGAGCGCTCTACCCCTGAGCTATACCCCCGCGACAGTCGTAGTTCCGGCTCGGCACAACGCTCTCGTCGCCTCGTCAAGAGCCGCTGACAAACGTCCTCTCGCATCATGCCGAGGACATGATTTCGCACGGTAAGCGAGGGAGGCCTGCAAAACGATTCTATACCCCACGACAGTCGTAGTTCCCGCCTCGGCACAACGCTCTCGTCGCCTCGTCAAGAGCCGCTGACAAACGTCCTCTCGCATCATGCCGAGGACATGATTTCTCGCACGGTGAGCGAGGGAGGCCTGCAAAACGATTTGGAGGTATGGGGAATTGAACCCCAGACTTCTCGCATGCGAAGCGAGCGCTCTACCCCTGAGCTATACCCCCGCGACAGTCGTAGTTCCGGCTCGGCACAACGCTCCCGTCGCCTCGTCAAGAGCCGCTGACAAACGTCCTCTCGCATCATGCCGAGGACATGATTTCGCACGGTAAGCGAGGGAGGCCTGCAAAACGATTTGGAGGTATGGGGAATTGAACCCCAGACTTCTCGCATGCGAAGCGAGCGCTCTACCCCTGAGCTATACCCCCGCGACAGTCGTAGTTCCGGCTCGGCACAACGCTCTCGTCGCCTCGTCAAGAGCCGCTGACAAACGTCCTCTCGCATCATGCCGAGGACATGATTTCGCACGGTAAGCGAGGGAGGCCTGCAAAACGATTTGGAGGTATGGGGAATTGAACCCCAGACTTCTCGCATGCGAAGCGAGCGCTCTACCCCTGAGCTATACCCCCGCGACAGTCGTAGTTCCGGCTCGGCACAACGCTCTCGTCGCCTCGTCAAGAGCCGCTGACAAACGTCCTCTCGCATCATGCCGAGGACATGATTTCGCACGGTAAGCGAGGGAGGCCTGCAAAACGATTTGGAGGTATGGGGAATTGAACCCCAGACTTCTCGCATGCGAAGCGAGCGCTCTACCCCTGAGCTATACCCCCCGCGACAGTCGTAGTTCCGGCTCGGCACAACGCTCTCGTCGCCTCGTCAAGAGCCGCTGACAAACGTCCTCTCGCATCATGCCGAGGACATGATTTCGCACGGTAAGCGAGGGAGGCCTGCAAAACGATTTGGAGGTAGGGGGAATTGAACCCCAGACTTCTCGCATGCGAAGCGAGCGCTCTACCCCTGAGCTATACCCCCGCGACAGTCGTAGTTCCGGCTCGGCACAACGCTCTCGTCGCCTCGTCAAGAGCCGCTGACAAACGTCCTCTCGCATCATGCCGAGGACATGATTTCGCACGGTAAGCGAGGGAGGCCTGCAAAACGATTTGGAGGTATGGGGAATTGAACCCCAGACTTCTCGCATGCGAAGCGAGCGCTCTACCCCTGAGCTATACCCCCGCGACAGTCGTAGTTCCGGCTCGGCACAACGCTCTCGTCGCCTCGTCAAGAGCCGCTGACAAACGTCCTCTCGCATCATGCCGAGGACATGATTTCGCACGGTGAGCGAGGGAGGCCTGCAAAAACGATTTGGAGGTATGGGGAATTGAACCCCAGTCTTCTCGCATGCGAAGCGAGCGCTCTACCCCTGAGCTATACCCCCGCGACAGTCGTAGTTCCGGCTCGGCACAACGCTCCCGTCGCCTCGTCAAGAGCCGCTGACAAACGTCCTCTCGCATCATGCCGAGGACATGTTTTCGCACGGTGAGCGAGGGAGGCCTGCAAAAACGATTTGGAGGTATGGGGAATTGAACCCCAGACTTCTCGCATGCGAAGCGAGCGCTCTACCCCTGAGCTATACCCCCGCGACAGTCGTAGTTCCGGCTCGGCACAACGCTCTCGTCGCCTCGTCAAGAGCCGCTGACAAACGTCCTCTCGCATCATGCCGAGGACATGATTTCGCACGGTAAGCGAGGGAGGCCTGCAAAACGATTTGGAGGTATGGGGAATTGAACCCCAGACTTCTCGCATGCGAAGCGAGCGCTCTACCCCTGAGCTATACCCCCGCGACAGTCGTAGTTCCGGCTCGGCACAACGCTCTCGTCGCCTCGTCAAGAGCCGCTGACAAACGTCCTCTCGCATCATGCCGAGGACATGATTTCGCACGGTAAGCGAGGGAGGCCTGCAAAACGATTTGGAGGTATGGGGAATTGAACCCCAGACATCTCGCATGCGAAGCGAGCGCTCTACCCCTGAGCTATACCCCCGCGACAGTCGTAGTTCCGGCTCGGCACAACGCTCTCGTCGCCTCGTCAAGAGCCGCTGACAAACGTCCTCTCGCATCATGCCGAGGACATGATTTCGCACGGTGAGCGAGGGAGGCCTGCAAAACGATTTGGAGGTATGGGGAATTGAACCCCAGACTTCTCGCATGCGAAGCGAGCGCTCTACCCCTGAGCTATACCCCCGCGACAGTCGTAGTTCCGGCTCGGCACAACGCTCCCGTCGCCTCGTCAAGAGCCGCTGACAAACGTCCTCTCGCATCATGCCGAGGACATGATTTCGCACGGTAAGCGAGGGAGGCCTGCAAAACGATTTGGAGGTATGGGGAATTGAACCCCAGACTTCTCGCATGCGAAGCGAGCGCTCTACCCCTGAGCTATACCCCCGCGACAGTCGTAGTTCCGGCTCGGCACAACGCTCTCGTCGCCTCGTCAAGAGCCGCTGACAAACGTCCTCTCGCATCATGCCGAGGACATGATTTCGCACGGTAAGCGAGGGAGGCCTGCAAAACGATTTGGAGGTATGGGGAATTGAACCCCAGACTTCTCGCATGCGAAGCGAGCGCTCTACCCCTGAGCTATACCCCCGCGACAGTCGTAGTTCCGGCTCGGCACAACGCTCTCGTCGCCTCGTCAAGAGCCGCTGACAAACGTCCTCTCGCATCATGCCGAGGACATGATTTCGCACGGTAAGCGAGGGAGGCCTGCAAAACGATTTGGAGGTATGGGGAATTGAACCCCAGACTTCTAGCATGCGAAGCGAGCGCTCTACCCCTGAGCTATACCCCCGCGACAGTCGTAGTTCCGGCTCGGCACAACGCTCTCGTCGCCTCGTCAAGAGCCGCTGACAAACGTCCTCTCGCATCATGCCGAGGACATGATTTCGCACGGTAAGCGAGGGAGGCCTGCAAAACGATTTGGAGGTATGGGGAATTGAACCCCAGACTTCTCGCATGCGAAGCGAGCGCTCTACCCCTGAGCTATACCCCCGCGACAGCCGTAGTTTCGCCTCTGCACAACGCTCTCGTCGCCTCGTCAAGAGCCGCTGACAAACGTCCTCTCGCATCATGCCGAGGACATGATTTCGCACGGTGAGCGAGGGAGGCCTGCAAAACGATTTGGAGGTATGGGGAATTGAACCCCAGACTTCTCGCATGCGAAGCGAGCGCTCTACCCCTGAGCTATACCCCCGCGACAGTCGTAGTTCCGGCTCGGCACAACGCTCCCGTCGCCTCGTCAAGAGCCGCTGACAAACGTCCTCTCGCATCATGCCGAGGACATGATTTCGCACGGTAAGCGAGGGAGGCCTGCAGAACGATTTGGAGGTATGGGGAATTAAACCCCAGACTTCTCGCATGCGAAGCGAGCGCTCTACCCCTGAGCTATACCCCCGCGACAGTCGTAGTTCCGGCTCGGCACAACGCTCTCGTCGCCTCGTCAAGAGCCGCTGACAAACGTCCTCTCGCATCCATCATGCCGAGGACATGATTTCGCACGGTAAGCGAGGGAGGCCTGCAAAACGATTTGGAGGTATGGGGAATTGAACCCCAGACTTCTCGCATGCGAAGCGAGCGCTCTACCCCTGAGCTATACCCCCGCGACAGCCGTAGTTTCGCCTCTGCACAACGCTCTCGTCGCGTCGTCAAGAGCCGCTGACAAACGTCCTCTCGCATCATGCCGAGGACATGATTTCGCACGGTGAGCGAGGGAGGCCTGCAAAACGATTTGGAGGTATGGGGAATTGAACCCCAGACTTCTCGCATGCGAAGCGAGCGCTCTACCCCTGAGCTATACCCCCGCGACAGTCGTAGTTCCGGCTCGGCACAACGCTCCCGTCGCCTCGTCAAGAGCCGCTGACAAACGTCCTCTCGCATCATGCCGAGGACATGATTTCGCACGGTAAGCGAGGGAGGCCTGCAAAACGATTTGGAGGTATGGGGAATTGAACCCCAGACTTCTCGCATGCGAAGCGAGCGCTCTACCCCTGAGCTATACCCCCGCGACAGTCGTAGTTCCGGCTCGGCACAACGCTCTCGTCGCCTCGTCAAGAGCCGCTGACAAACGTCCTCTCGCATCATGCCGAGGACATGATTTCGCACGGTAAGCGAGGGAGGCCTGCAAAACGATTTGGAGGTATGGGGAATTGAACCCCAGACTTCTCGCATGCGAAGCGAGCGCTCTACCCCTGAGCTATACCCCCGCGACAGTCGTAGTTCCGGCTCGGCACAACGCTCTCGTCGCCTCGTCAAGAGCCGCTGACAAACGTCCTCTCGCATCATGCCGAGGACATGATTTCGCACGGTAAGCGAGGGAGGCCTGCAAAACGATTTGGAGGTATGGGGAATTGAACCCCAGACTTCTCGCATGCGAAGCGAGCGCTCTACCCCTGAGCTATACCCCCGCGACAGTCGTAGTTCCGGCTCGGCACAACGCTCTCGTCGCCTCGTCAAGAGCCGCTGACAAACGTCCTCTCGCATCATGCCGAGGACATGATTTCGCACGGTGAGCGAGGGAGGCCTGCAAAACGATTTGGAGGTATGGGGAATTGAACCCCAGACTTCTCGCATGCGAAGCGAGCGCTCTACCCCTGAGCTATACCCCCGCGACAGTCGTAGTTCCGGCTCGGCACAACGCTCCCGTCGCCTCGTCAAGAGCCGCTGACAAACGTCCTCTCGCATCATGCCGAGGACATGTTTTCGCACGGTGAGCGAGGGAGGCCTGCAAAACGATTTGGAGGTATGGGGAATTGAACCCCAGACTTCTCGCATGCGAAGCGAGCGCTCTACCCCTGAGCTATACCCCCGCGACAGTCGTAGTTCCGGCTCGGCACAACGCTCTCGTCGCCTCGTCAAGAGCCGCTGACAAACGTCCTCTCGCATCATGCCGAGGACATGATTTCGCACGGTAAGCGAGGGAGGCCTGCAAAACGATTTGGAGGTATGGGGAATTGAACCCCAGACTTCTCGCATGCGAAGCGAGCGCTCTACCCCTGAGCTATACCCCCGCGACAGTCGTAGTTCCGGCTCGGCACAACGCTCTCGTCGCCTCGTCAAGAGCCGCTGACAAACGTCCTCTCGCATCATGCCGAGGACATGATTTCGCACGGTAAGCGAGGGAGGCCTGCAAAACGATTTGGAGGTATGGGGAATTGAACCCCAGACTTCTCGCATGCGAAGCGAGCGCTCTACCCCTGAGCTATACCCCCGCGACAGTCGTAGTTCCGGCTCGGCACAACGCTCTCGTCGCCTCGTCAAGAGCCGCTGACAAACGTCCTCTCGCATCATGCCGAGGACATGATTTCGCACGGTGAGCGAGGGAGGCCTGCAAAACGATTTGGAGGTATGGGGAATTGAACCCCAGACTTCTCGCATGCGAAGCGAGCGCTCTACCCCTGAGCTATACCCCCGCGACAGTCGTAGTTCCGGCTCGGCACAACGCTCCCGTCGCCTCGTCAAGAGCCGCTGACAAACGTCCTCTCGCATCATGCCGAGGACATGTTTTCGCACGGTGAGCGAGGGAGGCCTGCAAAACGATTTGGAGGTATGGGGAATTGAACCCCAGACTTCTCGCATGCGAAGCGAGCGCTCTACCCCTGAGCTATACCCCCGCGACAGTCGTAGTTCCGGCTCGGCACAACGCTCTCGTCGCCTCGTCAAGAGCCGCTGACAAACGTCCTCTCGCATCATGCCGAGGACATGATTTCGCACGGTAAGCGAGGGAGGCCTGCAAAACGATTTGGAGGTATGGGGAATTGAACCCCAGACTTCTCGCATGCGAAGCGAGCGCTCTACCCCTGAGCTATACCCCCGCGACAGTCGTAGTTCCGGCTCGGCACAACGCTCTCGTCGCCTCGTCAAGAGCCGCTGACAAACGTCCTCTCGCATCATGCCGAGGACATGATTTCGCACGGTAAGCGAGGGAGGCCTGCAAAACGATTTGGAGGTATGGGGAATTGAACCCCAGACATCTCGCATGCGAAGCGAGCGCTCTACCCCTGAGCTATACCCCCGCGACAGTCGTAGTTCCGGCTCGGCACAACGCTCTCGTCGCCTCGTCAAGAGCCGCTGACAAACGTCCTCTCGCATCATGCCGAGGACATGATTTCGCACGGTGAGCGAGGGAGGCCTGCAAAACGATTTGGAGGTATGGGGAATTGAACCCCAGACTTCTCGCATGCGAAGCGAGCGCTCTACCCCTGAGCTATACCCCCGCGACAGTCGTAGTTCCGGCTCGGCACAACGCTCCCGTCGCCTCGTCAAGAGCCGCTGACAAACGTCCTCTCGCATCATGCCGAGGACATGATTTCGCACGGTAAGCGAGGGAGGCCTGCAAAACGATTTGGAGGTATGGGGAATTGAACCCCAGACTTCTCGCATGCGAAGCGAGCGCTCTACCCCTGAGCTATACCCCCGCGACAGTCGTAGTTCCGGCTCGGCACAACGCTCTCGTCGCCTCGTCAAGAGCCGCTGACAAACGTCCTCTCGCATCATGCCGAGGACATGATTTCGCACGGTAAGCGAGGGAGGCCTGCAAAACGATTTGGAGGTATGGGGAATTGAACCCCAGACTTCTCGCATGCGAAGCGAGCGCTCTACCCCTGAGCTATACCCCCGCGACAGTCGTAGTTCCGGCTCGGCACAACGCTCCCGTCGCCTCGTCAAGAGCCGCTGACAAACGTCCTCTCGCATCATGCCGAGGACATGATTTCGCACGGTAAGCGAGGGAGGCCTGCAAAACGATTTGGAGGTATGGGGAATTGAACCCCAGACTTCTAGCATGCGAAGCGAGCGCTCTACCCCTGAGCTATACCCCCGCGACAGTCGTAGTTCCGGCTCGGCACAACGCTCTCGTCGCCTCGTCAAGAGCCGCTGACAAACGTCCTCTCGCATCATGCCGAGGACATGATTTCGCACGGTAAGCGAGGGAGGCCTGCAAAACGATTTGGAGGTATGGGGAATTGAACCCCAGACTTCTCGCATGCGAAGCGAGCGCTCTACCCCTGAGCTATACCCCCGCGACAGCCGTAGTTTCGCCTCTGCACAACGCTCTCGTCGCCTCGTCAAGAGCCGCTGACAAACGTCCTCTCGCATCATGCCGAGGACATGATTTCGCACGGTAAGCGAGGGAGGCCTGCAAAACGATTTGGAGGTATGGGGAATTGAACCCCAGACTTCTAGCATGCGAAGCGAGCGCTCTACCCGTGAGCTATACCCCCGCGACAGTCGTAGTTCCGGCTCGGCACAACGCTCTCGTCGCCTCGTCAAGAGCCGCTGACAAACGTCCTCTCGCATCATGCCGAGGACATGATTTCGCACGGTAAGCGAGGGAGGCCTGCAAAACGATTTGGAGGTATGGGGAATTGAACTCCAGACTTCTCGCATGCGAAGCGAGCGCTCTACCCCTGAGCTATACCCCCGCGACAGCCGTAGTTTCGCCTCTGCACAACGCTCTCGTCGCCTCGTCAAGAGCCGCTGACAAACGTCCTCTCGCATCATGCCGAGGACATGATTTCGCACGGTGAGCGAGGGAGGCCTGCAAAACGATTTGGAGGTATGGGGAATTGAACCCCAGACTTCTCGCATGCGAAGCGAGCGCTCTACCCCTGAGCTATACCCCCGCGACAGTCGTAGTTCCGGCTCGGCACAACGCTCTCGTCGCCTCGTCAAGAGCCGCTGACAAACGTCCTCTCGCATCATGCCGAGGACATGATTTCGCACGGTAAGCGAGGGAGGCCTGCAAAACGATTCTATACCCCACGACAGTCGTAGTTCCGCCTCGGCACAACGCTCTCGTCGCCTCGTCAAGAGCCGCTGACAAACGTCCTCTCGCATCATGTCGAGGACATGATTTCTCGCACGGTGAGCGAGGGAGGCCTGCAAAACGATTTGGGGTTATGGGGAATTGAACCCCAGACTTCTCGCATGCGAAGCGAGCGCTCTACCCCTGAGCTATACCCCCGCGACAGCCGTAGTTCCGCCTCGGCACAACGCTCTCGTCGCCTCGTCAAGAGCCGCTGACAAACGTCCTCTCGCATCATGCCGAGGACATGATTTCGCACGGTAAGCGAGGGAGGCCTGCAAAACCATTTGGAGGTATGGGGAATTGAACCCCAGACTTCTCGCATGCGAAGCGAGCGCTCTACCCCTGAGCTATACCCCCGCGACAGTCGTAGTTCCGGCTCGGCACAACGCTCTCGTCGCCTCGTCAAGAGCCGCTGACAAACGTCCTCTCGCATCATGCCGAGGACATGATTTCGCACGGTAAGCGAGGGAGGCCTGCAAAACGATTTGGAGGTATGGGGAATTGAACCCCAGACTTCTCGCATGCGAAGCGAGCGCTCTACCCCTGAGCTATACCCCCGCGACAGTCGTAGTTCCGGCTCGGCACAACGCTCTCGTCGCCTCGTCAAGAGCCGCTGACAAACGTCCTCTCGCATCATGCCGAGGACATGATTTCGCACGGTAAGCGAGGGAGGCCTGCAAAACGATTTGGAGGTATGGGGAATTGAACCCCAGACTTCTAGCATGCGAAGCGAGCGCTCTACCCCTGAGCTATACCCCCGCGACAGTCGTAGTTCCGGCTCGGCACAACGCTCTCGTCGCCTCGTCAAGAGCCGCTGACAAACGTCCTCTCGCATCATGCCGAGGACATGATTTCGCACGGTAAGCGAGGGAGGCCTGCAAAACGATTTGGAGGTATGGGGAATTGAACCCCAGACTTCTCGCATGCGAAGCGAGCGCTCTACCCCTGAGCTATACCCCCGCGACAGCCGTAGTTTCGCCTCTGCACAACGCTCTCGTCGCCTCGTCAAGAGCCGCTGACAAACGTCCTCTCGCATCATGCCGAGGACATGATTTCGCACGGTGAGCGAGGGAGGCCTGCAAAACGATTTGGAGGTATGGGGAATTGAACCCCAGACTTCTCGCATGCGAAGCGAGCGCTCTACCCCTGAGCTATACCCCCGCGACAGTCGTAGTTCCGGCTCGGCACAACGCTCCCGTCGCCTCGTCAAGAGCCGCTGACAAACGTCCTCTCGCATCATGCCGAGGACATGATTTCGCACGGTAAGCGAGGGAGGCCTGCAAAACGATTTGGAGGTATGGGGAATTGAACCCCAGACTTCTCGCATGCGAAGCGAGCGCTCTACTCCTGAGCTATACCCCCGCGACAGTCGTAGTTCCGGCTCGGCACAACGCTCTCGTCGCCTCGTCAAGAGCCGCTGACAAACGTCCTCTCGCATCATGCCGAGGAAATGATTTCGCACGGTAAGCGAGGGAGGCCTGCAAAACGATTTGGAGGTATGGGGAATTGAACCCCAGACTTCTAGCATGCGAAGCGAGCGCTCTACCCGTGAGCTATACCCCCGCGACAGTCGTAGTTCCGGCTCGGCACAACGCTCTCGTCGCCTCGTCAAGAGCCGCTGACAAACGTCCTCTCGCATCATGCCGAGGACATGATTTCGCACGGTAAGCGAGGGAGGCCTGCAAAACGATTTGGAGGTATGGGGAATTGAACTCCAGACTTCTCGCATGCGAAGCGAGCGCTCTACCCCTGAGCTATACCCCCGCGACAGCCGTAGTTTCGCCTCTGCACAACGCTCTCGTCGCCTCGTCAAGAGCCGCTGACAAACGTCCTCTCGCATCATGCCGAGGACATGATTTCGCACGGTGAGCGAGGGAGGCCTGCAAAACGATTTGGAGGTATGGGGAATTGAACCCCAGACTTCTCGCATGCGAAGCGAGCGCTCTACCCCTGAGCTATACCCCCGCGACAGTCGTAGTTCCGGCTCGGCACAACGCTCTCGTCGCCTCGTCAAGAGCCGCTGACAAACGTCCTCTCGCATCATGCCGAGGACATGATTTCGCACGGTAAGCGAGGGAGGCCTGCAAAACGATTCTATACCCCACGACAGTCGTAGTTCCGCCTCGGCACAACGCTCTCGTCGCCTCGTCAAGAGCCGCTGACAAACGTCCTCTCGCATCATGTCGAGGACATGATTTCTCGCACGGTGAGCGAGGGAGGCCTGCAAAACGATTTGGGGTTATGGGGAATTGAACCCCAGACTTCTCGCATGCGAAGCGAGCGCTCTACCCCTGAGCTATACCCCCGCGACAGCCGTAGTTCCGCCTCGGCACAACGCTCTCGTCGCCTCGTCAAGAGCCGCTGACAAACGTCCTCTCGCATCATGCCGAGGACATGATTTCGCACGGTGAGCGAGGGAGGCCTGCAAAACGATTTGGAGGTATGGGGAATTGAACCCCAGACTTCTCGCATGCGAAGCGAGCGCTCTACCCCTGAGCTATACCCCCGCGACAGTCGTAGTTCCGCCTCGGCACAGCGCTCTCGTCGCCTCGTCAAGAGCCGCTGACAAACGTCCTCTCGCATCACGCCGAGGACATGATTTCGCACGGTAAGCGAGGGAGGCCTGCAAAACGATTTGGAGGTATGGGGAATTGAACCCCAGACTTCTCGCATGCGAAGCGAGCGCTCTACCCCTGAGCTATACCCCCGCGACAGTCGTAGTCCCGCCTCGGCACAACGCTCTCGTCGCCTCGTCAAGAGCCGCTGACAAACGTCCTCTCGCATCATGCCGAGGACATGATTTCGCACGGTGAGCGAAGGAGGCCTGCAAAACGATTTGGAGGTATGGGGAATGGAACCCCAGACTTCTCGCATGCGAAGCGAGCGCTCTGCCCCTGAGCTATACCCCTGCGACAGCCGTTTTTCCGTCTCCGCACAACGCTCTCGTCGCTTCGTCAAGAGCCGCTGACAAATGCCATCTCGCATTATGCCGAGGACATGTTTTCGCACGGTGAGCGAGGGAGGCCTGCAAAACGATTTGGAGGTATGGGGAATTGAACCCCAGACTTCTCGCATGCGAAGCGAGCTCTCTACCCCTGAGCTATACCCCCGCGACAGTCGTAGTTCCGCCTCGGCACAACGCTCTCGTCGCCTCGTCAAGAGCCGCTGACAAACGTCCTCTCGCATCATGCCGAGGACATGATTTCGCACGGTGAGCGAAGGAGGCCTGCAAAACGATTTGGAGGTATGGGAAATTGAACCCCAGACTTCTCACATGCGAAGCGAGCGCTCTACCCCTGAGCTATACCCCCGCGACAGCCGTAGTTTCGCCTCTGCACAACGCTCTCGTCGCCTCGTCAAGAGCCGCTGACAAACGTCCTCTCGCATTATGCCGAGGACATGATTTCGCACGGTAAGCGAGGGAGGCCTGCAAAACGATTTGGAGGTATGGGGAATTGAACCCCAGACTTCTCGCATGCGAAGCGAGCGCTCTACCCCTGAGCTATACCCCCGCGACAGTCGTAGTTCCGGCTCGGCACAACGCTCTCGTCGCCTCGTCAAGAGCCGCTGACAAACGTCCTCTCGCATCATGCCGAGGACATGATTTCGCACGGTAAGCGAGGGAGGCCTGCAAAACGATTCTATACCCCACGACAGTCGTAGTTCCGCCTCGGCACAACGCTCTCGTCGCCTCGTCAAGAGCCGCTGACAAACGTCCTCTCGCATCATGCCGAGGACATGATTTCTCGCACGGTGAGCGAGGGAGGCCTGCAAAACGATTTGGAGGTATGGGGAATTGAACCCCAGACTTCTCGCATGCGAAGCGAGCGCTCTACCCCTGAGCTATACCCCCGCGACAGCCGTAGTTTCGCCTCTGCACAACGCTCTCGTCGCGTCGTCAAGAGCCGCTGACAAACGTCCTCTCGCATCATGCCGAGGACATGATTTCGCACGGTGAGCGAGGGAGGCCTGCAAAACGATTTGGAGGTATGGGGAATTGAACCCCAGACTTCTCGCATGCGAAGCGAGCGCTCTACCCCTGAGCTATACCCCCGCGACAGTCGTAGTTCCGGCTCGGCACAACGCTCCCGTCGCCTCGTCAAGAGCCGCTGACAAACGTCCTCTCGCATCATGCCGAGGACATGATTTCGCACGGTAAGCGAGGGAGGCCTGCAAAACGATTTGGAGGTATGGGGAATTGAACCCCAGACTTCTCGCATGCGAAGCGAGCGCTCTACCCCTGAGCTATACCCCCGCGACAGTCGTAGTTCCGGCTCGGCACAACGCTCTCGTCGCCTCGTCAAGAGCCGCTGACAAACGTCCTCTCGCATCATGCCGAGGACATGATTTCGCACGGTAAGCGAGGGAGGCCTGCAAAACGATTTGGAGGTATGGGGAATTGAACCCCAGACTTCTCGCATGCGAAGCGAGCGCTCTACCCCTGAGCTATACCCCCGCGACAGTCGTAGTTCCGGCTCGGCACAACGCTCTCGTCGCCTCGTCAAGAGCCGCTGACAAACGTCCTCTCGCATCATGCCGAGGACATGATTTCGCACGGTAAGCGAGGGAGGCCTGCAAAACGATTTGGAGGTATGGGGAATTGAACCCCAGACTTCTCGCATGCGAAGCGAGCGCTCTACCCCTGAGCTATACCCCCGCGACAGTCGTAGTTCCGGCTCGGCACAACGCTCTCGTCGCCTCGTCAAGAGCCGCTGACAAACGTCCTCTCGCATCATGCCGAGGACATGATTTCGCACGGTAAGCGAGGGAGGCCTGCAAAACGATTTGGAGGTATGGGGAATTGAACCCCAGACTTCTCGCATGCGAAGCGAGCGCTCTACCCCTGAGCTATACCCCCGCGACAGTCGTAGTTCCGGCTCGGCACAACGCTCTCGTCGCCTCGTCAAGAGCCGCTGACAAACGTCCTCTCGCATCATGCCGAGGACATGATTTCGCACGGTAAGCGAGGGAGGCCTGCAAAACGATTTGGAGGTATGGGGAATTGAACCCCAGACTTCTCGCATGCGAAGCGAGCGCTCTACCCCTGAGCTATACCCCCGCGACAGTCGTAGTTCCGGCTCGGCACAACGCTCTCGTCGCCTCGTCAAGAGCCGCTGACAAACGTCCTCTCGCATCATGCCGAGGACATGATTTCGCACGGTAAGCGAGGGAGGCCTGCAAAACGATTCTATACCCCACGACAGTCGTAGTTCCGCCTCGGCACAACGCTCTCGTCGCCTCGTCAAGAGCCGCTGACAAACGTCCTCTCGCATCATGCCGAGGACATGATTTCTCGCACGGTGAGCGAGGGAGGCCTGCAAAACGATTTGGGGTTATGGGGAATTGAACCCCAGACTTCTCGCATGCGAAGCGAGCGCTCTACCCCTGAGCTATACCCCCGCGACAGCCGTAGTTCCGCCTCGGCACAACGCTCTCGTCGCCTCGTCAAGAGCCGCTGACAAACGTCCTCTCGCATCATGCCGAGGACATGATTTCGCACGGTGAGCGAGGGAGGCCTGCAAAACGATTTGGAGGTATGGGGAATTGAACCCCAGACTTCTCGCATGCGAAGCGAGCGCTCTACCCCTGAGCTATACCCCCGCGATAGTCGTAGTTCCGCCTCGGCACAACGCTCTCGTCGCCTCGTCAAGAGCCGCTGACAAACGTCCTCTCGCATCATGCCGAGGACATGATTTCGCACGGTGAGCGAAGGAGGCCTGCAAAACGATTTGGAGGTATGGGGAATGGAACCCCAGACTTCTCGCATGCGAAGCGAGCGCTCTGCCCCTGAGCTATACCCCTGCGACAGCCGTTTTTCCGTCTCCGCACAACGCTCTCGTCGCTTCGTCAAGAGCCGCTGACAAATGCCATCTCGCATTATGCCGAGGGCATGTTTTCGCACGGTGAGCGAGGGAGGCCTGCAAAACGATTTGGAGGTATGGGGAATTGAACCCCAGACTTCTCGCATGCGAAGCGAGCTCTCTACCCCTGAGCTATACCCCCGCGACAGTCGTAGTTCCGCCTCGGCACAACGCTCTCGTCGCCTCGTCAAGAGCCGCTGACAAACGTCCTCTCGCATCATGCCGAGGACATGATTTCGCACGGTGAGCGAAGGAGGCCTGCAAAACGATTTGGAGGTATGGGAAATTGAACCCCAGACTTCTCACATGCGAAGCGAGCGCTCTACCCCTGAGCTATACCCCCGCGACAGCCGTAGTTTCGCCTCTGCACAACGCTCTCGTCGCCTCGTCAAGAGCCGCTGACAAACGTCCTCTCGCATTATGCCGAGGACATGATTTCGCACGGTGAGCGAGGGAGGCCTGCAAAACGATTTGGAGGTATGGGGAATTGAACCCCAGACTTCTCGCATGCGAAGCGAGCGCTCTACCCCTGAGCTATACCCCCGCGACAGTCGTAGTTCCGCCTCGGCACAGCGCTCTCGTCGCCTCGTCAAGAGCCGCTGACAAACGTCCTCTCGCATCACGCCGAGGACATGATTTCGCACGGTAAGCGAGGGAGGCCTGCAAAACGATTTGGAGGTATGGGGAATTGAACCCCAGACTTCTCGCATGCGAAGCGAGCGCTCTACCCCTGAGCTATACCCCCGCGACAGTCGTAGTCCCGCCTCGGCACAACGCTCTCCTCGCCTCGTCAAGAGCCGCTGACAAACGTCCTCTCGCATCATGCCGAGGACATGATTTCGCACGGTAAGCGAGGGAGGCCTGCAAAACGATTTGGAGGTATGGGGAATTGAACCCCAGACTTCTCGCATGCGGAGCGAGCGCTCTAGCCTCTAGCCGTAGTTACACCTCGGTGGAACTCTCTCGTCGCTTCGCGCACAGGCGCCGTGTATCCTACTGGTCATCACGAACATTGTTATTGCCACTATAGCTGCCACTGTTAGTTTTCGTCTTTTTCTGTGCGGGCAAGCGCTATTTATGTGACCGCATGCAAGCCTTTTCTATGAAGACCGGCAGTAGAGCCACTTTTTCAACAATTTCCTGGCTCAATTTTTCATCTCTTTCCTATTTATTTAGTCTTGGTTAGTAATTGGCGAATATTTCCAGCAACACGTCTTGCTCTGAATATCAAATACACATTTTTGATGCACGATTTTGATTTGAAACACACTTTCGTTTATCATATTTTTTATTCATAACTTTCGAGAACGCAAACCATAATAATAGTCATCTTTATGTACATTTACACGCTTCACTTCGTAGCTTAACACCATGACTTGCTCCTTTCACACTTCTTCATCCTCCACGAGTGCATCAGGTAGTCAGCTTTGGTTCTGACCTGCTGCAATTGTCGTGTCTATTCTGGATTGAATGATCGAAATTTGTGATGAGATGACTTACGGTTTCTTTGTCAAAACTGATGGTGAGCATCTTCATGTTTCTCCGATTGACGTGCTCACTGAACGCCTGCTTCAGGAACGTTGACGTTGCCGTTGTCATGCACTGTGCGCATAGCTGGCAAATCTGTAAGAACGGGGACTTACCTGACTTTTGTATTATGTGCAAGGCAATTTTGAGGATGTTACACAGGGGCAAGGATAGCCTGAATATAATAGTGAGGCCGATATAGTGTATAATATAGTGTAGTGGGCATGTTCACACGCCGGTAAATAGTGTGCACACGTTTCTTTTGGTTTGAGCATCTGCGCCCGACGCTGAAAGACCAATGCTAGAAAGCACAGACCACGCGAAAATAGCGGTCGTTAAAGAAATTCGTTCGCATGCGCCACTTACGGACAATTCTAATGTAAAACTGGACTCTCTGTGGAATCGCGTAGAGCAGCCAATCTTCTGCCGCTGATTGAACTTTCCCAGCCAGGTATTCTCCCTGTTCGGCTGCTTCCGATGATGAAGGGCTTGCATGGATCATGCGTCCTCTACAGGAGGTGCCTGTATCGCAAGCTTTTACGACTTCGCGGAATGCTGGCTTTGATCCAGTATCATATTTTATAATGTTTGCGTCGATTGTAGAATGATGAACCTCCTCTCCCCATCTAGTTTTAACCTATGATCAAAAAAAAAATCTTGGTGCCCCTATACAGTCTGTACCAGGTCTACTGATCAAACATTAGGCGAGTTTGCGGTACACTCGACACAGTCACCTTCTTCTGACTACGCCATACATGTAGCCGTGTTTTTGCTGTACTCAAAACCCTTTCTATGATAAGTTAAAGTCGTATGAAATCGAAATGTTACATAAGAAGAGTCTCAAGCACCATTTTCTAAAATGGACCAATACGATCTCCAACAGCTCAAGGCCTTAGACAGTCTGGTTTTCTGTTCAGAATTTCGTTCCTATGGTGGTGTTTGTGATGGAAAAAGTCACGCGTTGCCGCTAGGACGATCTTCAGCACTAAGTGGGGACGGATTTGCTGGTCGAGTTCTCCACCATTTCGTCTCCACATGACGCGCAGCTCCCATCCGTGCACTCCTTCAGCGGCACGTGAATGTCGCTGTCGGTAGCCAAGAAGCTGCTCGAGCCATCGGTTGCTCTGAAATCATACCCATCACCGTGTTGTGTCGCCGTCTGCCTTTCCCATAGCTGCTTACAGTTGTCCACGCCGAGCTTCCAGCGTCAACGCAGAGGCGACTCCTACCAGTGAGAAAACGTTGAAGAGGACTTGCTCGTAGAGCACCTGATTCTGGCTGAAGTGTCCTGAGGAGAGGTTTGGCGACATGTTTGCCTGGAAATGTTAACAAAATTTCATCGCGATTCGAAATTCTTGACCAAAACTACGCATCATGGATGCTATAGTGCGTTGCGTATTAATACTTAGGTACATACCTTTTGGACGCGTGTAGCGCAGTCGGAGGAGGCGCGACTGTCGTGTGCACGCGATACCAGGTTCCTGGTTCGGATTTCCCGCCCAGGCCGACCACGCCTTCCATCCCTCCGGGGTCGTTGAATTGGTACCAGACTTGTCTGGGAAGCATGAAGCGCTGACTTGTTCATCGGCTGGCCACCGCAAGTCATTGTATGGTCAAATACGCATTCATGTCGCTCCACGACATCCCGTAGAAGTAGAATGCGCTGGCGCATCCCAGAAAGGATTGAGTAACGCCGTCCTTTATCCTTATCCTTTACATACCTTTTTCTTCTCTTTGAAAAAGAAGCAAGCATTTTGAACATAAGGGGTAAAATGTTAAAGGACGGCGTTACTCAATACCTTTTGGGATATGCCACGCATTCTACCTATATAGGACGTCGTGCATTCCATTTGAATGAATATATGGCCATGAGATGTCTTGCGGTGACCAGCCGATGAAGAAGTCAGCGTTTTGTCCTTCCCTAGCTGTCTGCCACCAATTCACCGACCCGGAGGGATGGAAGGCTTGGTTGGCCTGGCCGGGAAATCTGAACCAGGAACCTGGTATCGGGTACACGCGACAACCGGACCTTCTCCGACTCCGCTACATGCATCCTTTTTTGGACACAGCCATGCATTTATTTTGTTTATTATCATTGTATTTTATCTCTAATTTTGTTTCTTTTATCGCGTGCTGTCATACACGTATAAATAAATAAATGAATAAACACATGGATATTTTGAGCATAGCCATACATTTATTTGTTTTTATTTATATGGGTATGACAACACGCGACAAAAGAAACACAATCAGCAATGGAACACAGTGACATTCAACACAAAAATGGAAGATACATCAAATTATCGAGGCTTGAGATAGCTATCAACGAGCCTCTTGTGTTGGTTTAACGAGGATGGCAAAGCATGTTTTTCAGAAAACATCAAGAATTCATAGCGGGCCTTTTCAAAGAAAAGGAAGCGCGAAAACAACTTTGGGCCATAGGACAACGCATTTTAGCTGTGCAGCTCTTTGTGGACAGTGTAGAGCTCACGTAGAGAAAGTGCAATCTTTCCAGTCATCATCTTGAAAATCACAATTAAATCGTCTCGCTTCCTACGAATGGAAAGCTATTCCAGCTTGAAAATTTTAATACGATCAGGTGCGGATGGAATGACGGTGAAGTCATAGCCTTTTATTCGTAACAATAACTTTCTAGTTGAGCCGTTCTGCACGGATTCAAGTTTGAGGTGTTTAAAGTGAGGACCAAACACACTGGTGTCGTATTCCAATATTGGGCGAACATATGATTTGTATGGAAGGAGCAAGTGAGCTGCTGATTTTATTGGTATAGCTCTAAAATTACTGTAGTTCTTTCAGATTTCTTTGCAATCATCTTGCAATGCTCTGAAAAAGTATATTTTTTTATCTAAGACCAGCCATCAAAGCGGTCTCTCGGACGCACTGACGGCTTCTCAACGGCCTCACCGTTGTAATAACTTCTCATCATCAATTTTAGCTGCAACTTATGTGTGTCATGGTTTCCGTAGCAAGAACACCTTAAATACGTCGACTGCGGCAAGCTAGAAAGAAACAAAAAAGAACGACATCCACAGAAAATCGGTGATTCGATCAATATCGATTGATGGCAATACATATTCCAAAAACGAACTTCAGATTCGTGTTCAGCGACCTCGACTACCCCAGGGCTAAAGTTTCGGGTGCCCCCATCAATCGCTGGGTATCACCAATAGGCGCTACCCCACTCCAGTTGTGACGGACGGATGGAAGGAAACACACACACACACACACACACACACACACACACACACACACACACACACACACACACACACACACACACACACACACACACACACACACACACACACACACACACACACACACACACACACACACACACACACACACACACACACACACACACACACACACACACACACACACACACACACACACACACACACACACACACACACACACACACACACACACACACACACACACACACACACACACACACTCGCACGCACCGCAGACTATGTTCAAGTAGGTTGTTGCTACCACTATCAGTAAAGCTTTCAGAATGAATGAGCATCCATGTACCTCCTTTTGATGCCATACAATCTTCTCTTGCGCTTTTTTGAAAGTGCTAGCTATTCACCGCCTATTCACTCTGGTTAAAAGATATGTAGTATCGGCCCATGAGATATATATATTTATTACACGAAGAACATCGTGTGGACAACCAACTATCATAGAGACACAAATAAAAGGAACGACCACAAATTATCTATTAATAAACGCAAACTAAACAGTAGAAGAAGAAACTACTAAGCGAACCTAAAAAGAAGGGAGAATAAAGATCAGCGACCGAGTCGTCGGACGACATTTAAGGCTGCGACGGTATTATAGCCTGAGATGTAATTTGAGGAAAGTCTTAAAGGCATTGCAGCTCCGTGGTAAATGAGGTTAGAAATACGCAGTGCGCATCGCAGCGAAGTCGGAAGAGGCACCGCCCCTTGGAGTGCGTACGAACAGATGGTCTAAGTTCGCATACCCCTCCTGATCAACCCAGCCCTCCATCCCTTCCGTGAATTGATTCAGTACCCATATGGAAAGGGCAACGTACTCACTCTTCCATCGTATCTCAAATGAAATCCAGTTCATGGGACGAATACGCATTCAAAGTGCTTCCGCGACATATCGCGAAGAATGTGTGGCGCATCCCTAGCAGGAGGTGACGACGTCCTTCATCTTTATTCTGAACGATATGCGGACATGGCCAACAGAGTGCTCAGGGTGTTGCAATCAAGCGTAGTAGCAACCGTTCAAGAGCGGTGGACGGAATCCTGGGTTGCACTACCAGGGAGTGAATGGGTTGATCTCCGACCGCAGTAGGAGCACCTCTCACTCCTCTTTAAAGAGCCGTATAAGCTAGAAGATTGGTGAAATACCTCACACATGGACGAAAAAGGGTTATGGAATGTCTTGAATCTAAAAATGTTACATGTACATCCAAACTCTTCCGGCCATCCTTAATTTCCAGCGCCCTGACTGCCGGTGGACGAGATGTTGAATGGCTGCGATATATTAAGGTGTGCAGAAAGTTTTGCAAGAATTTGAGTGTCTTCCTTTCAACGAACGTAGCGCGCTAACGCGCCCAGTTGTTGCCACGGCTTAAACACCAGGATAAGCGGGAAAGTCAGTATACATAAGCACCAGCTAATCATTTTTGAAACCGTCGCTGTCGCAGAATACCCTTGTCGGATCGTCAAGACTACCGCCGCCTACTGCTTCATTGCCGTAACCGTTCTGGCCGATCTGCAGCTGAAGCTCAACGTGAGTTGGTTTCGTCGATGGGCGGTCATGCCCCCTCCTACACTATTTGCTACAGATGGTACAATCGATTCCATGAAGGCAACTTTTCCTTGGAGGAATCCTCTCGCTGTGGGCGTCCGCAGTCTTCAAAAAGCAGTGCCGCTCTGGCCTGCGTACAGAGTAATCCAGCACAGAGTTTAAGGGAAATGAGCAAGGCTACAAGTACTCCTTTTCCGACTGTTAGAGCGATCCTCGCTAGAGGTGGATACCGAGCTAAGCGTCCTGGAACCATTCCTAGAATCCTTACCGTTGGGCAACGACTTAGGCAAGTGGAGGTCTGTCGGGATCTTCTCAATCGTGAGAGAACGACGGCGTGGACCAAATTCGTTATTGCGCAGGATGAAAAATGGATATCGTACGAGAATCCTGAAAAGAAACTGCAGTGGCTTCCTGTAGACCGCAGGCCGCAGCCCGTTCCCAAGGGACGAGGGCACTGCAAAAAGGAGCTGCTCTCATTCTTCTTTTCCTCAGATGGCTGTCTTTACTATGACATCCTGCCAGAGGGCGAGACTGTGACCTCCGAGGTGTTTTGTAGACAAGTGCGAGAGATGGTTGCCCAGATCCCTTATTCTGTGTTACGGCGTGGAAAACTCTGCATGATCATGGACAACGCGAGACCCCACCATGCGACGGCAACACAGGACGAGCTGCGCAGGCTGGGTATCATATGGCTGCCACACGCGCCGTACTCGCCAGACCTTAGCCTCTGTGATTATCATGCCTTCAGGAGCCTCCAAGCTTTCTGTGCAGGCAAGAGCTTCAACGATCGTAACGACGTCAAGCGCGCGGTGGAGGATTGGATCGCTTCTCGTTCCTCTGCGTTCTGGAGAGACGGGACGCTGCTCTACCTGATCGTTGGAGGAAGGTCGTGGCTACAGATGGCGACTACTGCGAATGGTGATCCTTCGCTTCTATTGTTGTTATTACTTGTTGGATAAAATCACTCAATTCTTGCAAAACTTTCTGCACACCCTAATAATTCAAGTCAAAGGAGTCTCTGCAGATTTTGTTACGAGTGTTTGAGATCTTCAGCGATTTTAAGCGATAATCGGCTATGATTAGCTGCATACCTCCATGAGAAAGACGTTGAGATTCTCGTCCACCACGAAATCGAACCTGCTCAATTCGAAGAAGCGACCGTTCGACGAGATCGATTTCAGCGCTCGAAGCATGTTTGGCTGCTGCTTACGAAACACCTGAAACCGAATGACACAGCTGTCGTTAGATAGTGCAAAGCCAGTTCATACACTTCAAATTTGCGTTGAACAACATCAGTGATGACTTCTTTTTATTAAGTTCTTTCTTCAGCATTTAAATTTTGTTTTGCGTTTTCTTATCCATTTCCTGCGCAGGAATTCTCCAAAGGTTGCCTTGCTATCTTACTTCTTAAGTAAAGAGTCAATGAATAATACAATGCAAATAGTAGGTCAGAATTTAATCCATTATTTGGAAGTTCCAAGCTTAATTTCCCTCTGCTGTTTACATAATTCAAATTCCATGCTAGCAGTGTCTTGGTATGTTTCCGCATTTCTATGCATCTTGTGACGTGTCCCAAAATGTTTTAGAGGCCGTGAAGAGGAGTACAGTGTCGACCATGCTCAGTCCTGTTCTATAAAGCCCTTTGCTCACCAAGAACTCCAGATGTTACTTCCAGGTGCAACATCCATGGGATCTGAGGGATCCGATACAAGAAATGTCCACAGAGGCAATGAAACGTTTATTCCTCCGCGTCTTGGAATTTCTGAAGAGGGAGAGCTAATTCATTTTAATAGAGGTGTACCGTGCACCTGCAGTTGGTATACTGAGACTGTGTGTACAAAATTTGCAAACGGATCACTGAAAATGATTATTTCTACCTCAGCAATGATTTCGTGCATTTCGGACCACATCCTCGTCGAATCGATTCCCTTCGACTGCAAAAACGCATCGAGCGCCCCTCGCCATCCAAATTTCTGGTCGACAAAAAAACGCTTCAGGGAGGGCATCTAAACAATTAGGTGGATAGTGAGGTGTTTTTCCAGCACAAGTAAGTAGAAAATGAAGTCGTGTGTTGGAAAAGCGTTCTACCTCCCATACTGGCGTGTAGTCGTCGCCGACCACATAAGTATCTGTGTTGGTAGCGTCGAATGGGAAGTAGTCCTCGGGACAAAATCTGCAATAGGGATGACTTATAATTGTATCTCACCATCGCCTGAGAACAACATGCAAAGATAATAGTACTAAACTGAAGAGCCTCACCCACCTAATCAACGCATCTCCGTCATAAACGTAAGCCCTCAGTGGATGAAGCGATGTCACCACTGTATAGATTCCGACGTCAAATTTCCTTAAAACATGATTTCTCGCAGAGCGGTACGAAGCAAAGTCTGACTACCCACCTTTTATCGATGAGCATAGGATTGGCTACGAACTCCTGAACGAAAGAATTTTCCTTCTGAAGATCCATCTCCTCCAGCTTGCGCACTCGAATATCTCTGATGAGCTCATAGTTTTGCTCCACAACAGCTCACAACTAATTTCTCTCGCTCTGGCAAAAGCATAAACAAACCCAGGCTAAACTGCCTGCCCTGAATCGGAAGGAGATTGATCAGCGCTTCTTCACGAAACGACTCGACAAGTATGTTCTCTTCCGGGGCGGAACTGCGTATGCCGCGGGAGTATATCCCACAACCACAAACTCCGCTGTTAGCCACAGGGAACTTTCTGGGTCTCACACTCGCCTTGAGAACTCGGCAGAAACGGAACACGTTTTGTAACTACTTGGAGGGTGGAGATTCTCCCTATAGTATTCGTTGTTGCCGTTCCGGCGAGCCGTTGAGACAGTTCCCTTCTCAGGGGAAGAGAACCATGCGGGAAGTCTGGGGTCCGGTCTACCATATCTCCAGGCTATTTTCCGCATTTTCCGGTTGAAGAAAACGAAGTCTGTTTCTTGTTGAGAAAAGCTGCACTCACCAGAATAGAGTCATCATGGGTGAGGGGATGTAGTTCCGCGATTATTAAAAAATTCTAGTAAGTCTTGCACAACTTTGTATAAATGCTGCACTTTCCCCTAGATTTAATTTCACGTAAAATGTGCTTTATCATGAAGGCCTAACCTGTGCGTGTTATCCTTTTGAACCCACATCGTCCGAGGATTTTCCTCCGCGTACTTCTGCAGCTCATCCTTCTGTTTGGGCAACTCGAAGGCTCGCGGTGTGCCCCTGGATAACCGGGAAGTCGCCAACCACACCTGAACTTCTGTTTATGATTTGTGATGTGGGTTTTTCTTTCAAAGAAGCCCATATTACGGACTGCTTACTGCTTGCCCATGTTGCGGTTTGCTTCAAAATGCGCTGCGACAGCAAGTCTAGATTTTGCTCTTCAGTCCTACTATCAGCTGGTGAAGGGTTTTCTGTCACGTTATGCACGAGCATCAACAGGCAAGTCACCTTGCTGGTGTAGTATCCCGAACCCGCGACATGGTTGATCATCTGGTGCGGTTTCGCTGCCTGTATGGCCCTTTGGTAGCGAGTAACCATTAGCGAATATTCGTGAGTCCATAAGACATTCCATTCGCTAGGTACTGTCCCGCTAACCACATCGTAGCCCAAAATTCTCAGAACTTCGGCTATGTGACGGAGATAGGAGGACAGCGGCTGAAAGTATTCAGAAATATGCGCACGAAAGAAGCTCACTTTCTCCTTTCTGGTTTCCGAAAGTAGACGAAATGACGGCCAATTCTGTGAGTAAATGAAAGGTGGTCAAGAAAGGAAAAGAATCTGTTCTTCTAGTAAAGAGTTTCCTGCTGCCATTTCGATTGTAAAATTTAAAACGCGGAAGAAAATGCTGATAAACTGGTCAAACCTCAACGCCCCCGCCTTCGACCCACGCTACAGGGCGTGATCGCGTTCCGCTAGTGACGTTTGCATTTCCCAACCTGAAACAAGAACTAACGCAATATGCAGAATACAGGATTACAGAAAAGCGGAGGGATACTGACTGTCTTAGCGTAAGGATATTTAGTGTATTCATTAATAATAATAATAATAACAATAATAAAATTTTGCGCAAAAATGTTTCGCAGACTCCCTACCAGTGACAATTCTTCACGAAATAATGGGGTGGTTGGAATAAGCAAGGTAGTAAGGTAGCACGTAGTACGTAGAGAAACCCACATATTTTCAAACACGTATAAATTATCCAACAAGGGAGGCCCATGAACTTCCCCCAAAGATTCTCAACTGGACCTAAATGGTCTTGTAGGGCATCGGACGAGGATCACAGAACTGTGCTTCGTTTTTGCTACGGGCCACTGGGTGGTCCGAAAATGGCAAAAATGTTACCACTTCAAAGCGGGTTGATAAGGCATAAGTGACACCTGGAATGGCCCTGTCGGGAACTACTTAAGCTGCTGACCACGAATTTGTCACTCTTTTTCTAAATTATCACTTTGCTTGCACTACTTTCCATCAAAGGTTGAGGTCGAGAGTTGGAAAATATGTCTGACAACATTGGAGAAGGAAGCAATCCCACTAACTTGCACAGCTTTAGTCACCCATATCTACCGTAACTTACCGTAATCGACCGAAATTTAAAAAATAGATATCATGCCCGTGATCAGCGCAAGTAACCCCCTGAGCGATGTTTGAGCGAAAAATTTTCTTTCGATTTCCCCTCGACCTTTGGAACACTTTCAAAGGTTATTGAGAACATACCAAAAAGGTCGCATATGGATAGCATCTAACGGAATCTTCCTCAGCGATACAAGCATCGTTTAATGGACGCGCGATGTTGCTCCACACAACAAAACCAGCTTCTTCCACATCTGACAACATGTTGAAAGCGGGGTTAGGACGCGGAGAAGGTACCCTACCGAAGCCAGAATGTAATCGTCATTTGCAAAAACACTAACAGTCCACCTAGGAACGCAGAAACTCAACCTCGGGAAGCGAACCCTCGAGCTGCAGTGTACATTCAAGTGATTCATTGGTCGCCGCCGCTTGCGGCGGCGAATAAATCACTTGAATGTACACTGGTACACTGCAGCTTCGTCTAGGAAACGTGGGAAATTGCTATAATCAAACTTTGATTTGAATTCCAAACCTTTTGTAGGTCAAGTTCAGAGCAGGACAGGGCCATTCCAGGTCTCACTTATGCTTTACCAACCCGCTCTGAAGTGATACCATTTTTGCCGTTTCCGGACCAGCCAGTGACTTGTAGCTTAAACGAAGCACAGTTCTGTGATCCTCGTCCGATGCTTTACAAGACCATATAGGTCGCGATGAGAATCTTTGAAGGAAGTTCATGGGCCTCCCTTGTAAGGTGACTGCAATAAACTGAAGGTTTTGGCCACCTAGCGTGATAGCGTGATAGCATCCCTTTTGACGGACGAAACAAGTGTGGCCGTCCGCACATGCCTACCCAAGGCAGATCTAGAGGAATTGGTGAGAGCGGTAGAGGTTCCTCCTACCAACCCAAAGCGGCAACTAATCCGGAACTATGTAGCTGTATGACAGGCATGTACCACACCATCCTGTGTTATCTGTGCGTTCGGAACAGGGATGGGCGGAAATGAACATTTCCCCAGAAAACAGAAATCAGAAAATAGAAAAGCCAAAACGCCAGAAAATCAGAAAACAGAAAATTTCGAAGTTATCACACGACCTAATTATTTTACCGAAAGATCCATATTTCCAGTAGCAAATGCTTTTGTGTGGCTAGAAATGTAGTCGTAGATCAGCGTTTTAATTTGCAAGCGTTTATAATAATTTCTAGTACACTCCAGTGTACAGCAATCACCAAGTTGTAAATCTTGACTGATAGATCCTGGGAATCTCGACACTTGAAGTATAATGTACAACATTACTCATCAGCTCCGTTTCACCGCTAACGCCTCAAATGGATAATTGTCCCGCTAATAAGAAACTGTCCTTTTTGGGGCACCGAACATGATGAAAGCTCGGAGATCATTGTTTGCATGTTTCAACTCAATTGCTTGAGTCTGTAGACACACTCTCGCAACATACTCTAAAGCTGTGCAGAGACTCGTTGAGTATTACTGGAAATCTGTATTCCCGCCAGAATCTGTAATCCTAGTTCGTTTCGCTCTTTGTGAATACCTTTCCTTGTAAGTGGCCTAGTTTCCGCGTAGCTGAAAGTTTTCAGGCCAGAATTCCAATACTCTTTACAGCACCTAGTTACTACTTAGCCGACTAAAGATGTTGTGTACTGGCTTGATAGAATAACACGAAACTGGAGGTGAAGTAGCTGTCAGCACAACAGATCCTAGGTCTTCTTGAACGCATAGACACCATGTAATGAGGATCGAGCATATACCCTCTCCATTTACATTATTATTATTATTATTATTATTATTATTATTATTATTATTATTATTATTTCTCCCCATATCTACCTATCATATTACATCTCATCGTCAGTGGAAAACCAGAGGCTGTACAGAGGAGTGCACGACATTAACAACAATCGCCCGATCTGCGTGATTTACGTAGTCTATGAGCTGTTCACCCAAGTCATCCTGAATAGGATCGGCAGAACGCTGGATGAAGGGCAGCCACGCGAACAAGCAGGATTTCGGAGAGGATTCAGCACGATCGACCACATACACAACATTACGAAGCTCATCGAAGTGTAGCGAGAATACAAGCTGCCGCTGTGCCTTACGTTCACTGACCTGAAGAAGGCATTCGACTCTGTCGAAACTGAAGCAGACATCGAAGCCCTACTCACTCAGAGCGTTCCTACTCAGTACAACAAATCCTTCGAGAGCTGTACAGTGCATTCATGACAAGGGTCTCGCCATTCCGCAACGACGTTGCCAACGTGAACAGAGAGGTTCAATGAGAGGGTACTAGATTCCTGGTTCTCTTCAGCGCCACCCTCGAAAACGTCATTCGCGAAATAGAATGGGGAAGACATGGGAGTGAAAGATGACGGACGGCAGCTATACCAGAGAACGCCGAGCGCTAGTGAGGGGGAGAAGATACTTGCTGTCTTCGACCGTGTATGTGGGAACGTTGGACTGCAGCTGAATCTTGCGAAGACGATGTTCGTCTGGAACGCATGAGTTTCTGATGCCTCATCCTCGCTCAACGAAGCGAACATCTTCGAGTGCTCCAGATACGCGAAGTCAACATGCAACGAACTAGCGCCGGAGCTGGGCAGGAGGAAGCGAGCGGCTTGAGGAGCTGTCAAGAGTGTGAAAGGAGTCGTGGAGAAGACGAAGAACGTCCGGCTCCATACCCACCTTCTCGACCTCGCTGTTCTTCCTGCCCCAACATACTTGGGCTCGGCGAAAGCACAATGAACATGCGATCAGCGTCGCGTAGCGTGGAATCGAGAGGACGATGCTCGGAGTGAAACGACTCACGCAAGTGAGAGAAGGCCTCCGGAGTTCCAAGCTTCGCCGACATTCGAAGATCAGAGGCGCTGTCGCGTGGGCCAAGTTGTCGAAAATGAGGTGAGTAGGTGGGCCTGCCACGTGATGCGCTTCGAAGACACCTGCTGGACGAGAGCCGTTACCGACTGGATTCCGCGGGATGCCAAGAGAACACCAGAATGCCCACCAACGCGTTGGTCGGACTTCTTCGTCAAAGCCCTGATCAAACAATATGACGCTCTTCGTGTCCTTCGAGCGAAAATGATCCATTGGAGCACCCTGGCCCGCGGCATGGACGTATGGAGGCGCTGCTGGTACCCGCTTGAACAACTCGATGATCAATGGGACAACAGATGATATACGTAATAAATGAGAAATTTCGTGTATCACTACTGTAGCACTACAGCAGCGAAATCAAAGGTAACTAAAACTTTTCTGTCTCTTACTAATTTGTGACATTAAAAGCTGAGCAATCTTTAGAGTTAGAAAAGCAGCTTCGTCAAAGGCACTGCAGAAAGCGATATTGGGGATGAGTGGTAAACAATGTTCAATTTTTAAACCAGAAGTGGAGAATAATCCTACCACAGTAAATCTAGGAGAAGTGGTTAGTTAATACATAATTTAATGCCACGCAGAATATTAGCTTTATAGTTTTAACCAGTCGTTGGGCGGCCTAGCGGCCGCCTACGACTGGTTGGGGGCTTCGCCCCCAAACCCCGAGAATAGGACGCCATGGCCGCTACTAGTTTCCTATTCTTCCCTAGGCCTTCTGACCATTATGTTAATCGAGATGGATCGGCTGATCTTCCTCAACGTGATCCTCAAAAATCGATAATATCGATCGATATCGATTGGTCGACTTCAGGTTCGTGTTCGGCGACCTCGATTACCCCCAAGGCCGAAGTTTCGCGCCACTTGAACGTCATCCTCAAAAATCGATAATATCGATCGATATCGATTGGTCGACTCCAGATTCGTGTTCGGCGACCTCGACTACCCCCACGGCTAAAGTTTCGTGCCGCTTGAACGTTATCCTCAAAAAATCGATAATATCGACCGACATCGATTGATCCGACTTCAGATTCGTGTTCAGCGACCTCGATTACCCCCAGGCCTGAAGTTTTGTACCGCCGATGTGTTCGGCACGTCTACGGCTCGCCATGCGCGGTTGCCGACGTGTTCGGCTGGCGCGCCCCAATTCAAGTGTGACGGACGGACAGTGTGACACACGCACACACGCACACACACACGCTTGCTGCTTTATATATAGTAGGATATAAAATTTTTAGTAATAGTAGATGGTCCAAACTGCTGTTAATATCGAAAAGAATACGAAGCCAAATTATGAAAGTCGAAAAATGTCCTATGAAGGAACTCCTTGCCAGCAACACTAGCACAATCAATCAGGCAAACAAAGCGGCATAGTTCATGAGTATATGGCGCGATTACTACATGAGCACATCCAAAACGCCACATACTTACCATTTAAGATACTCTAGAAACACTGTTTTGGAATGAAGCTCATGATTCCATGATACTTTTTGGATTCTTTTCATTAGATTTCTTTGATAAAATTTTGTTCGCAACTCCATTTTCTGTTTTCTGGCCATTTTTTTAGCCACTTTCCCAGAAAACAGTAAAAAGAAAAAAATTGCCCAAAATGGCCAGAAAACCAGAAAACAGAAAACAAAAATTCCGCCCATCCCTGGTTCGGAAGTGAAGGAGACTGTATGACATCGGGGGTCTCATTACCTGCAGTCAGTGTGGAGAGGGATACATAGGGAGACGAGAGCAACCCCTTGGCACGAAGGTGAAGGAGCATTTGGATGGCCTAAGGAAGCCAAAGTGTCCACCCGGTTGGGGGAGCACAGGATCCGAAGCCGGGGCGACACAATGTGGTTGAGGTGTGGCCGTTACGATCTTGGCACGCGAGCGCCACATCTCGGCATGCAGAACTCTCGAGGCGTTTTGGATCGCTGCCCAAACCGCGAGGAGGACTGCATCGCGGCCACGCAAGTGCTGGCACCCTTCGTTGACCTCCGCGGGTTTGACCTACGTGGTCGAGCTCAATTGGGTGCTGAGAGCAGGTGGTCCCTGAACACAAGCTCGCCCACCCACCTGAGTTAGCCCTCCTCAGGCTCAGGGTGACTGGCGGATCAGTTCTACCGGTAAGGTTATCGCTGCTGGCGTCTACTACTTCGCCTCTTGACTCCTTGTTTCCATAGGAATTAGATTCTGTAGGAGGAAATGGTGTTCGAGCGAATCGTTTCCAAATGTTCCTTCGGCTTTTCCAGACTTTGACGAAGGCGACAACGCCGAAACGTTAGCCAAAATAAGGGTCGATATCAGTCTTGGTTGGCAGCTGCAGTCAACTTCACCACATCAGTGCTAGCGATGCGAAGATTTATGGAACGTCGGACGTGTACAGTGCTCAAGACTGCCAACACCTGCGACGAGGCTCTATTGTGTTAGTAAGGTACTCAGTGCAGCCAGCCAGAAGGAGCCTGAGAAGGCGGAGTAGACTTTCTACGCGTCCTCAAATCGCCTTTCGGTGAACTCCAAGTTTTCGGAGTGCTAAATCCTTGCCGGAAAGACCTGCAGGGTACAATCTTTGACGAAGTGGACACATCCAGTCACTTTGTCTGTGCATGAAGACGTCACGTTCACACAGAAGGTGTGAGCCAGCCTGACACAGCAGAACCAAGGAGTTCATCCCTGCACCCACCTGCGTCTTTGTACACGGCTGCATCTGGTTGGCGAGTCACCATTTCTTCCACCACCTGGGACGCTCTATCTGACCACGTGTCGAGCGGCCCAGGATCCCTCAAACAAAAGAGTCCAAAGACTCTGTAGAGGGAGATTCATGAACACAAACAATTACTTGCGGTCACTATATAGCCAGGCGACAAACCAATGCTCCTTTCTCGAAGCATGCAAAGTGCGAATTCAAAGACTCCGAAGGTAAAAGTATTGACATCCTCTGCACAAGCACAACCTTCCTTATCCGCACGAAATCCAACGATTCTTGCCGCTTGCACCGCGCACGACTAAAGCCCAAAATAACATGAGGAAAGACGACAATGTTTTATCCAACTACGAAAGCAAGATTAACTCCTTGTCGACGACATGGCCTTTCCCCTGACCGACAAGGGTGGATAGTCGAACAAATCGGCAACCATTTCTGTTGACAAAATTAGGACAAGATGTTAGACTGCCTATATAGGCCAATGTATTATATAATACAAGAAGGCAAAAATGGATCCAGAAAAATGAGTGGTAAGAGGTGGCCCAGCATTTGCAGACACTGTCTGATACGGTAAACAAGGGCTCGACGGCATGGGCCGACATCGTTCTGGGATGAAAACATATTCTGGACAAGAAATAGCAGTGCTGGTAAATAGGGCAATTTCTCCTTCAAAACTCACAGTTGTTGCTGAAGTTGCCCGGTCAGCTTCGAAACCTCGTGTATGTTGTGGGAAAGCAGCAAGATGCAGGCGAACGAGAAAGCGCTCGACAGCACATTCGACTGCCAGAGATTCATCCTCCCTGTCGAACCTGGACTATGAAGATCTCGTGTATGAGCACCAATTTCGTGTACGCCATGCGAGTTGGTAGGAGAGGAATGGAGAAGCCGGCTAAATATGTGGAAGTCGTTAGAACGGGCAACAGACGATGAGTGAGGCGCCCGTGATCCACTCCGCGAAACAGGGTCAAAGCGAAATCGAACACGACAGCGTTTCGCCCAGTTAACGAGCCACCGACTGTCTGTTTTCGGAGAGCTCGACAAGATGACTCTGGAGACCAACGTTCACCCATGCCACGACTCCGTTTTTACCTGCAAACTAATTCTTCGCATTGCGCTGCAAGCCGGGAGGCACCCCTGCAGGAATCTCAATCGACTCCTTTCAAGCAGTGATGCTGGACGTTTCCCTCCTGCCCAAATGTAACGGCAGGCTAAAGTGGTCTCTTCGGGACGAGCCACGCAGACTATGCAATCCTTCTTCGTAGCGCGGAGACCCTTTGACAGTGCGTGTGCGTGCCGATACAATGCGTGCACTATAATGTGTGTATGTGAAATGCAATGCATACTTTTCTTCGCTCAGTGGATAGAGAGCTCACTCCAGCCTTGGTTAAGTTGTGCAAAAGGAAGCCAGAACTAATGCCTGACGTGCGCGAAACTGGCTGCGCCTGTGGAGTGCACCTCACGGTCACCACATGAGTGAATAAAAAAAAGAAGGAAGAAAAGGATGAGAGATAAACAACGGTAGTAATCAATGCCTCTGTGGGATTCGCTACACATTCTGTGGGATATCATGGAAGCAAGTTGATCTCGCATTTTGCCTTTTTATTTACTTATTTATCACCGCACATTAGCGTATAGTGCAAAAACAATAGAAGTATCAACATCAACGCTTTGACGATATTTTCGATTACTTTTATAATCATAATTAGTCTTGTAACAAAATTTGCTGTGTCGAAACGCATTGTTGTGGAGCAAGTTAGAGTAATTTATTAAAATAATGCACAGGAGACAGAATGAAACGGCTTTTCAAAACAGTCCAGCTATAGTGCGGTTCATTGATTTCAAATCACTCTCGAGTAACATTCGTAGCTAGCCATCCCCAAGCGTCATATATGCTCTAAACGGCTTATTGCCAATCAGTACTTTGTCCTCTTCAGACAATCCTAGCACCAATTCGGCGGCATCGAAGGCACTGACAGCATGGTTGACCTTTAGATAAAGCATCTAATAACTATGGCCTAGTATGCAAAAAGCTTTATCTTCTAAGCTTAATGAATGAAATGGGAACCAATCTTAACAACACTCTGGATTCCATTATCAATATAAATACCAATAACACATATACTATTGTTAATACTATAGATAAACAATCCATAATTTTTAAACATAGATATTTTCAGAGTAAACACAAACTTAAAGTTATTTCGGATGTGGATCTTCCTATTATTTATGCGTTGCCTAAATTACATAAAAATCCTATTAAATTTAGATTTATTACTGGCGCCAGAAACAGTAGCGTAAAATCTATTGCCTTAGAGCTTAGTTGCATTTTTTCATTTTTTAAAAATCACTTTATCAACTACGCCAAAAGTATATCAAACAATAGCAGAACCATTAAAACATATTGGTCTATAAATAATACTAACATTGCAGAGGAAATTAATAACTTACGTAATAGCAATATGAAGTTATACTCCGCAGACTTTACAGACATGTTTACTAACATACCACATAACGTCATTATATCCAAAATGAAAGATCTCATGACTTTATGTTTTAAAAACGCAGGTAAAAAATTGGTTGCATGTAATGGTTTTAAAGTTTTTTATACCCATTCTTCCATAGATAATTACAGATGTTACGATACTACCGATCTCTTATATTTACTTGATTATTTACTAAGAAATAGTTATTGTGTGTTTGCAGGGACAATATACAAACAAAACCTAGGAGTTCCACAAGGAGGCAATTTGAGCCCGCTTTTGGCAGATCTAACTATGTCTATGTTCGAGTTTGAATACTCGAAAAACACTAGAAACTATGGTAGCCAATTATTTATACCTTTTAGATATATGGATAATCTTCTTATAATACACAACTTTAATGAGGACTATGTAAATTATGTCCTTACATTAATTTATAAAAATATGCTGGTACTAAAAAAGACCCATATTAATGAATACGAATGTAACTATCTTGATGTTACCCTCAAAGTAATAGGACACAAAATACAAACAAACCTCTACAACAAAACAGACTCTTTTTGTTTTAGAGTCAACAGATACCCACATATAAATTCGGAAATATCCCTCAGAGTTAAAGGAAACACTATTTACACTGAAACTTTAAGAATAGCCAACGCATGTTCAAATTTGATAAACTTTAGTGATAAAGTAAAAGAAATGCAAAACATTTTCGCTCTCAATGGTTATAGCAAAGATTTTGTCATTTCAAGTATACTTAAATGTTTATATAACAACAAACATATACTCTATAAGTATGACATGTCAGACAAACATAAAGATATAAAAAATTTTGTCAGGTCTATTTGTGGCGGCCCATAACTAATAGTACTTCGTATTCTTTCCAGACGATCTTAATTGTATATATATATATATGTATATATATGTATTTATATAATACACCAAGTACTTTAGTTGGTCGCTTACTATTATTGCAGTGGAGGTAGCGGATCCCACTCTTTATCTTGAGCAAAAACCGCGCTCTATTTCCACTGCCTTGCGACTTCTCGCTGAGTATCAAACCTCACACCTTCGTTGTGGGCCATTTCTTAGGATTTCGCGCATAATATCTTAAACACCCCTTCAACCCTTTTTCCAATTCTTTTCCACTTCTTGCCGTTCTTTTCCTATCTTGTTAGGCTTCCTCCGTTTCTTTTGTTTTTCACATTTCTATGTTATTTCTTGTTATTCTCTAGGTCACTCCGTTCTTCTGCTAAGTAATGGTGTTAGTTATTCAGATTCATTACCAATTTTTACAGTTTCAGGTACCTTCAGTTTGTATAGGACGAGTACGTGAGTTAGCTCCTTTTTGTTTTCTTTTTGTTAATTTATACTTTATTTTATTTATTCTTTTTATATGTAGCATCTCCCCGTCCCACTGATGAGCCACCGGGGGGATGCTACATCAAAAGGTTCGTATGGATTGGTGGCGAAACGAACCTGATTTAAACTTGTTAATTTTATACATACTTGACGCGGCACGAACCAAGAGCGTCGCTTCGGGGTGGGCAAGGCAGTTGGAGCGTGCTCCCTTTCTAGCTACCATGCTCGAATGGCGAATGCTCCACTAAACAAGTGAACCCTAGGATTTCCAGGGAACGTAAGCAGGAGTGATGAATGAACAAAAGCTTGCTGACACAATACGATATTTGGTCGGACCGAGAGTTCCGGCCATTTTATTAGGCTGTCCGGAAAGTTCTCAGCGTTTTGTGTTACTATTTTTCATTCGTCTATTATTAAGTAAAAAATGAACTTGCATCGCGCTTTAATGCTGCTTTCTGTATAGGATTTTTCGCTCTATCTGGCTAAATAATTTGTGCTTCAATGTTGTTTTATATTTGTGTTCTTGAAAGGCTTATTGAAGTATGTCGAAGGGGCAATTGCGATCGATAGCTTATTTTGACTTCAAACTAGGACAGTCCGCAGCCGAGGCAGCTCGACAGATCAATCAAATATGGGGGCCTAATAGTGTTGGAGAAAGGACTGAGCGCCAGTGGTTCAGTAAATTTCGGACAGGAGATTTCAGCCTCGAAGACCCCCGTAGCGGTCGACTGGAACACCTGGGCGACGAGTTAAAGGAATTGGTGGAAGCTGAATCATCCCAAACATCCGTTTTTGGATCGAGTCATCACATGTGATGAGAAGTGGACTCTGTATGATAACGGGAAACGTTCTGGACAGTGATTGGACGCCGACGAACCGCCTAGACATTTTCCAAAGGCGACTTTCCACCAAAAAAGGTTGTGGTTACTGCGTGGTGGTCGGCGGCTGGTGTGATCCGTTACAACCTTTTGGCACCGGCGAAACGATCACAGCAGACTACTACTGTAAGGGAATCGACGAAATGCACCGAAAATTGCGTCAACTACAGCCAGCATTGGTCAACAGAAGAGGCGCGATTCTTCTGCACGATAACGCCCGTCCACACGTTTCTCAAATCACTATTCGAAAGTTGAACGAATTATGGTTAAAGATCTGCCTCACCCGTCATACTCTTCAGACCCCTCACCAACCGACTACCACCTTTTCAAGCACTTTCTGAACTTTCTTGCTGGTAAAACCTTCACCAATCAAGACCAAGCCAAACAGCTTTCGTGGATTCTGTTGAATCCTAATTTTTTCGCTGGTGGAATAAATCGACTAGTCGACGTTGGCAAAAGTGTACTGATTCGAACGGCACTTATTTCAACTAAATACGATAACAGAGGAAGTTATGGTAGTTCAAAGTGAAGCACTCAAAACGCTGAGAACTTTCCGGCCAACCTAATAGAAGCAAAGCGGTTCGGAGCGGGTGTCCTAGTTCAGGATTGTATCGTCTAAAATTCATCAATGAGGCACTGACACGAGACCCATTGAAACTAGAGGTAAAGAACCTTAAAATTGTGGAGAGCTTTGATCAGGATGAACGATTGTACAGAGGAATAGGTAGAATGCGTTTCAAAAGTAGGTGTCCACTCCAGAACTTGCCCCTATATCGTTTCGTGTTTAATTCTGCAGGCCGGACTAGCTTCACTAGATTCCTTGTAGTTGAAAATAGGTAACAACTCACTTTCAGGATTTTTTTCGTCTCACGCAAGAATCATACTTTTTTGAAGAAAATTAGTTGGAAATCGGCGTTTCAAAAGTATGTAGCCACTTGTGAAAAACAAACTTTCTGCTAAATTCAAAAGTCGATCGGACTACCATTATTTCCTATAACATCATGCCTATTATTCATGTTATTGACAAGGTTCTGGTTGATTTTGTCTTCGCCGGTGTCCCACGTAATCAAAATCGCCACCACGTTATTGAACTGTCTGTCGGTCATTCGCGTACACTCGTCGAACCACAATCCCCCACATATTCTCCATTGGGTTGCTCTCAGGAGAACAGGCCGGCCTATTCGCTATTTGAATGTTGTGACGGTGGAGCCAATCTTTGGTCGAGCTAGACACATGGACTGCAGCGTTGCCTTGCTTCAGAACATGTGTCTAATGTCTTCTGCCTCTCAAGAAAGGCATAGGGCTAGACTCCACTGCACCCTGACACTCCAGACTGTCCATGCAACACGGCGAAGCCTAAGCTTCAGCGTTCCACTGCTGCGGAAGCTGGCCACTGTCACTAATGAACCGCCTCCAAAGTTGCGACGACGGGGACTTCTGGTAGGTCTCTCCCATAATGTCGGTATTCATGGAGGCCATATAGACTGATTTTTTCCTGTTGGTAACTACTGAAGTAATGTCGGTATCCATCGGAGACCTCCCAGATTAAATATATTTCATTTTACTTGCGTCGTGTCGCTAGGCAGCCTAAAGTGTCAAGGTGTACTGGAGTCTACCCCTATGCCTTTCTTGAGAGGCGGAAAGCATCAGACACGTGATCTGCAGCAGGGCAGCGCTGCAGTCCATGTGTCTAGCTCAACCAAAGATTGGCTCCACCGTCACAACATTCAAGTAGCGAACTGGTCGGTCTGTTCTCCTGTCAGCAACCCACTGGAGAACGTGATGAGGATCGTGGTTCGAAGATTCTATACGAATAACCGAAAGTTCAATAACGTGGTGGCAATTTTGATTACATGGAACATCACCGAAGAAAAAAATCATCCAGAACCTTGTCAATAGCATAAATAATACGATACATGATGTTATAAGAAATAGTGGCGATCCGATCGACTTTCGAGTTTAGCAGAAAGCTTGTTTTTCACAAGTGGATACATACTTTTGAAACGCCAATTTTCAACCAATTTTATTCAAAAAAGTATGATTCTTGTGTGAGACGAAAAAAAATCCTGAAAGTGAGCGGTTACCTATTATCTGTACGTTGCCACATTCTGACGGTGTAATGCTCGCTTGCGAAGATAAAGGTAAACTTGAGCGACAGATGCAAGCTTGGTTTGACCGCATGGCTATGTTCGGACTCAAATTGAACGTCAAGAAGACCGAGTACCTGACGACTGACCTGAGTTTGGCTCCATTAAGATTGACGGCACTGAGCTTGCACCCACTTCGGTTTTCATGTACCTGGGGTCAGCAATAGCGTCTGATGGCAATAGAGCGCTTGGAGTCAAAAATATATAGAGCCGTCGTCCGACCAGTAGCGATGTACGGTGCTGGGTGTTGGCCTGTGACCAAGAAAGTTGAAACGCGCCAACGTTTCAGCGTCATGGAGACGAAGATGCTGCGCTGGACGATTGGAGTCACGCGCATGGACCGCATCCGAACGATGCCATTCGGCAGACGTTCGGTGTCGCGCCGATAGCTGACAAGCTACGCAAAGCTCGCCTGCGATGGTACGGCCACGTTCTGCGGGGAAAGTAAGACAGCGTCCGCAAAATAGGCCTTAAGTTAGAAATGTCTGGAAAGCGGCCTAGAGGGCATCCGAAGCAGCGTTGGGCTGATACGTTACAAAAGGACTGGTGCTGGTGTTCACCCTGATCTAGCGCAGCATCGGGAAAGGTGGCGTCATGGTACCAGAAAAGCGGACGCCGCTACCAAGCGGGACTGACGCTGAAGAAGAAGAAAAAGAAGAAGAAGAAGAAGAAGAAGAAGAAGAAGAAGAAGAAGAAGAAGAATTTCCTATTTTCGACTATCTAGTGGAGCTAGTGCGGGTCCGCAGAAACAAGCGCGAAGCGAGATATGGGCATGTTTTGGAGTGTACACATACATTTGAAACACACTGTATGAGGAGAGCCTATAGCTGCTCCCACAACTCAGCTTGAGCTTTGAAGTACCAAAGAGTATTTTGCTGAGATAAACAGTTCTGCATCCTTGCGCAAGAAAATGGAAGAACTTTCAGTTAAGCTGAACTCTACGATCGGGCGCGTCGCCAATTGCGGGTGTTAAGGGCAAACTCTAGTTTCCTAGTTTAGTTTTTAGGTTTCACATAAGAACGAGTTTTTTTCGAAACAGTACTCACTATTATAAACAAAGGATCATCAACAGTAAAACGGATTACGAAACATTTGGCGAGGAACTAGTTCTCTTTCGGAATATAGCGACTTTTCTACAATGCCGCTCAAATTCTTAGAAAGAAAGACGCTTTCCGACGGAATACTCCGTCACAAAGCGTCGCTTTGCAATAAATTCCTTTAAATCCGCTACTGTGGATCCCAGTTACCACCATTCGAATCGCTTCTTCACTGCGCATTTGATTCTTCCAAGTTGTGTTCAGTCCATCAACCTATGATCTAGTCAGGGACCGTTTTCCTCTGGAGGGTCCCTTGATTTGCGACCTCTCCAAATCTGCCATTGGCGCAAACCTCGGTCACTCACTAGCCGATTTTAGCGAAATTCCTACATCTTTTTTCCTCTCGAAAGTTCTGCGTTCAACTTGTTGGGTCTAGTTATTATAGTAACACTAAACACTACTTAATTTGGATTATTTTGATCTGATCACATATTTACTCCAGTTGCTCGCAATTCTCACGTTCAGGACGTCCTTTCTCACCAACCACCCTCTTCCCTGCAAGCATTTATTTGCGATAAGTTAGCTGAGGAAAACACCTTCCCTGTACGATAAAACAGTTTTAGAAATTCAAAAAGACCTCTCTAATATGCCCTCAAAAATTCAGATCTTCATCCGCTGCAAGGAATCTTCCCATGTTAAATTCGTAGTAGGATGAATAGTAAGGCAGTGAAAGGGCTCCAACTTTTTTCATTAGACGACTGTATGGTATTCCAAAACTGGCAACTGGCAAGACTGGCATTCTCCGAAGCGTTTATTTTGTGGCCTCTACTGCTTCCCAAATTTGGTATATCTTCTCGTTTCCTATAATTTAATCTTCTGGTTGTCGTTGAATGAGAAAACAGTTTGGTTAGCGACTTTGGCCACGTCAGCAGCTTTATGGGCAATATAATATGGCTCAGATAAATGTTGGTCGATATTTTGCCCTTTCTGCACGGTTCGGGGAGCGGGAGTAGTACTCGGCGTGAGCCCTGTGCTTGGCTCACGCCGAGTACTGCCCCGAGCCGCGGGCGATCTCTTCTCGGTTCGCACCTCGGTGCGGTCCCCAGTGGCAGTGCACTACCACATTGGAGGAGCAATAAAAGCAACGCCGGTCGATCTTTTAACATTTGTCTCAGGCGTGTACATTAAACGGTTAACGACTTAACATTTTTAACAGAAATGAACGGCATCTTCCGCTAAAATTTTGCTTAAGGAATTAACGGAAAATTTCAGAAATTTAGCAAAATTAAAATTTTTAGCAGATTTTCCGATGTTTCCGTTGCGGCTGAGCTTGATGTGCATGTCGATGGAGAATTCCCAGAAGGTGCAGTTGAAAACAGTGTAAATGACTTCCGATTCGGGATAGGCGTAGTAACGATAAAAAGGGCAGCTGGAGAGACAAAAGAAACGGCCACCGCAGCTGAGGCATCCGCAACTTCACTGACAGTTCCGTGGTGCGGTACCTCTACAACAATTATCTTTCTTTCTCACCTTCTTGTCCTTTGATATTACAAAAGACCTTATCCTTAGTCAGATTGCCACCATTTATAGTTATGTAGCCGTTTTTGGCCAAAATCTCCGGTGGTGCAATTCCATTATTCTTAAAGTGGTTCAGCATTTTTCTTCTGAGGTATAGGCTGAAATACTGCATATTATCATACCGTCAAAGTTATTGCATTTTGCTTACCTTAAATTCTCTACATCCGATAATTTAATGGTTTGGTCTCGCACCACGCGAACCTTCGCTACATTTTTTCTATTATACTCCATCAATCGCTTTTTTCCCTCACTTATGAAGTATAACCAGAAAGGGTTTGGCATTTTCGCCTGAATTACACACTATAACTTATAGGCACATCAAATATTAATTACACAACATTGAACTTACTAACCCGGAAGCTACACTTTTCTCCATCGTGACCTGTAGTGGTCGGGCATGATAATGGGTACGGATCCAGCTGATTAGAGTATCTATATGTTTCATAAGTATATTTCTGTCATATATACATAATTATATATATATATATATTTACTTACTTTACCACGTCCTCCAGGAATTTTTTCACCTGGTCTTTAAGTTCTAGTCGCTCCTGGTTTGGCAAGTTTACCACACGAATATACTCTGCCAATACTCTGCGATTGACGTGCTCCTGGTTAGCCGCGATCCGCTCTGATTGGTCTACGTTAGGTTGAAAAAATCCTGGTTTCTTAACATGGACATTTAGACGGATAATATAATATTAAAGTAAATTAATCACCCACCTCCGACATAGCACGTTCTATTATATTTCTTTACACCCCATATCCTCTTCCTTTTATTGGTTAGATTACGGTAGCTGCCTATAACACTATTCCGCTCAGGACCTTCCGTTTCTTTCTTACTGTACCATACTATATTTTATTAAGTCAAGCTCCCAAATTATCTAACACTATTCCTTTCTTCCTCTCCCTTCCCCTTTTTCGTTTTTTCGTTTTTTCAATCCTTTTATAAACTTCTTACAAACTCAGGAGGGCCTATCCTCTTACTAAAAATAGGGGTTAGTGCTGATGGGGTTTATAAAAGCCAAAGCAGTCAAGAGCGGTGTGTTTTGGCGCCTCCAGCACTAGCCGTCCCTTTGGGTACAAAACGGGTCTGACAACCCCGTAGGGCAGCCCCCTAAAACCCATTCGGGATACCGCTCACTGTATTTGGGCTGGACCTCCCAAATACTTTGATCAAGGGTCTAAAAAACCAAACACAACTAACTCGGCAAGCTACTATTCCTGTACTAACTTCACTAAATACAAAAATGGGAGCAATCAATATATTATAAAAGATTTTGGTAATTTTAACAAAGGACATCCTTGCAATAGCGGATGTAATTACTGTAAGTTAATAGATTTTGAAAACTACATAGTTTCTTGTACAACTAACTTTCGCATTCACACCTTTAAAACAATGGTTACCAATTGTAAGACAAAAGCTGTGGTATATTGTATAAGTTGCATTTGCTGTAAAATGCAGTATGTGGGTATTACTTCTAGAAGTCTTAAAGATAGAATACGTGAACATATCTACTACATTAATAATAAAAGAAAATTTACACCCTTATACCAACACTTCCATAAATGTGGGTCGATTCCAAGGTTCACTGTGCTTGATGCTATTGATGAAAATTCAGACAGAAGTATACTGTTAAGCAAAGAATTATTTTGGATCAAACTTCTTAATAATGCTTTTCCTTTTGGACTTAATGACAATATTAAAGGATACGGCAACATATCTAATATTGTTAATCCTCTTATGCATAAAACTAACCATCCCTTTTACTCACTTAATATCACCAAAGACAGAACTAATAGGGGTATTAGAAGCAATAATAAGAAGAAAAATAAATACAACATGGACAATTTTATAAAAGAAATTAGTGACAACGAAGATAATTTGCAAGTTAAAGATATTTATGCTAAGATTAAAATGCTCAGTAAACAAAACATTAAACCCCTTATTAATCATAGTCTCAGTCCCGAATTTTTACGCACTGTTAAAGACAAAACCAAATTTATTGTCTTATGCCTTCTCACGCACATTAGGTACAATATGGATAAAAAATGTAACGTTTTAAAAAATAAATCTAAATTGTTTAAGCTCTTAGAACTAAAATTCAAAACCAATATCTTTGATAAAATCAATTTCAGCAATATATTTAATAACATTATCGTTAAAAAGTTCATTAACGATAATTCCAGCATACAATTTATTCCATTTAAAATAGTTTATAAATATGATAGGCCTATTTCAAACATAATCTTTAACTATAACAAATTTCTAAAAAATATAAATCAAGAAGATTGCATTAGAATTATCAGACAGGACTGCGTATGTGTTAAGGTTAGATATAATTATTTCACTTATGTCGACGGGTATCACAATCATGTTGTTACTGGGAATTTAGAAATTGTAGAAGATCCACGATTGCGAAACATATTAAATAGAGGGACCAAATACAGACCCCATAGTTGCTGCGATAGAAAAGATATCTTCACCATTTATAAAGAAGCTGTAGATAAAATGTTCAAATATCTCATTAACTTTTATAAAATCTCTCTTGACAAATGTAGTGGCATAAGCCACTTTCTCTACCAACAATATCGAATTAAAGTAAAACCCTTATTAACGCAAGCTAACATTTACAAAAAAGATTACATACCTTTTCACACCATTAGAAAATTGCAAAACGATTTTATATTTTGTCCTTTGGATAAAGCTTCCAATAATTACGGCATTGTCTGTAAAAAATTCTATTTACTTAAAATAATGCAAGAAATGGGAATTAGGTACGACTTCTATACCGATTCTCTGATCAGTGATGACACTAACAACACATATGTTAAACTCAGTATAAATAATAGGTTGCCTATAATTTTTAAACACAAATTCTTTCATGTAAAACATAACCTCAAAGTAGATATAGACTCCGATTTACCTATTATTTATTCATTACCTAAGCTTCATAAAAATCCAATTAAATTCAAATTTATTACAGGAGCGTATAATAGCAGTGTCAAATCTTTAGCCTTAGAACTCTGTTGTATATTTAAACATTTTAAAAAACATTTCGTTAACTATGCTAATAATTTTAATAATAATAATAGAATGATTAAAATATATTGGGCTATTAATAGCTCTAATATTACACAGGAAGTTAGCAGTGTTAGCGCCAGTAACGTTAAGGTCTACTCAGCTGATTTCACCGACATGTTTACAAATCTACCACATAAAGTCTTAATTGAAAATCTCCAAAAACTATTGTTCATATGTTTTAAAAACTCGGGTAAAGGGTTAATTGCTAGCAATGGATATAAAACTTTTTACGCTGATGTATGTAACAATAGCAATTATAGGTTTTATAACAGCACTGATATATTATACCTGGTAGACTATTTACTTAGAAACAGTTACTGTAGATTTGCTGGATTAATATATAAACAAAACAAAGGAGTTCCACAAGGCGGCAATTTTAGTCCTCTTTTAGCTGATCTTGCTATGTCAGTTTTTGAATTTGAATATTCAAAAACAGCTACTTTGGAATGTCGTCAGCTTATCTTACCGTTTAGGTATATGGACGATTTACTTATAATACATAACTATGATGAAAGTTTTGTTGATCGCACTCTTCAAAAGGTTTATAATAACACACTTGAAATTAAAAAGACCCATGATAGCGGATATAAATGCAATTACTTGGATTTATCCCTTGAAGTTAATGCCAATAGGATTGAATTTAATTTATATAACAAGACTGATTCCTTCAACTTTAAAGTTCTTAGATTTCCTAGTTCAGAATCTAAAGTTTCAGTTAAAATAAAAGCTAACACTATTTACGCCGAAACTCTAAGAATAAGTAGAACCTGTTCTAAATTTGAATACTTTTGCCAAAAGATTGAAGATTTACATACTTTGCTATTAAGTAATGGTTACAGGTCAGACTTTATAGTTGCTAACATCCTTAAATGCCTTTATAAAAACAAACAAATTTTCTATAAATATAACATACTTGATGGTACCAACAAAGTGGTAAAATTTACCCAATCTCTACTAAATAACAAAGTCTAAGCGCTTGTTCTCCTTATTAGCTTCTTTATATTTTAACTAAGTCTATTTCTATTCGTCTTATCTCGTCTAACATTCATCCTTCATTCTTTTTTCTCTTTAACCCTTCTAAATTTACGTTCGCTTAACTCCGATAGTTTACGCGCTCTAACGCCAATCATGCTGACTATCAAACATAAGAAATTTGAACCTTTGTTTTGGCCTAATTTTGCTTGCCTTAATTTATCTCTGTTTTTTAACCATATTTTTCTACTTCTTGTGACTCCTTTTTATAGTTTCCTGTTCTCTATTCCTTCTCTTCCTTCTTCTCCTCATTCTTTGAATTTTCTTTAATTCTAGATGTTGTTTCTTAGCATAACTTATTGAGGCGTATATTCGAACGTTTTTCAGGTCGTCATCGTTGCTGCACTTCGTGCGTGAGTTGTTTTTGTTCTAATTTTTTATTTTATTAATTCAGTTTTATAGCACCTCCCTGCTTCACTGATGAGCCACCGGGGAGGTGCTATAAAAAAGGTTCGTTTGAAGAAAGTGGCGAAACGAACCTTCATATTTCTTTATTTACATCTTGTGTATTTTTTACATTGTTTTTATTTGCTGCACAGAATGTATAGCCGGGATGGGGTGGCCCATAAGTCCTGCAACAAGTTTCGCGCTCTCGTTACCTGGAAGGATATTGATTTTTTTGAACCAAGTGTTAACCATTCTTTAGTTCACTCCTTCTTGCATATCTCTTATAGTTTTCAAAAATGTACATCCTTTTTGTAGAGAATGGTGGATGCGCGTTTAAAAAGAGCCCAAATCCTCGCCCTGTCCAAATCGGGACACACAACTTCGGAAATCGCTGAAATTCTGAAGGTCGATCGCTCGACGGTTTATCGTGTGATCAAGCGTGGAACTGTTCAAGATCTTCCTAGGACTGGACGCCCGTTGAGTGCTACTACACAACAACTGAAGAACACTGTTAGATTGCGAGTGACACGCAATCCAGCGAGGAGCGTAAGGAAATTGGCGAAAGATCTCCACGTCTCCCGCACCACCATGCAAAGACTGATCAAGAACAAGCTGCACCTTCGGCCGTACAAGTACAAAAAAAAGACAGGGGCTCAGCAACCAGCAGAAGGTGTTGAGGAGGAAAAATGTATTGCGCTACTGGAGCGAGTCGCTCGCGACGAGCACCTCTCGACAGTTTTCTCTGATGAGAAATTATTCACCGTTGAGCGGGCGTACAACCACCAAAACATGAGGATACTTGCAGGCAGCTCTAAGGAAGCCGACTCCATTGGAAGAGTGGTCTCGCGTAATACTCAACCAGCCCCAGTGATGGTTTGGGCAGGTGTGTCGGCAACCGGCCGCACACCTCTGGTTTTCGTTGAAAAAGGAGTAAAAATACATGCGAAAAGTTACCTGGAGGATATCTTGAAGAAACATCTTATTCCTTGGGCTCATTCCCACTACGGCGAGGCCGAATGAACGTTCCAGCAAGACAGCGGTACGGCGCACAAAGCGAAAAGGACACAGGACTGGTGCCGACTCCATCTACCCAATTTCATACCTGCAGAGGAATGGTCAGCAAATTCCCCAGATCTCAACGTAATGGATTACTGTGTATGGGCCATTTTAGAGGAGAAAGCCTGCTCTACACGACACAGCAGCGTGGAAAGTCTGAAGTCCTCCTTGAAGAAAGCCTGGGACGAGATTCCCCAAGAAGTTCTGCGACGCGCCGTGGACAGCTACTCCGACCGTTTAAAGGCTGTGGTAAAGGCAAAAGGTCATATTGAATGATTGTCATGGCAGTTTGTTTGCTAAGACATGAGTAAACTGTTGTTCAAATTGTGTTCGTTTTCATCCTTCCTGACCGGAGTTATGCGGCGAAGTTTTTGTTGCAGGACTTATGGGCCACCCTGGATTAACAGCCATAGTGTGGAGCAAATGTATTAGGTTGTCTCATAAGTCTTCGCCGTTTTTTTCAACGATTCACTGCAGATTTTGCCGGCGGTCTCTTGCATAGCGCTGCATAGTTTTCGAAAGAGAATGATTTGCTCTATCAGAAACTGTATTGCATTTCTTTTTCATCATGAATTTTGTCAATTTTTAGGTCGTTGAAGTGTAAAGTGAAAAAGTGAAAAAGTAGCCATTTGCGCACTTGTTCTCTCCGCTTAGGTTTGTAATTTTTGCACTGTTTTTTATAGCGTTTGGAAGACAATGTTCTGTACTACAACAGTATGTGTTAGTGCTATTTGCTCATTTGTCCTTTATTGACTTTTAGGTCACCAAATTGGGAATTCCGACTTTTCCGCCCGAATTTTTACCGAAACTCCGGTTCTGTGGTTGAACTTTTTTGCATGGTGTTATGTTGGAAGAGGATGTCTTGCTCAGTAAGAATTTGTGTCGGGTTTATTGGCTCCCGCTGATTCCTGTCGAATATCAACAACTGAAGAAAAAGAAGGAGTTGTTGGTGAAGACGATTTTTCTCTTTTTGGCATTTTGTTGATATTCAATAGAAATCAATAAACGCGACACATATTCTTATAGAGCAAGACATTTTCTTGCGAATGATGTGTAACATCAACCCAAAAATCCAACCACAGAGCAGGAGCTGTCGGCAAAACAACCATCTTC